>OY856409.1:1204004248-1204441748 GCA_963693085.1 Alisma plantago-aquatica
ACTGTCATTCTTCGTTCCACCCCTTTGGCCAATAAGAATCTGTCATCTTCCACATATCTTTCCATTAAATCCTCCAAAAGTCCTATGTCTACCATAAGATTTGGCATCTTGATCATGTTTGCAAAGGCCATCGACCTCATCATTCTAATCAAGATTCTTTGTAAATGCCACGTTGTTGTTGATGGTGTTGTATCTCTTTATGTAGAATCTGTGGTATAGTCTTCTAATTCCAACTGCAAACATATCAAAACGTACTCTTAGGTTTTTTTTTTGCTTATTACTTTTTAGTCAGTTTAGTTACTCTTATATTTTTCACAATTTACTATACATGGTAGGTTGATCACATTTTAAAGCTAACTGTTATTGTAACAACAACTTACTAAACTGTAAGTGTTATTAAGTGTCTTCTGAAAGTAACAACAAATTAACACAATTATAAATTCATACAAGCTTACCTTCATCAGCCTTTCCTTTCCCCAACTCTTTCCTCTTCCTTCTTTCCTCTTCTCCTTCCTCATCAGTAGCCTTTTCTTTCTCCTTACTTGCATCGGCCTTTCCTTTCCCTTCTCTTTCATCTTCCTTATTTCTTCTTCTCCTTCCTCATCAGTAGCCTTTTCTTTCTCCTTACTTGCTTTAGCCTTTCCTTTCCCCTTCTATTTCCTTTTACTTCTTTGCACTTCTCCTTCCTCCGTAGTAGCTTTTCTTCCTCATTCTTTTGCAGATTTTCTTTTGTATTGTCATCAGACCCTTTCCTATCTTCTCCTGCATATAGACACCGTTACTCAAAAGTTATACTCTTTAGTTTAACAAAATATACTTTCCAGTTTAACTGCTATATCTAGTGTATGAGATACTTTTTGATTTGAAATAGTTACTCCAGCCTTACTACAGTTACTCTAGACTATTGTATAGTTACTCTAATGTTGTTGTAGTTACTCTAGGCATAGTATAGTTACACTATTTGTTATAATAGTTGCTCTTTTATCATACATTGTTACTTTTTAGTCAAACTCTTTTATTTATATTTCGTTGTAATGTACATGCAAACATAATTTACCTCATCGTTCTTCATTGTCCACTTCATCACGCGGAGGTTTTTCAGTCCCAATACCTTCATTACCTCTATCACCAACAATAGTCTTCTTACTATGATTTCCTTTCTGTGCTAAAGATGTTCTCATCGGAGGAGTTGCAACCCCTTCTTTCTTCCCTTTCAGAGTCCTCAGAGGAGTTGTAACCCCTTCTTTCTTCCCTTCCGCAGCTGGTGCTTTTGCCGCTTCATCCGGTTGTTTTGCCGTCAGCTCATTGACTTTGTATTACTTCAACACGAAGTCATCTTCGTCTTCAGTTACAGTTTTAAGAGACCTTCTCCATGGTGGCATTGTTGTGCTCTTCCGCGACGATTTCTTCGTCCTCACCATGTCTGAAGAGCGGAGTAGTTGCACTGTAGAATCGAGAGGCAGTAAAAGAGAGGAGAACAGATATGGAGAAGTGAAGCGGACGGAGACCGAAATTCTACCAACATCGGAGCAACCGGAGACGGTGCTTTTAGCAAAAATAGAGTAACCGCGCAGAGCAGCGAGGGCTTGAACTTGTTGATTTGGGGTTTTTTTTTCACTTTCTGTCTTTCTGCTCATTTTCTCGTGAACTTCCACTCTTTTTCGGTTTTGAATTACTTACTGATCTACCACCACGTCCACTGTTTGCGATTATTACCAATATGTGCCACCACGTCTTTGTGACGGGTAGCATCTATTTTGTTACCCACGTGGACAACAAAGATAATCTCATATATATATATATATATATATATATATATATATATATATATATATATATATATATAGAGAGAGAGAGAGAGAGAGAGAGAGAGAGAGAGAGAGTGTCAGGCTAGAATACACTCGAGTATATCCGGAGCGGAATACACTCAAGTAGTTTTTCATGATGCAATATTTTTTTTTAAATATAATTCGTTGATCTTTTAAACTTCTCGTGAACAACTCATACGCAAAATTTGAGCACATCTGAATATGTATAGCTCATGTTATGAAGACCGTAAAAGTTATGCATTTCAAATTAGTTTCGCTCATTGATTTTGTTTCCTTTGGATGAGTGACTTACACTCATCCAAATGGGCTCAAAATTTGTATGTAGCCTAGTTATAGTATGACAGTGAAGATCAATGGTTTACATTTTGCAAAAAATAGTCTTGATATGCAAACACACTTGAGTGTATTTGTACGATCCGTACACTCGAGTGTATTCTAGCCTCTCTCTCTCTCTCTCTCTCTCTCTCTCTCTCTCTATATATATATATATATATATATATATATATATATATATATATATATATATATATATATATATATATATATATATGGGAGTTTGCTTAATGCTCGCGCGGGTATTTTATTTTGGCTACCCGTTCTTAAAAACACGGTGGCACATGATGTAATTATCGGTGGACCAGCAGATGCCGGCAGCCACGAGGGTGACGCGGAGAATCAAGATACGTAGGCACCCACAGAACTCGACTGCTGGTATAAATGCTACAGGTGGAGGGACACCTGGGTCGACGCCGCCGGTATCCCCTGCGACGCCTCCGCCAACATCGCCCTCAACGCTCGATGGACTCTACGGAGATCCTGATCTCGGCCCAGTTGGCGGCGTCAGCAGCTACCTCACCGTCGTTCCACGCCACAGCTCCAGTCTTGCGTCTGGCTTTGTCGGGGAGCGAGGGTTCCCGGGGCTTGAACAATGCAGCGGCAGCAGACAACGGGACTACGAGGGTGGCGTCCTCGGGGTGGAGAAGCTCAGAGATGAGAAGGAAGAGAGAAGCCATTGCTGAGAAATCTACCAGGTTTGTTTGTTTGGAATCGATGGGGAATAAGGTGGAGGGTGGTTTCAAGATGAGAAAGAGGGCAGTATTGGTGTTGAGCTTGCTTGTGAGATCTGGTTTGCGATTTGCAAAGACGAGTGGTTTGTGCAGGGTTAAATTGGGATCACTGCCTGGTGCTCAGAAGCACAATAAATGCAGTGGTAGGACAGAATGCGGTGCTGGCAATATATTCAGGCTCTTTAACGACAGTAGCACTAGTGGAGGAGCGGCGTACTGCTGCTGCTGAGACGCGATGAAGCAAACATTACTTTGTTATATGTACAGATGAAGCAAACAAAACCGTGGAGGAGCAACGTACTACTGCTGACTGTCCTCAGTCCCCATTCGTTCGTTCGTTCCCCTGCGCCACCACAGACGACGACGACGGAGTCTGTTGGGTTTTCCCCTAATCTCATCTTTCGTTGAAGAGTTCCTCCTCCAGTATGGTCTGTGTTGTATCTTTTGGTCTAAGTCCCTTTTTCAAAACTTAGTCAATGCCCTGTAGTTGCTCGATGAAATGTCAGTGTGTATTGTATTGTTCTCAAGATAGCATACAAATGTGAATTACGAGTGGTTAATTTCTGCAAAGAGTTATCTTATTTATTTGTTATGGCATCTCGTGATTTCTGGTTGTTCTACTGTAGGTGGAAAAGTTGACTTTTCATTATTTTTGACAACTCGTGATGATCTAATCAAAGAGAGTACATGTCTAGGAAGGTGATACCAAACCAAAGTCAATATGCAACACCTTTAGGTGTAATAATCCAATTTGACAATTAGACTCAAAAATTAACTTTGAGTCATAAATGAAACTATATGGCATGAAAAGTAACTTTGTCTGGTTTGACGTTAGGAAATGATAGAACGGAAGGCCGCTGCAATCAATTTTGAATATAGTATCATGTTATACCACATAGGTAAGAGGGATGTGCGTGTGTGATGCCCCATATTTTCCAACACACCTGAGTATCTGTTTAAAATTTGTATTCTCACATGTCAGCTATCACGACCTTGTATGTTTACATTGGCAATCTACCACAAAATACCAACTAAAACAGCTGATCTTCTAGCAATCTACCACAAAATACCAACTTAGGATTAATGCTGGAAAAGGGTGCCCTATTGATGAGCTTTGGAGGTTGTATGATTTGATTAATAAGATCAGGGATGGAGATGTCGATGAGGGGCTGCTGTTATTCCAGACTTGAAGGATTGTAAAAGGGGCACAGAAGGACACAATGATTGCAAAATCATAATGTAGGTGACCGGTTTGTAATATGGATATTCATATTGTAATAAGCAAGTATCATATGTAATATAGACAGTCACATTGTAATAGACAAGTGCCAACCGTAATGTAGGTGACAGTTTTGTAGTACAGATACTCATATTGTAATAAGAAAGTGTCATCTGTAATATGGACAGTCAAATTGTAATAGGCAAGAGCCAACTGTAATGTAGGTGACAGTTTTGTAGTACGGATACTCATATTGTAATAAGAAAGTGTCATCTGTAATAGGGATAGTCACATTATAATAGGCAACAGCCGACCGTAATGTAGGTGACAATTTTGTAATATGGATACTCAATTTTGTCATCTGTAATAAGAAAGTGTCATCTGTAATAGGGATAGTCACATTATAATAGGCAAGAGCCAACCGTAATGTAGGTGACAATTTTGTAATATGGATACTCATATTGTAATAAGTTAGTGTCTTGTGTAATATGGATAGTCACATTGTAATAGGAAAGAGCCAACCATAATGTAGGTGACAATTTTGTAATATGGATACTCATATTGTAATAAGCAAGTGTCATATGTAATATAGACAGTCACATTGTAATAGGCAACAGCCAACTGTACTGTAGGTGACAGTTTTGTAATATGGATACTCATATTGTAATAAGCAAGTGTCATCTGTAATATGGACAGTCGCATTGTAATAGGCAAGAACCAACAATAATGTAGGTGACAATTTTTAATATGGATAGTCATATTGTAATAAGAAAATGTCATCTGTAATATGGACAGTCACATTGTAATAGGTAAGAGCCAACTGTAATGCAGGTGACAGTTTTGTAATATGGATAGTCATATTGTAATAAGGAAGTGTCATATGTCATATAGATAGTCACATTATTATAGGCAAGAAAATCATATTTTTTATATCTATCATGAAAGCCATGTTTTACTCACTGTGAGTAAAAACCAGTTTTGAGCTTCAGCTCGGTGGTCATTGCTGAAATTATTCATGTCTTGCTGCGTTATTAATTTTTCCTACGGTAAAAATTTGTGTAAATTGAATTAATTATATTCTTTATTCAAACAAAATTTGAAGCAAAAATACTTGCTAATACGGATCGGTAAGCTAGTTTTTGAACATTCATCTTATGCTCTACTGTAAAATAATAGTTATACACCTTTGTGATATTTAATTTACACAACATTCCTCAATTGATCGGGAGCCTTATGTATCCATGATGTTTCCAATACAGAACAAAATAAGAACATTGCAGGAGGTACGACTTGTTGTGCATTTTCACACAAACTTCAGATATCATCACACCCACCATACCACTAACTAACCATCAAGGAGGAAAGGAAGAGCTCGTGCGAGTGAAACAAAAGATACAGGAAAAATTCCTAATAAGAATAGGAGGATAAAGTAAAACACCTCGATAGAACTAGTATGAAGCTGCCACCATCTTCCAACCACATAAACATAGATTTGGTTCCTCCCCCAACCCCAATCTCTCCCCGCCTCTCAGTTACAAAGAATCCCTAGGATCCCCGTCCGATGCGTGCATCGTTTATGCCTACTGCCAAGCCCCCAATGAATCATCTGTCGTCTTCATCCCAGACCAAGATGAGGCGCTGGAGCATACCCCTAGTATCATCTTCTGTAGCATCTACCAGGTCATTGCCATCCACAACATGGCCTTTCTAAGCTTGAACTCCGCAACCGGCCTGTGGCCCAACTCCGGCAATGCGATGTCATCGACTGAGCTTGAACTCCTCAACGACCTCTCTGCTCGATGTAGTGTTTCCACGCCAGGCCGGACCTGGGTGCGACACGGGCGTAAGTACCCTCGGGGATGGTGATTCTGAGGTCGTCGGCAACAAGGGCCTTCCCTCGAGTAGGGACTGTAGTCTCCACGGCGCTGGAGAGGTCTTAGCCGGCGGAGAGGGCTGAGGCACGGGTGGGGATCACAACGTTCTCGAAGAGCTTCTTCCTCCTTCGTCGCGGTCGCCTCCTCCTCCTACACCGACGATCTCATCTGCGGCCTGGTATCCGACCTCGAGTCCCTAGGCTCGTCCCTCGACCCCAGCACCGTGTGGCCATGGAGCTCCGGCTCCCCGACAACCGCTTCCGCATCTCCCACGCCGGCGCCGTCCGCCCGCTGGTGGCACTGGTTTCCAATCCGGACCCGCAGCTCCAGGAGCACGACATCACGACGCTCCTCAACCTCTCCATCCGCGATGAGAACAAGGACCTGATCGCTTCTCCCAAATTGGAATTCACGGGATTCAGTAATACGGGAACTATTTACAACTAATGCCACCGTGTTTTGAGACACGGGTAGCCAAAGAATGTTACCCGCGCGGGCAGACAATTAATAGCCATATATATATATATATATATATATATATATATACTAGTTAATGCACATGCTTTGCACATGAATCCTAGGCATAATTATTTATTTCTATGAAAATATTTTTAGATAATGTTATGAAAATAGTTTGGTATCAAATGCTACTTATGATAATAGGAAAAGAGAGAATTTTCGTTCACATTGACTCTTACGAAATGTTATGAAAGTTGAATATATAAGGTAACTATGATTTTTAAATTTGACTTTTAATATGTAAAAAAAGAGTTATTTTGCTAATGTGTTTTCTGGATCGATCAATAAATGAAATGTTGTGTTATATTCATGGTTTGCATAATCTAGATTTGTATATGTAGTTCATGTATCAATTGTCTGATAAATACATAAATACATGTTTAGCATGAGCTCGATCATAGTATCCGACTATAGTTTACATTAGTATTGAAATATTGGCTCGATGAAATAGAGACTACTACATGTGCTTGTATTGAGATATAGATTTCTAGAATTATTACTTGAAGGTTATCATCATGGTTTATACCTATTTTATTTTATATCAATTCCATCATCATACAAGATATGTGGTTAATATAACATGAGCATTACCACTAATTTCACAATTTTGAATAGCAACTTAAGTTTCAATTTTCAGTAGATTATCCATAAACAGAATAGATTATTACCTTCACCTTTAGCATATTTAAATAAAATACATTTTCTTACTCATTATTATGAACATAAAGTAGTATTACTTATCATAATTTTATATATTTTAATAACTATACTGTACAATTTGAAGATATTTTCATCTCATTTTTGATATACTATAGCCATTAACCATATAGTGTTAGAAAGCTTAATTCTGAAAAATGAAAACTAATACATTTGAAAGGATCATCGTAATACTTTTTGATAATTATCTATTGTTAATATATTAATCTCAACTCAATAATTATGTATCTTATTTGTTAATGCATGTAATCATAATGTTTTGATGTCATGTTATCTGTTCATTTGCATCTGAACATGAATAGTAACTTGAATTTTGACCTTGAGAAATTGAATTACCTTAAGAGATAATGGAAGCATATATTAGGTGATAAAATTGGATTTTACCACATTCCTTGCATAAAGAATGTGGTTTCCTTTTATACTTCAAGCTATACATTAAAATGATTCACATCTAATTTTTTTTCTTATTATTCAATTGGTCTTTTTGATATTTTAAAGAAATTTATTTAAGATTTTGTTTGCAAAAACCAAATAGTACATATTAATATCCAAATTGAAAATAAATATCAATAATGATTGCGATAAATGTGAATGTTTAGTAATGAAGTTTATTGATGATAACTTTATAAATAACGCGTACATCTAGTTGTCATCTCCCAAATCAGAAAATTTGTTGATCTTTTTCTTATCGATTATCCCTATTTATATAGATTTACACATTTCTCTACTATTGCATCCCCCAAGACTAATACACTTACAATGCATGTTTTACAATTCTCCCAGGCAGGGCCATTCTGGACCAAATCCTACAGTAACTCTCACCTTCCCAGGTACGTACACATTTAAGGGGACATCTAGATCACTATGTGGACCATCCTACATAAAGGGATGATTTTATCTTCATGGATAAACCAAGAAATAATCTAGGTTGTTTCATTGGGGGTTACCCATCCACTAACACTTGGGCTACTCCTCACCCACTATAAACAATATAGATTTTGGTCAAATGTTGTTGGACCATAAAATAATGAGTTGTTATATATGTTTGTCCTATTAGTTGATGACAGTGAGAAGGATAAATTAACTACGATACTTATGCAATCGTCTCTACAAGTTTCAACAATGCTTTAGGCAAGAAGAAATATATTTATATTTTCATTTTGATTAAGTATCAAAAATCCGAAGGTACTAAGCTTTTTCAAAAGTTTTTTGGAAAAGAAGTGTGCTTTTTCCATGACATGTATGTGGGAGCATGCGTTTCTCATGATACTAAACCCATAGAGATCTGTACCATAAGATAAAATTTTCTTAAATTATAAATATTCATTAATAGAAATATATTCCAACCCAATCAGCAAGGAGTGGTCCAAGTGGTCATGTATGATATCCCCTAAGAAAATAGACTTGAATTGGATTTCTAGAAACATGTTGTCCGACCTCCTCCACGGGTTTGAGGGAGGGGGGAGAATAATATTTCTCCTAACTCAAAATATTCCAGCCCATCTCATGTTAGATAAGAGTGATATATTCCATTCATACTGTGTGTAAATGTCAAAGGTAGGTTGAACAAGATTCCAGTGTTAGATATATTTTCAAACTCAGAATTAGATTTTTCAAAGGTAAGGACTATTCAATTGAATAAAACATGTGGGAAAGGCATTTGTCAAAATTCATAGGATGCAGTTGGTAATAGTAAGGAGAAGTTGTACTGAGTGCCGTTGTTTACTATCAGCTAACATAGGTAGTTGTCAAATTTAAGAATGTTTTTATATATAAATTCCTGGATATAGTTGGCATATTGACCAATGCTTACTGAAAGACATTGACAAGAAGGAATGACGTATAACATGCATCATGTCAGCATTTACTGCGAAGAGATTACTGATAAAAATATTACTATTTAACTAATGATCTGTTCTTTTATTACACTTTTCATGGATAGATGTCAATAAAGAGAATTCAGTCATAAAATTTGTAGTACAATAGGAAGCAGATGCAATGTGAACGTACCTAGGGTGAATGAGAGTGCATTGCTTCCTCCGTAGGCTGAATGTAAACCGTTCGTATACCTCTGTGTGTTGGGCTACGACAGTGATAAAATTTGTAGTACAATAGGAAGCAGATGCAATGTGAACGTACCTAGGGTGAATGAGAGTGCATTGCTTCCTCCGTAGGCTGAATGTAAACCGTTCGTATACCTCTGTGTGTTGGGCTACGACAGTGACATGGCTACATCATCTACTTAGGAATCAACTTGGTATACATGTGAACATCATGAATGTGGCTTGTCGCGTTGCAAATTAATGAACTTCAATGGACGATAATCTGGAGATATAGAGAATTTATTTATTTGTAAAAATATTCCTCTCCCTGCCGTATGGTATCCAGGCCAATCAATGACATCCTGCTATATGGACGAGTTCACTATATCTATTTCTAGTGTACAATTGCTCATGTCTTGAATCCACTTGGGATTAACGTCCGCTGATTCTCTTCCTCCTTGTTATATGGAACTCATCTAATTCTGAGTGGACCACATGTTCATCTTTTATAAGAAGCAAAGTCTCAACCTTTATTCTGTGGCTAACAAATAGAAGTTGACATGGGCACTAAGAAAATTCATCCATATCATACTGATTAAGGGATCGTATCATACATATAAAAGCTTGACGAATTAAAGTTCGAACGACCAGGTGCTTTCAATGGCTACATCTTTTTGGCGGAGGCTGGGTTCTGCGTTTGACATGTGCTTGAGCAGGACTTCAAATTTCTTGTTCTCGACACACACCAACTGTTCGGCTTGTGGTGAACATATGGCAGTCGACTTGCACTACTTTATTTTTAAACTTACGTCTTGGTTATCAACAGAGCGACGTAACTATGGATGTTTTGGAAGCGGACTGCACTGCAGGATTAATTCCTTGTATATTTAGGGTTTCGTACATGAGTCCTAGTTATTGTTGGATGGTGCGGGAGGTTTTTAGTGGTTGGGTCTCTGAGGTTAATGTATGGTTGGGATTATCTGGAACAGCCTTTACAACAGCGTTACGTAACGGAAAATTTGAGTTGCGTGCGGGAATCGGTGGCTGGTGCGGGAGTCAGGGAGGAGAGAGGACGGGAATTGCAGCAGTATATCAATAAACCTCACGTGATAAACACCTGATAAGACGGAGACGATTCTTGATTCTTATATATATATATATATATATAGAGTCACGCTAGAATACACTCGAGTGTACGGATCGCACAAATACACTCAAGTGTGTTTGCATATCAAGACTATTTTTTACAAAATGTAAACCATTGATCTTCACAGTCATACTATAACTAGGATACATACAAATTTTGAGCCCATTTGGATGAGTGTAAGCCACTCATCCAAGGGCAACAAAATCGACGCGCGAAACTAATTTGAAATGCATAATTTTTACGGTCTTCATAACATGAGCTATACATATCCAAATGTGCTCAAATTTTGCGTTTGAGTTGTTCACGAGATGTTTAAGAAGATCAACGGATTAGATTTTCAAAAAAAATATTGCATCATCAAAAACTACTTTAGTGTATTCCGCTCCGGATACACTCGAATGTATTCTAGCTTGACTCTCTCTCTCTCTCTCTCTCTATATATATATATATATATATATATATATATATATATATATAGTCATGCTAGAATACACTCGAGTGTACAGATCGCACGAATATACTCAAGTGTGTTTGCATATCAAGACTATTGTTTGCAAAATGTAAACCGTTGATCTTCACCGTCATACTATAACTAGGCTACATACAAATTTTGAGTCCATTTGGATGAATGTAATTCACTCATCCAAGGACAACAAAATTGACTCGCGAAACTAATTTGAAATGCATAATTTTTGCGGTCTTCATAACATGAGCTATACATATCTAAATGTGCTCAAATTTTGCGTATGAGTTGTTCACGAGATGTTTAATAAGATCAACGGATTAAAATTTCAAATAAAATATTGCATCATGAAAAACTATTTGAGTGTATTCCGCTCCGGATACACTCGAGTGTATATATATATATATATATATATATATATATATATATATATATATAATCAATATGTGTCTCTGTAAAATTTGTTTTGATGGTGTACAAATGCGTGATTATGGCTAAAACTCTTTGTTGATGTGTGTTTGGATGAATAGTTTCATTCATACTATTATTCGATTTGCATATCAAACTATACTTTTTTTCTCTACACTTAAATTAATATTTCTCTCCCTATACTCCCCTCAAATATAACTCGAGGTTTCACTTTTATAATATAATAAGTTAATAGGAATATGATAGTTTTAATTTACATTTTGGCAAGATAAGACATTATGCACTAGTCGAGTCAACCGATTAGAAGTAGAGTCATTTGACTAGAGGACCAAAGAAGCAACCTATAGGAGGAGCCAATCGATTGACTAGAGGCTCAATTAATTGACTGGAGGAGTCCATATACCGCTTGAGCTAGGAGCTAGTCAACCAATCCATGAAAACCAACTAAATGACCATCATGCCAACCAATTGGCTGGAGGGTCTAGTCGACTGACCGGGTTGGTTCCAACATGTATTTTCTATAAGAACATTTTATTACATGTGATGTGGACCTTAGGTGGTAGAAATTCTGTGTGGCTCCAAATAATTACAATAGTGTGGCCATAACCATCACTCATATTATGAGATGGCATGTTTTGTTTGTAGATATATTATTCATATGATATATATTATATATATTTGGTGATTGGATATGTATATGCATTTATAAATACACATCCCTCAATTAAATGTTAAGTTTTAGATGTCTTCTATAAGCAACACACATGAAAATCTTGATCGACTAAGCGTGGGCATGCCTCAGTGTGGTGCATCATCTATTTTATAGAAGTGTGATGGTAGATATGTGTGTTTACCTCCACATGTGAATATTCTATTGTGTTGCTTATGGGTCATACTTAACTAGGTGATCTTAATAGGGTTGAGCGGTTAGAAGCATAAAGATGGATTATGACAAAGTGTTGTGTGTGCCATCTATGAAGAGTTGTATATGATGCAATTAGCAAATGTTAGCTACCTAAATAGTCAAGTCATAGGAGATCAACCCCTAGATGACTCATGACTTTGATGAAATATGGATCTTGACTTGATAGAAGGTTGCACACTACAATCTTCCAAATTGATAGTGAGGGCTATCAATCTGAACAAAATAGTGGGAGTGATAACTAAATAAAGTCCTAATTAATGTTGTCAAATTTTATTTTAGTCAAATCAAATTAAAAGTATCTTGATAAAATGAAAATTTCTTTTGCAGAAACAAATGGTAAACAAAAACACATTTTTGTTGCAATCTGTCCTTAAGAAGGACAAGCTAAATCGGAATTAGTTCTACGAATGGTGTAGGATGTTGAGAATTGTTTTAACTAAAGAGTGCAAGCTCTATGTCTTTGAGACACCAGATCTAGATGAACCTGCTCCCACTATGCCTAAGGCTAACATGGATTCTCACAAGAAGCAAATCAAAGATGTCGTGGATGTCAAGTGCTTGATGATATGCTCAATGAACTATGAGTTGTAGAGACAACATGAGAACATGGATGTTATTGAGATGGTAACACATCATAAGAACATATACTTAGATCAGACAAGACAAGAGAGATATGATTCTCAAAGGTGTTGTTCAAGTGCAATAGGGTAGAAAGATCTAGTAGGCCCCCATGTACTCTGTTTGATTGGGTATGTGGAGAACTTTGCTAGATTGGTATTTCTTATAGGCTAAGAGTTGACCACAAATGTGATTTTACAGTCAATACCAGGATCATACAACCAGTTTATCATGAACTACAACATCAATAATTTTGACAAGCCCTTGTCAGAATTTCTTGGCATGTTGAGGACTGTTCAAGCGTAGATGAAGAAGGACAAACCTAAATCTATGATGATGATCAACAGAGGCAACAGGAAGTCCTAAGGAATAGAAAAAGCCAAGAAGAGTTCTAAATCTAGCTAGAAATCCAAGTCTTCTACACTAAAAGCTAAGGGAGGGGTGAACAAAGAAGGCAATTGTCACCAGTGTCACCAGGATGGACACTGGAAAAGAAATTGCCCTCTTCATCTGGAGGAACTATGGAAGAAGAAGCAGAACATAAAGATCTTCACTTAAAGTATATACATTATTGAGATAAATATGTTTACTTCTTCATCTTGGGTACTGGATACCGTATGTGGATCTCACATGTGCTCCAATATGTAGGATCTTAAAAGAAGTAAACCTTTAAGAAAGCCTAAGATCGAACAACTTGTTGCAAATGGAGAAAGAGTTGATGCCACTACAGTTGGAACCTATCATTTATCTCTTCCCAGTGGGCTTGTAATAGAGTTAGAGAAAAACTATTATGTACATGCCACTAATAGAAACATCATTTCTATATCTTGTATGGACAAAAATGGATTAGAATTTCACATTAACAATGGTCGATGTTCTATTTCTAAATATGAGATCTTTTACGGAAGTTTTGCACTGTCTTATGGTCTTTATTTACTAGATCTAGAGACAATTGTTTATAATGTAAATACCAAAAGGCTAAAAATCTATAACTCAAACAAAACATATCTTTGGCATTGTTGTCTAGGGAATATTAATGAGAGACTCATCTCTAGACTCCATAATGATGGTTATATAGACTCTTTTGATTTCAAATCAATAGAGACGTGAGAATCTTGTTTATTGGGGAAGATGTCAAAGACTCCTTTCAGTGGTCATGGTGAGAGAGCAAGTGATCTATTAGGAACTATACATACTGATGTATGTGACCTTTTTAGAATAAACACCAATATTTTATTACCTTCATTGATGATCTAAGTAGGTTTACTGATGTGTAATTGATGAAGCATGTGTCAAAAACCCTTGAAAAGTTCAAGGATTTCATGAATGAAGTACAAAACCAACTTGGTAAAAGTATTAAAGCACTTCATTTTAATCAAGATGGAGAATACTTTAGCCAATAGTTTGAGTACCTTCCGTGAGCCCATGGTATCATATCACAATGGACTCCTCCTGGAACACCACAACATAATGGTATATCAGAAAGAAAGAATCACACATTACTAGATATGGTTCGAGAAATGATCAGTTTCGCTAATCTTCCAACTTTATTCTGGGGATATGATTTAGAAACCTCCATGTTTGCACTTGAATACGTGTAGCATCTAAATCGGTTCAAAAGACACCATATGAGATATGGTATGAACAATGTCCTAATGTGTCTTTTATGAAGATTTCTATATGTGAAGCTTATGTCAAAAAAATGTTTCCTAAAAAGCTTGGACCCAAATTGGATAGATGCTATTTTTTGGTTATCCTAAAGAAACCAGGGCATATTACTTTTTCACTCCATATGAAAACAAAGTGTTTGTAGCTAGGTTTCGTGTATTTCTTGAAAAGGAATTTATTTTTAAAGGAATCAGTGGGAGAAAAGTAGAGCTTAAAGAGGTTTAAGACCAAGAAGAAAACATGAACTGAAGAGGTACAGAAGGAATAAGGAGACCCAAAAGCCGTTGTGATATCTCAAGTTACTCTTGTGACACATAAAACTCATAGATCTAATAGGGCACACCTTGCTCATGAAAGTTTTAGTTATCTTATAACTCATAAAGGCGGTGAATTAGTCATAGATGATGAGCCAACAACCTCCTTAGAAGCTATTCAAGGACTAGAGTTTGAGAAGTGTGTCTTGAGGCCATAAGATCTGAGATGGAATCCATGTACAACAACAAGGTATGGACCTTGGTGGATCCACTCGAATGGGTAAAACCCATAGGGTGCAAGTGGGTCTTCAAGAAGAAGAGAGAAATGGATGTTAATGTACAAACCTATAAGGGCAGATTGGTTGCAAAAGATTTCAGACAAGTTCAATGTGTTGACTAAGATGAAACTTTTTCACCAGTTGCCATGGTTAAATCCATTAGGATCATGCTTGTCCTTGTAGCTTATCAGGACTATGAGATTTGACATATGGATGTTAAAACCACTTTCATTAATGATAATCTTCTTGAGGATGTGTACATGATGGAACATGAGGGTTTTATAAATCCAAAAGAAGCCAAAAAAGATACAAAGGTCAATCTATGCATTGAAGCAAGCCTCTCAGAGCTGGAATCTTTAATTTGACAAAATAGTCAAAGAGTTTGCCTATAGTCAAAATGAAGATGAACCATGTGTGCACAAGAAGGTTAGTGGGAGCATAGTTATATTCCTCATATTGTATGTAGATGACATAGTTTTATGGGGAATGACATCCCTAGTTTACAGATGGTCTGTAAAGACTTGGCTCTGAAATACCTTCTTTATGAAGGATTTAGGCAAAGCATCCAAAATCTTAGGAATCAAGACTATAGAGATAGATCTAGAAGGCTTCTAGGCCTAAGACAGAGCACATACTTTGACATATTGTTGAAGAGATTCAACATGCAGGACTCAAAGATAGGGAATTTTCCCATGTCCCATGGAATTACCCTCTCTAAAGTCCAATGTCCTAGTTCTTGTTAAGAATGGGAGCACATGATTAAGATTCCATAGGAATATCCAATTGGATCTATCATGTACGTGATGTTATGTACTCATCTGGATGTCCCATATGCCTTGAGCATGACTAGTAGGTATCAATCATACCTCATTAAATATCACAATGGCTTTTGTAAAGAACATCCTTAAGTACTTGAGAAGAACTAAGGATTAGTTCCTTATTTATGGAAGTGAGGAAGAGCTGGTAATAAAAGGTTACACTGATGCTTACTTTCAAACTGACAAAGATGACTATAGATCACAATATGGATTATTTTTTTGCCTTAGCGATAGAGATATAAGATGGAAGAGTTCTAAGCAAGAGAGAATTGTTGATTCTACAATAGAGGCTGAGTATAATGTTGCATGCAATGCAACAAAGGAAGCTGTCTGGATCAAGAAGTTCATCAGTGAACTTAGAGTGGTTCTAAGCATTAGTCACGTAGTAGAGTTTTATTGTGATAAGAATGGAGCTATTACATATGATAAGGAACCCAGATCACATTAACATTTCAAGCACATACTATGGTAGTTCCATATCATAAGAGAGATTGTACAATGTGGAGATGTGAAGATTTGCATAGTACCAACTGAAAGTTTGCTGATCTACTAATAAAAGAACTTTCACAATAGAAGCATGATGGTTATGTAAGGTCACTTGGGATTAAGTTAAAGGGTGATTGTCTCTAAGTTCAAGTGTGAGTCTATTGGTATGTAAGCCATGAGATCTAGTCATATAACGATTAGTGGCATATCTTGTAATTAATTTAATTAATAATGAAGGTTTTTCCGTCTATGTGTTTGTTCATTTATGAGTTGATGATATAACACGGTATATGTATAAAGAATGGTATTGCTCGATAACATATGTCTTCATGTTGAGGACCTGAATAATGATGTCATAAGTATAATTGGATTATATACATTCTTGTTATGTCCCTAGTAAAATATTATTATGGGAGCTAATAGACAACAATAATACATAAGACTAGAATGTGTGTTGGTTGATGACATAATATCATTAGTCATGATATATGATATCAAACCAAACACATATGTACTTGAATAGTGTATCAAATAGACCAGCCCTGAGAAGTGATGCATAGATTATAGTCACAATAACATCTCAATGTGATACTGGTGATCGTGATTCTTATACCTGAAGTCACTACACTCATCACATGTTGTTCAATGTATTTTAACATCATATAACACAACCTTGAATAAGGGTTGCCATAAATGTGATGTTGGGGTATGTTGTGACACATAGGGATTGAATGTGAGTGATGTAGATGGATTTGTCCCTCCTACTAGAGTTGATATCCTAGCTACTTGATAAGTGAGACTGATAAAATGTATGGCCATAATCATGTGGGTCAATACATGACATTGAGCTAATATGCATATGTATAGTCTGCTCTGGTTCAAGGAACATGAGTTGAATGATTAAGAGGATGATGATTCCATGCCTAGAGTTCAATTCGGACATATGAGGCAAAGGAGTTATACAATCACAGTAACACTGATCACATATCTACATTGAAGTTGTTCTCCAATTTTCCAATTACTTGGGCAAAATGATGTGTTGTTAGATACCGCTCATTGGTTGTAATGTCATAAACTGGTTATGGACATTCAATGTCAATGTCATTTGGGACCTATAGGGTCACACACAAAGGGTGCACTTGGAATAGGATTTTAATCACAAATAATGTTTAACTTGATTACTAAAGTGTTTAGGTAATCATATTAAACAACACTGGTGAATGAGTCGATCGACTGGAGTGTCCAGTTGGCCGATTGGTGTGCCAATCGATTGATTAAAGAGTCCTCTTGACCGATTGAGACATACATACATGGCCGATAAAAAATAGTCAATCGACCAATTGGAATGTCAAATAGAGCAAGTAGACCTATTTCCAACTAGATTGTCAAAATCAACCAATCACCCTATTGGGATGGCCAATAGGCAGACTGGTCATGCAATGATGCTGACGTAATGGTGTGCATTGATCATCGCATAAAAATGCAATACTTTTTTGAATAGTAGAGTATTCCAATCCACCAACTGGAATGTTCAGTTGACCGACTGGAGTACCACTTGACCAACTAGAAAGTGTAGTCGACCGACTGGAGATTCACAACAATAATTGAATCGTGAAATTCATTCTCTTTGATTCCCAATTGGACTTGAAACCGTGACCCTGGCCCTCCTATATATAGGGGAGTAATCAAATCTTTCGAGAGAGATACAACTAATGTTTACAAATGTTGTCCTCTCAAAGTTATGGTAACGTGAGAGCCTAAGCAAGTTTTATCCGTAAAAGGGAAAGACGACAAGGGAGAACAAGTCCATGCTAGCACGTTGATAATGAAGGGACCAAATCCTTCTGATTGGCTCTAGTAAGTGCAATGAGGAGTTATCAGTTGTCTGTGTGGACTAAGATAGAGGCATGGAGGCCATCACTAATACATTAGGAGGACTTCGTCAGGCACTGTCATGTGGTGTCACTCCAAGATGCTACCCCGACAACTTTCTAGGTGCTATCAGATCAAGAAGCACTGTGAAATGAGGATTGTCATTGGACTTGCTCCAGAACCAAATATATACCTCGAAAAACCCTCTTTCCTAGATACATTGATGATGCAATATGCTAGTTCAGGATTTGGGCAGAAAATTTTATTTTCGTAGCCTCATCTGCTGCCTGATTTCCCAACAAATATTTATTTACTCTAATTAGTACCCAACATAAAATTGAATTATAGAACTATCTTATTTAGTTAGAACTAATAAAGAATCAAGATTTAGGTTCCCTTACTATTGAGCTTGGCACTGTATTGTGTACAACAAGGAATTTCACTACTAGGTTATTTTTTATTGTTCCCATTGTATAGCTATAACACATCACCTAGGTATCCATTACACATGCCTCTAGTATGGCAACACAAATTCATAATAGCTACAAACAAAAAACCTCATGGAAAACCAATGTATTAGCTGTCTCATCAGAAGGTAATTTGTATACCTCAATACATATATAATGAGTCACTTAAGACATCCCATTAACTTTCAGGTGTATGGTAAAATGAAGGTTTCAAGTGAAATAAAAGAGAGTGAATTAATTCTTAGTCATTTTGGTGATTGACTTAAGTTAAAGATTAATCCTTCCAATCAAAATAGTTAATTTGTTATTTTATTTCAGGGATTTATTGTGCAAGAAAAGTAATAGTGGTTTTTTGCTATGAAACTACGTTTATTAGCTAGTTTAATTCAATTATTGATCTTTTTTATGTAACTAATACTTAATCTTTGTTATAATATATACTAACCATTATATATAATTGTTTCTTTGTTACTTTAGTAAGGTTGGTATGTGCACACCAATTATAGAGACCACCATGAAATAGTCTCGTAAGGCCCCTAACTTTTCTTAAATCATACACGTAATTAGTTGAATTACTGAGAATGTTAGTTTCAAAATTTAACTCTGCTATATGATTTCATACTAGATGGTGATTCTATATTTAAATTTGAATCAAATCAGACCTTGCTTGCCCAAGTTATACATTTCCATTTAGCATTTGAACCTTTATATAGTTTCCCTTCTTCTGGGTGTCTAAGGATAATGTTAACACTTGCTCGAGTTACTTCATGGTGTCCTTAAGAAAACTACACATTTTCTTCTCCTTTTAATGCTTTTGAACTTCGATTTCATGGGATTTATACTCGTATAATTTGTTTTATAGTAGTTGTGTAGTGTTTTCATCAGTTGAAGGAATCTAGCCCGATCATCCGACTGACATCCTTAGTGACCGATGAGTCTTGAGGTCAAAAAATTTTTGCATGACTAATGAAGTTTTGGGGTAGCTAGCCCGATAAGATAACTGATTGATGGGATTTTGTCAATTTGTAGGACTGACACATTTTTGGTGACCAACGAGTTTTCAGTGGCCGATTAGTTTTCATGACCAAAGAGTATTTTGCCCGTACGAGATTAATGAAGATTCTATAAGTGTATGACCAACGAGCGGGTGTTGATAAACATGTTTTCCTGAGAATAGCCCAACAGATCTCCTGACTGACGAGAGACTAGTCTTTTGACCCTCATCTCTTTTCATTGGTTTGATGAAGCATCAGTTGCATTTGGAGGAGCCTGACATGAACTTTTGAGCTTCTTATAAAGGTCCATTGGGACTTGTTGATATGTTGTTCTTGGAAGCATGTGTTAGATTGAGTCACACTTAGATGATTTAGTGGATTTTAATCATGCTCTTGCTTCCTTCGTGTAAGATCTTTCTCCTTAAATCAATTTTCTTACTTTTTCTCCCTTCCCTCTCTTCTTCTTGGTCGAGGGTTATGGTGTTCTTTTTGGAACTCATGCATGTGGATGAAAGACTCTCTTTCCTCTCTTCTTGTCTTAGATACACTTCATTCTTGGAGTTTTTGCAGACCTAGTGTGGAGTTTTGTTTCTGATTTCAGAGCTTTCCCCTTTTCTAGACCTCAACTTCTTCTCTAGCAAGGTGAGTGAGATAACCTTAAAAGTATTTCTTGCCTACTTTCTACATGTATGACTTTAATATTTCTCTAGAAACTCTTAGAATGCTAAAATATGGGATTTTTAGATACTGTTTTATATTACAAGATGATGGTACAAGTTCTTAAGCTTTATTTCAGTCTTTATGAATGTTCCCTGCTCTATATTGAACTATTATTTGTAGGATAAAGGTTAGAAATCTGGAATATAAGTGCCTAACTATCTTAACGATCAAGGATGGATAACTATACCTAAATAGAGTGACATGGAACTATTTTATACATTTTCTTTATATTCGGAGATTGCAAACCTCAATTAATTTGTATGAACATGTAGGGTGTTTGTATTTAACTTGACTGATGAAATCAAAAACATTTAGCTGACTTAAGTAATCAAGTGTAACATTAATCATTCAGTGCCTTGCGGTTGTAGAACTATCTCAGTGCCATTATTTACTGGATAGTTAAACGAGTAATATGAAAGGAGATCAAAGTCAGATATTATTGAGTATATGTGAGTACACGGAGGGTATATCCCTGTTATCCTGATTCAAAGTTTTGGAGAGTGGTATGCCTCAAACTACCCAGGGTTTAATAAAATATGTAATTCATTGTGCAATATAACTATTAGGGCAACTTGAAAAATCACACCGATGTTGACCTTTGTTGTATTTCCTATTAGTATTGTATGTGATCTATAACTTAGTAAGAGAAGTCAATTGTACTTGTGACTCTAACTATGCCTGATCTTTTGTATGAGTTGCACAATCTTTCAACTCTGTAATACTATCTACCTTAACTTCTTAAAGTACATAATCTGCTTGTAAGTAATAAATGTTATAAGAGGTTATATCATATCACAGAGACATGGGTCTCACCTCATGGGTTTCCACACCTTTGTTAGGTGAACAACAATGTGGTCAGACACAAGGTGGTGATGAGGTGTAGTTTGAAAATCTATATAGACATGTATGTTGGTTGGATTATATTAAGTCCTAGAGTTGTCCATGTTATCTCATCTTTGGGTTGGGTAGTTTTGTATATCATTTATAACCAACTCGATACTTTGGTACTAAGTCGTGTGTTATGTAAATGTTGTACATATGCAGACCACATCTTTTATAATAGGTTGTTGCTGAGGGAAATGAAGTCATGTACAGTTCCCTAGTTTTGTATATTTATATATATAAAGGTGTAGCTGGACCTTGATGTATATATTCTTATGGAATGTTGAAATTATTTTTGATTTTGGATTTTAAATCTTTTGATAATATGGTTAATTAGTGTCTGATCACTATTTTTGTTTTGAGTAATCTCATTTAGTATGGCAGGTTGCCACATTTGGTGGTATTAGAGCCTTAGGTTCATTGAATCTACATGGATACAAGACCTAGGTCGTTGTGTCTGTTCTTACGTATCCGACATATCTAACCATAGTCCTATGTTTGTGTAGATAAGTCTAGAGAACTTGAAAAAAATGTTGAGAGTAGATTTGTGGCATTTGGAGGTGACAGTAGAAGACGAGTACAAGATAGAAGAGTAGCCAAGAAGGGGCTAGAATAGCTGTTGGTATGTATGTCCTGAGAGCCAATCATGGGATGATTGGTGGGATACATTAAGATTTATTTGATAAACATCAAAGGTAAGCTTCCAATTCTTTCTGGTTCAGTCATATGAGATAGTGATAGAACAAATTGAATGTCTAGAGAATGACAATACTCAATGACGTATGCTTTCAGGTTGAGGACCTGAACGATGAGATCATACAGATGCTAAGAGTTTGTACATTCTTGTTATGTCCCTAATCGGATGTCATTATGGAAGGTAGATAGACAACAATGACACACAAGACTAGATTGTGGTGTTGGTTGATGACAAAATCTCATTAGTCATGATATAGAGATATCAAACCAAACACATAGGTACTTGTTAGAGAACAAGTGTACCAGACAGACCCACCGTGAGTTTGACACATGGAACCATGCCATGGTAGTCACAGTCAGTACTCATAGTGATGGTGGTGAGTGTAACATCCCTGACCTAGGTTATGAACTAACCCTAGGTGTTTTGCTTAATTATGTAATTAGATACTTGTGATTATCTTTTGGTAAGTAATTAAAGCTCCTAAGGAACATACATTTCCATTTTTGTCCCTTTTGAACAATGTTGTAATATTGTTTTGTAATACAGGGACCTATGTGCAAACTACCCAATTAAAAGGGGTTAACTTGCAAATTGCACATGATATGATGTTCCTTTGGTGTTGAGACATCATAAGAATGAATATGATGAAGTATGATGGATTCTCCAAGCTTGGGCACCAAGATGCAGCTTGTGGAGCAATCCTTGTACTTAAAACTCTAGTTTTGGTGTAAAGTGCAATTTACCCAAAATATGGGGTGCAACTTGTAAAATACACCTTCTAGAGTATATTTATGACTCGTGGAATCATTTAGAGTAAGAATGATGAATAGGGCACTTCAATTGAATAATCAAATAAGAATGATAACCCTTATGAATTAAATAATCAAGTTATAAGCCTTATAACCCTTATATATGTGAAAATTAATAAAAAGTTGGCTTTCTTCACCTTTAGACCTTGGGTTTAAGATGAGTTTTGCTTAAGTATGGAAGGGAGAAACATGGCTTAGAAGAAGGGAAGGACCTAGATGAGAAATGGAGAAACAAGTTGTCCTTATGTTGGAATTTCACCCAAAGTATATATACACCTTTTCTCACTTATCAAGGATCGTTTCCTTCACTTCCTTTCTTATCCCCTTGCTTAGACCGACTTAGGACAGATCTCTGGAGCAGAGGTGATCGTCCAACTTGTTCTAAGGTAAGAAGAGACCATCATCTTGCTCGAATTCATGGAGGAAGTTGAGTTACAAGGTTGGTTTTATAGTTTTCTTACTTAGCTTTCTCTTTCTAGCTGACTTTTCCCAACCTTTCCTTGGAGAAACACCCTTGAGAGACCTGTGGAGCTCAAGACACCATTAAAGGCTTGAAGCTTGGAAGCTTGGAGCTCAAGGAACGACCTTAAGGCAGGTTTTATAACTCTAAACCTTTTGCTTTCTTATGCATATCTTTGTACTTGCAAAAGTAGCTTGTTCTTCTTTTCCCCATCCTTCCTTGCTTTCTTGCAACTAAAACCACGAAGAACAGACCTTGATCTAGAGGTAGAGGAAGATGGGCATGATTACCAATGTTACTTTATCAAACGGTCATGTTTTCCCCCCCTTTGGCCAAACGGTTTGGGGCAAACAGTTTCACAAGGTCTGTTGGAGCAAACGGTCTTCAAGACCATTTGAGGGCGTTGACCAAGCATTGACCATTTGGTATTACTGTTCCTAATGATGTGGTATAATTACCCACCAAATTGTATAGGTTAACTCTCAAGGAATCATGAGTTAAAGGCTAAACAATTAGGAAAACCTAATTGGATTAAGTGCTGATTTTCAATCTGATTAACTTGAACTTTTGGGCAAACGGTCTCAAGACCATTTGAGGGCATTGACCAAGCGTTGACCGTTTGGGATTACTGTTTATAATCATGTTAGATAATAACCCTCCAAATTTGAGGGATTAACTCCAAAGGAATCGTGAGTTGAAGGCTAATCAATTATGTAAACCCTAATTGGATTAAGTGTTGACTTTCAACTTGATTGATATGACTTTTTGGGTTTTCTTGCCCAAACGGTCTCAAGACCGTTTGGGGATCACCCAAACGGTCTCAAGACCGTTTGGAGGTCACCCAAGACCGTTTGGAGGTCTAGGGACCTATGTGCAAACTACCCAATTAAAAGGCGTTAACTTGCAAATTTCACATGATAAGATGTTCCTTTGGTGTTGAGACATCATAAGAATGAATGTGATGAAGTATGATGGATTCTCCAAGCTTGGGCACCAAGATGCAGCTTGTGGAGCAATCCTTGTACTTAAAACTCTAGTTTTGGTGTAAAGTGCAATTTACCCAAAATATGGGGTGCAGCTTGTAAAATACACCTTCTAGAGTATCTTTATGACTCTTGGAATCATTTAGAGTAAGAATGATGAATAGGGTACTTCAATTGAATAATCAAATAAGAATGATAACCCTTATGAATTAAATAATCAAGTTATAAGCCTTATAACCATTCTATATGTGCAAATTAATAAAAAGTTGGCTTTCTTCACCTTTAGACCTTGGGTTTAAGATGAGTTTTGCTTAAGTATGGAAGGGGGAAACGTTTCTTAGAAGAAGGGAAGGACCTAGATGAGAAATGGAGAAACAAGTTGTCCTTATGTTGGAATTTCACCCAAGTACATATACACCTTTTCTCACTTAGCAAGGATCGTTTCCTTCACTTCCTTTCTTATCCCCTTGCTTAGACTGACTTAGGACAGAGCTCTGGAGCAGAGGTGATCTTCCAACTTGTTCTAAGGTAAGAAGAGACCATCATCTTGCTCGAATTCATGGAGGAAGTTGAGTTACAAGGTTGGTTTTATAGTTTTCTTACTTAGCTTTCTCTTTCTAGCCGACTTTTCCCAACCTTTCCTTGGAGAAACACCCTTGGCCGACCTGTGGAGCTCAAGACACCATTAAAGGCTTGAATCATGGAAGCTTGGAGCTCAAGGAATGACCTTAAGGTGGGTTTTATAACTCTAAACCTTTTGCTTTCTTATGCATATCTTTGTACTTGCAAAAGTAGCTTGTTCTTCTTTTCCCCATCCTTCCTTGCTTTCTTGCAACAAAAACCACGAAGAACAGACCTTGATCTGGAGGTATAGGAAGATGGGCGTGATTACCAATGTTACTTTATCAAACGGTCCTGCTTTCCCCCCCTTTGGCCAAACGGTTTGGGGCAAACGGTTTGCAAAACCGTTTGAAGGGCAAACGGTTTCACAAGGTTGGTTGGAGCAAACGGTCGTCAAGACCATTTGAGGGCGTTGAACAAGCGTTGACCGTTTGGGATTACTGTTCCTAATGATGCGGTCTAATTACCCACCAAATTTGATAGGTTAACTCTTAAGGAATCATGAGTTAAAGGCTAAACAATTAGGAAAACCTAATTGGATTAAGTGCTGATTTTCAATCTGATTAACTTGAACTTTTGGGCAAACGGTCTCAAGAACATTTGAGGGCATTGACCAAGCATTTACCGTTTGGTATTCCTGTTCATAATCACGTTAGCTAATAACCCTCCAAATTTGAGGGATTAACTCCAAAGGAATCGTGAGTTGAAGGCTAATCAATTATGTAAACCCTAATTGGATTAAGTGCTGACTTTCAACTTGATTGATATGCCTTTTTGGGTTTTCTTGCCCAAACGGTCTCAAGACCATTTGGGGATCACCCAAACGGTCTCAAGACCGTTTGGAGGTCACCCAAGACCGTTTGGAGGTCTAGGGTTGGATATGGTCAAGTCTTTGAAGGACAAAAGATATGGTGTTAACCCTGATCGGCTAAGTGTTGGTTTTGCATTGGATTGAGTTGATTGTTTGGGGTTGATTGGCCCAAACGGTCTCAAGACCGTTTGGGGATCACCCAAACGGTCTCAAGACCGTTTGGAGGTCACCCAAGACCGTTTGTAGGTCTAGGGGTGGGTATGGTTAAGCAATTGATGATCCAATGATACTAAGTTGGAAGGTAATCAATTGTTGTGTTGGTGATCAATCCAATGATCCAAACATTAATTGGTTGACTTGGATTTTGATGATATGATGGGAAAACGGTCTCAAGACCGTTTGGAGGTCATCCAAACGACCTCAAGACCGTTTGGGGTCAGGTCATGTCCCAATTTAATGATGGTTCAATAGGTTCAAATCAATTAGTCCCACAATGAAATATGTTGAAGGGTTATTGTTTCCAATCCCTAATTCAATTGAGTTAAACCCTAATTGATGGTCAATTGAGGGTCAAGTGAGGGACAAATCAGTTGAGGGTTGACCTATTAAACTCAAATAAGGTATGAGTATAGGTCCAATTGATGATTGGTCCCATGAATTCAATGATTGAAGGAATCAACATTGGAAACCCTAATTCAATTGGATACCTTATGAAGTGGAGGTCCAATGTGATTGAATCTTTGAGAATTAAGATGATGAATGTTCTATTGATCCAATAATGATTAATAATGATAATCAATGAAGGTGTGAAGGTTGAAACCCTAATAATACCTAAGTGATTAAGAACCAATTAAAGGGAGAATTCTTAATTGTTTATAGGATTAATAGCTTGATACACTATGTTAACCATAGTAGTATGTACTTGATTGAAGGGTTGATGTGACCTAATCAAGTTGAAAGAATGAAAGATTAGAATACATATATATATATATATATATATATATATATGAATCATGTAATGATCTTCTGTAGCACGACCGTGTAAGGGAGCACGGCCGTGGTAGCCTTAACCTGCACGACCGTGCAAGGGAGCACGGCCGTGGTAGCCTCACTTTGCATGACCGTGCAAGGTGGCACGGCCGTGGTGTCCTATAAAGAAATTGAAAAGTTTTGGTATTGTTCTGACATTGTTATATATGCATGTCCTTATTTGTATAAGTCATACAGGTTGATATTATGAGGTGATCATAGCCAGGTAAGAGTTATGATGTCATATTCCTTGAAAACAATTATAAGCTTTTAGAGTAATGATATGTGAAAAGTATATACATTGCTTCAATCATGGTCATGTTGTTAGATGACTTGATGCTTAAATGTCACTTGGTAGCAAGTGTTATGATAATATGAGGGTTTGAATAACCATGTTCTTGAATCATATGATGAGATGGTTAAGAATTAATATCCATATGATAACTGATATGAGTTAAACTTGATACATTTAGTATTCTTCTTTTATAGTAATGTTTTAATGATTAATGATTGAAAACATGCTTGATGCTAAAAGAATGCTAAAATGTACCTAAATAATCAAGTATAATCATATCATGTAGAGCCCTGATCATAGATCCATCATTGTCAGAAGCCAAATGATGGCAAAATAGGTTTTACTAAGGGAACTCCTGGAACACATACTTTTGAGTATGTGGGGGATTATGGACGCGAATATCCTTACGTCCTAGTGTAGAAATTGATGTAGATGTATCTTAAATCTATCAACCCTTCACTATATGTTTATGCCAGGATGATGTATCACTAATCTCCCGAGGAAATCTTTAATGCCACATCGATGAGAGATAAATAAGAGATCTTTCGATGACGAAGAGAGTACAGAACGCCACTGTAACTGTAATAGCGAAGTGCCAGAATACCCTGGTAAGCTATTGTAGCAGAGACACGAGATGTCCTGCATGTTAATCCTCACACTGACTGAGGAAGATGAGGTCATAAGAATCCGGCTCTTTTGATGACCTATGTATGATACCGATGCGACTTAGTAGTGATCGGTTGGAGTATGAGCGGTATACCTCATCTCTGTAGGGCATAATAATGATTGAAAATCATAATCAGTCATGTAGCATAACTGCTTAGGTTGAACTACGAGAAACAATGATTGATGTTACTTTGTTTATAAATGTTCTAGTCAAGTAACTAGTGTACATGTTTTTCATATTCCTTATTGATATGATTGCTTAAGTAAATGTTCTCTTACTTAATACCAAATCTATTGTTGAATGCCTTAAAGATTATATTGCTTATGTTAACCCTTTATTGCTATAACAAAGCTTCTGGCGAAGAGTTATAACTCTCGCTGGGACAATTATTTAAAATTGTCTCACCCCCGTGGGATTCGACTTTTTAGGTGGACGTCGAGGATGGATGAACCAATCCGAGGGTGGACAGTATCAGCAGCAGCAACACCAGGGGCAGCAGTGAATCTCAGGTGGAGATACTGACTGTCGAGTCTCATAGATAGTATGTCTTATGTTGTCTCTATACTCTCAGGTCCTAGGAGTCAGTATATCTGAGATTTTGGCATGATGCCTCGAGATTTTATATCTTACCTTGTACAGTTAACAAGGTGGGTTTTGTTGTAATGCTCGAGATGTGTTTATTACAGAGATGTATCAATGGATCAATTTGTAAATGACCTATCATGTTGTTTATGAAAGAGTTTTTATCTTTCGAAGATCTCTTTACAAAAGTTTTAAATTTTTAGTGATTTTTGATAATTCCGCTGCTAATCGCTTCCACATTCGTTAATTTGATTGTCAGTTTGGTGCCGTTCGTTTCAAGTAGTATCAGAGCTCTATGTTCGATGAGTCTACAGAGACATAGGACTTAGGATGTCGAGTCTATTCTTAGTGTTTTCCAGTATATCTAATAGTGTCTTCTGCTCCTCAGGAGAAGAAGATAAGTTAAGGATGTCTGGACCACATGAGGAATATGTGGCAGAGAGTAGCATTGCTGCACCACGAGAACGTGTAAGGAACCAGGAGATAGAACAACCTGTACCTGAGCCACCCCAATTCAATCCAACTGACATGGGGAATCCAGCTGTCCAGACCATGTTTGGGCAGTTTATGACTGCCATGACACACATAACAGATAGGATGCCCATGCCTGCACCTAGGGAACGTACCCAACCTGAAGGACAAGGAATCAGCAAGACGTTTGAACGACTTCACCGAGTTGGAGCAACTGAGTACTTTGGAACGGCTGATCCTGCAGATGCCGATCTGTGGTTGACCGAACTAGAGAGAGCTTTTAGAATCCTAAACATCCCAGAAGCTGAGAAGGTTAGACATGCTGTCTATCTTCTCAAAGGGAGTGTTGGTCACTGGTGGACCATGGAAGAGCAGAAGAGACCTGGTGTGGAGATTGCGTGGGAAGTCTTTCGACGGGAATTTATCAATAGATATTTCCCTAAGACGTTCTTGGATGAGAAAATCTCTCAGTTCGAGAGGTTAAGGCAAGGTATGATGAACATTAGCGAGTACGAAGATAAGTTCATGGAGTTGCTACGGTTTTGTCCGCATATGGCTGCTACAGATGAAGAAAGGATCAGGCAGTTCGAGAAAGGGTTGAATGCCGAGTTGACTACTCTTGTGTCTGCCCTAGAGAACCGGGAGAGGTTTGCTACCTTCGTTGAGTCAATCTGAAGGATAGAGAGGTCCGTAGCAGAGAAGAGGCAAACCCATAAGAGATATCCTCAGTTCCAAGGATCTTCATCTAGAGACTTCAAGAAGCCTAGATTTTCTGCGCCTATACCACCACCACCTAGACCTAGTGCTCAGACTTAGTGGACACCGAGTAGAGGTAGAGGACGAAGCCTACCACTACAAGGAGCTCGCAGTGCAGCATCGATGTCAGTTACAGGACCACCAAGACCACAACAACTGGAAAGAAGTTGCTACATATGTGGGAAGGTGGGACATCTGATGAAAGACTGTAGAGCTAGACCAGCAGGTGTAACCCAACCACAGAGGCAGAGTCAGTAAGGATCCCAGAGGAGGCAGTTTCAGGGAGCAGCTAGAGGACGTGGACAAGCGTCCCAAGCTGGATCCTCAGCACCGAATCAACCTCAGGCGATAGCAAGATTCTATGCAATGAATCCACCTGATGCAGTGATCAACCCTCAGGTTGTGGCAGGTCAGATGAAGTTGTTATATTCTGATATGTCTACATCCTGCATTGTATCTGTTTTGATTGATCCGGGTGCTACACACTCCTTTATCACTCGAAGGGTGATTCGTAACTGCAATATGACAGTCAGTCATAGAGCAGATAGTTTGCTGCTAGAGACTCTATTGAGAGGGTCTGTTGTGTTACAGGAGGTATGCTCTTCCTGCATTCTTTTCTTTTCTGAACATCGCATTCAAGTGGAACTTATACCACTTGAGATGCAAGGATTTGACATAATCCTTGGGATGGATACCTTGGAAAGGTATAAGGTTGTTTTGGATTGTGAATCCAAGCAAGCTGTGTCTGCTGATGAAAGCGACACATGGATCTTTCAAGGAGAGAGAAAGATTCTACCCACCTGTCTTGTGTCAGCTATGGTGGCTAAGAAGTTGATGAGGCAAGGATGTTACACATTCTTGGCCCATGTGGTAGATACTACCATGGAAAGTCCTAACCCTGTTGAAGTTCCTGTAGTCAGGGAATTTGAAGATGTATTTCCTGAAGAACTTCCAGGTGTACCACCGCCTCGGGAAATTGATTTTGAAATCAATTTGATCCCAGACACACAACCTATAGCACAAACACCATATAGGATGGCACATGCTGAAATGGCAGAACTCAAGAAACAACTACAGGAGTTGCTTGAGAAGGGTTTTATCCGACCGAGTACTTCACCCTGGGGTGCTCCGGTCCTTTTCGTTAAAAAGAAAGACGGTTCAATGCGGTTGTGCATTGATTACAGACAATTAAATAAAGTAACAATAAAGAATAAGTATCCTCTGCCGAGGATTGATGATCTTTTTGACTAGTTGCGTGGTGCAACTATCTTCTCAAAGATAGATTTGAGGTCAAGATATCATCAACTCCGTATTAGGGATAGTGACATACCCAAGTCTGCCTTTAGAATGAGGTATGGTCACTATGAGTTCACAGTTATGTCGTTTGGACTAACTAATGCATCAGCTGCATTTATGGAACTCATGAATAGAATCTTCCGACCTTTCCTCGACCAGTGTATTGTTGTCTTTATAGATGATATTCTGATATATAGTAGAGATGCTCAACAGCATGAACAACATCTTCGTTAGGCTCTAACTTTGCTAAGAGAACACAAGCTATATGCTATGTTTAGAAAGTGTGAGTTCTGGTTACCGGAAGTATCTTTCCTTGGACACGTGATATCTGCTTCGGGTATTCGTGTTGACCCTAAAAAGGTAGAATTTGTCCTACAATGGGAACAGCGGAAGACACCGACAGAAATCCGTAGTTTCTTAGGGTTGGCTGGTTATTACCGAAGGTTCATTAAGAACTTCAGTTCCATAGCCCTACCTTTGACTAAGTTGACCCGGAAGGATGTTCCTTTTGTTTGGAATGATAAGTGTCAGCAATCCTTCCAGTTGCTGAAGGAGAGGTTGACAAGTGCACCTGTACTTGTGTTACTTGAGCAAGGCAAAGGATACATAGTTTTCTGTGATGCCTCCAAGAATGGACTCGGATGTGTGTTGATGCAAGATAAACAAGTGATTTCTTTTGCTTCTCAATAGCTTAAGAAAAACGAGGAGAATTATCTGACACGCGATCTAGAGCTAGCTGCTGTAGTTCATGCCTTGAAGATTTGGAGACACTATCTTTATGGAGAGACATTCCAGATTTTCAGTGATCATAAGAACCTTAAGTATATCTTCTCTCAGCACGAACTTAACATGAGGCAATGTCGCTGGATGGAGTTAATCAAAGACTACGATTGTACAATTGATTACCATCCAGGGAAGGCCAATGTAGTTGCAGATGCTTTGAGTAGGAAATCAGCAACACCAGCCTTAGATAGGGCACAACTAAACTCTTTAGTATGCTCTAGGAGAGATATGCTTATCTCCTTAAGGCAAGACAATGTACAATTGAAGGTGTCATTGTTAGTCGGGTTGTTAGCTGAGATGCATATAAAACCTACTCTGAGAGAGCAGATCAAGGAGGCACAACAAGTTGATGCTGCAGTTCAGCAGATCAGATCGGAGTTTGGTGATGAGAAACGAGATGGTTTCCATGACTCTGATGACCAAGTAGTCTGTTATCATGGGAGGATGATAGTGTCAGATGTGGATAACTTGAGAAAGTTAGTCCTGGAAGAAGCTCATTCTTCGATGTATGCTATGCATCCAGGAAGCACCAAGATGTATCGAAACTTGAAAGATATGTATTGGTGGCCTGGGATGAAGAAGGATGTTGCTGAATTTGTTATGTGGTGTCCTGTGTGTCAGCAAGTTAAAGCTGAACACCAAAAGCCTGCAGGAACAATGCAACCATTGCCCATACCACAGTGGAAGTGGGATCACGTAACCATGGACTTTGTTGTTGGCCTACCTAGGACAAGCAAAGGATATGATTCCATTTGGGTAATAGTTGATAGGTTGTAAAAGACAGCGCATTTCTTACCTATCAAAACAACCTATTCTGCTGAGAAGTTAGCACAGCTGTATGTTGAAGAGATAGTGCGATTGCACGGAGTTCCTATCACTATAGTATCAAATAGAGGTCCTCAGTTTACGAGTCATTTTTGGGAGCGACTGCACAAATCCCTAGGTACCCAGTTAAGGTTTAGTACAACCTTTCATCCTCAAACTGATGGACAGTCGGAAAGGACTATACAGACCTTGGAAGATTTTCTAAGAGCATGTGTTCTTCAGTTTACAAGGAGTTGGGATCTGCACCTAAGCTTGATAGAGTTTTCCTATAACAATAGCTATCAACATAGTAGTGACATGGCACCTTATGAAGATTTATATGGTAGACGTTGTAGATCACCCCTATGTTGGTATGAAACCGGTGAATATCAATTGTTAGGTCCTGATGTTGTACAACAGACCACAGAAAAAGATCAAAGTAATACAACAACAGATCAAGACTGCACATGATAGGCAAAAATCTTATGTTGACAAGCGTCGTAGACCTTTGGAGTTCCAGGTTGGAGATAGAGTGTATCTCAAGGTCTCACCTTGGAAGGGAGTTCTGAGGTTTGGAAGGAAAGGGAAGTTAGCTCCTAGGTTTATGGGGCCTTATCCAATCATTGAACGGATTGGAAAAGTAGCCTATAAACTAGAGTTGCCACCGGAGTTACAGAGGTTACACCCTGTGTTTCACATTTCTATGCTAAGGAAATGTCACCCTGATATTGAGTCAGTTCTACAGCCTATGGAGGTAGAATTTAATGATGACATATCTTATGAGGAAGGACCAGTGTCAATCCTTGATAAAAGAATTAAAAAGTTGAAAAAGAAAGAGATAAGTCTTGTTAAAGTCCTCTGGAATCACCGTGGTGTTGAAGAAGCCACATGGGAACTAGAGGAAGAGATGAGAAGAAAATACCCTGCTCTTTTCTCTTAATATGTTTTATTGATTTCGGGGACGAAATCCTTGTAAGGGATGGATAATTTGTAACATCCCTGACCTGGATTATGAACTAACCCTAGGTGTTTTGCTTAATTATGTAATTAGATACTTGTGATTATCTTTTGGTATGTAATTAAAGCTCCTAAGGAACATACATTTCCATTTATGTCCCTTTTGAACAATGTTGTAATATTGTTTTGTAATATAGGGACCTATGTGCAAACTACCCAATTAAAAGGTGTTAACTTGCAAATTTCACATGATAAGATGTTCCTTTGGTGTTGAGACATCATAAGAATGAATGTGATGAAGTATGATGGATTCTCCAAGCTTGGGCACCAAGATGCAGCTTGTGGAGCAATCCTTGTACTTAAAACTCTAGTTTTGGTGTAAAGTGCAATTTACCCAAAATATGGGGTGCAGCTTGTAAAATACACCTTCTAGAGTATCTTTATGACTCTTGGAATCATTTAGAGTAAGAATGATGAATAGGGTACTTCAATTGAATAATCAAATAAGAATGATAACCCTTATGAATTAAATAATCAAGTTATAAGCCTTATAACCATTCTATATGTGCAAATTAATAAAAAGTTGGCTTTCTTCACCTTTAGACCTTGGGTTTAAGATGAGTTTTGCTTAAGTATGGAAGGGGGAAACGTGTCTTAGAAGAAGGGAAGGACCTAGATGAGAAATGGAGAAACAAGTTGTCCTTATGTTGGAATTTCACCCAAGTACATATACACCTTTTCTCACTTAGCAAGGATCGTTTCCTTCACTTCCTTTCTTATCCCCTTGCTTAGACTGACTTAGGACAGAGCTCTGGAGCAGAGGTGATCTTCCAACTTGTTCTAAGGTAAGAAGAGACCATCATCTTGCTCGAATTCATGGAGGAAGTTGAGTTACAAGGTTGGTTTTATAGTTTTCTTACTTAGCTTTCTCTTTCTAGCCGACTTTTCCCAACCTTTCCTTGGAGAAACACCCTTGGCCGACCTGTGGAGCTCAAGACACCATTAAAGGCTTGAATCATGGAAGCTTGGAGCTCAAGGAATGACCTTAAGGTGGGTTTTATAACTCTAAACCTTTTGCTTTCTTATGCATATCTTTGTACTTGCAAAAGTAGCTTGTTCTTCTTTTCCCCATCCTTCCTTGCTTTCTTGCAACAAAAACCACGAAGAACAGACCTTGATCTGGAGGTATAGGAAGATGGGCGTGATTACCAATGTTACTTTATCAAACGGTCCTGCTTTCCCCCCCTTTGGCCAAACGGTTTGGGGCAAACGGTTTGCAAAACCGTTTGAAGGGCAAACGGTTTCACAAGGTTGGTTGGAGCAAACGGTCGTCAAGACCATTTGAGGGCGTTGAACAAGCGTTGACCGTTTGGGATTACTGTTCCTAATGATGCGGTCTAATTACCCACCAAATTTGATAGGTTAACTCTTAAGGAATCATGAGTTAAAGGCTAAACAATTAGGAAAACCTAATTGGATTAAGTGCTGATTTTCAATCTGATTAACTTGAACTTTTGGGCAAACGGTCTCAAGAACATTTGAGGGCATTGACCAAGCATTTACCGTTTGGTATTCCTGTTCATAATCACGTTAGCTAATAACCCTCCAAATTTGAGGGATTAACTCCAAAGGAATCGTGAGTTGAAGGCTAATCAATTATGTAAACCCTAATTGGATTAAGTGCTGACTTTCAACTTGATTGATATGCCTTTTTGGGTTTTCTTGCCCAAACGGTCTCAAGACCATTTGGGGATCACCCAAACGGTCTCAAGACCGTTTGGAGGTCACCCAAGACCGTTTGGAGGTCTAGGGTTGGATATGGTCAAGTCTTTGAAGGACAAAAGATATGGTGTTAACCCTGATCGGCTAAGTGTTGGTTTTGCATTGGATTGAGTTGATTGTTTGGGGTTGATTGGCCCAAACGGTCTCAAGACCGTTTGGGGATCACCCAAACGGTCTCAAGACCGTTTGGAGGTCACCCAAGACCGTTTGTAGGTCTAGGGGTGGGTATGGTTAAGCAATTGATGATCCAATGATACTAAGTTGGAAGGTAATCAATTGTTGTGTTGGTGATCAATCCAATGATCCAAACATTAATTGGTTGACTTGGATTTTGATGATATGATGGGAAAACGGTCTCAAGACCGTTTGGAGGTCATCCAAACGACCTCAAGACCGTTTGGGGTCAGGTCATGTCCCAATTTAATGATGGTTCAATAGGTTCAAATCAATTAGTCCCACAATGAAATATGTTGAAGGGTTATTGTTTCCAATCCCTAATTCAATTGAGTTAAACCCTAATTGATGGTCAATTGAGGGTCAAGTGAGGGACAAATCAGTTGAGGGTTGACCTATTAAACTCAAATAAGGTATGAGTATAGGTCCAATTGATGATTGGTCCCATGAATTCAATGATTGAAGGAATCAACATTGGAAACCCTAATTCAATTGGATACCTTATGAAGTGGAGGTCCAATGTGATTGAATCTTTGAGAATTAAGATGATGAATGTTCTATTGATCCAATAATGATTAATAATGATAATCAATGAAGGTGTGAAGGTTGAAACCCTAATAATACCTAAGTGATTAAGAACCAATTAAAGGGAGAATTCTTAATTGTTTATAGGATTAATAGCTTGATACACTATGTTAACCATAGTAGTATGTACTTGATTGAAGGGTTGATGTGACCTAATCAAGTTGAAAGAATGAAAGATTAGAATACATATATTTTTATATATATAAATATGAATCATGGGATGATCTTCTGTAACACGACCGTGTAAGGGAGCACGGCCGTGGTAGCCTTAACCTGCACGACCGTGGAAGGGAGCCCGGCCGTGGTAGCCTCACTTTGCATGACCGTGCAAGGTGGCACGACCGTGGTGTCCTATAAAGAAATTGAAAAGTTTTGGTATTGTGCTGACATTGTTATATATGCATGTCCTTATTTGTATAAGTCATACATGTTGATATTATGAGGTGATCATAGCCAGGTAAGAGTTATGATGTCATATTCCTTGAAAACAATTATAAGCTTTTAGAGTAATGATATGTGAAAAGTATATACATTGATTCAATCATGGTCATGTTGTTAGATGACTTGATGCTTAAATGTCACTTGGTAGCAAGTGTTATGATAATCTGAGGGTTTGAATAACCATGTTCTTGAATCATATGATGAGATGGTTAAGAACTAATATCCATATGATAACTGATATGAGTTAAACTTGATACATTTAGTATTCTTCTTTTATAGTAATGTTTTAATGATTAATGATTGAAAACATGCTTGATGCTAAAAGAATGCTAAAATGTACCTAAATAATCAAGTATAATCATATCATGTAGAGCTCTGATCATAGATCCATCATTGTCAGAAGCCAAATGATGGTGAAATAGGTTTTCCTAAGGGAACTCCTGGAACACATACTTTTGAGTATGTGGGGGATTATGGACGCGAATATCCTTACGTCCTAGTGTAGGAATTGATGTAGATGTATCTTAAATCTATCAACCCTTCACTATATGTTTATACCGGGATGATGTATCACTAATCTCCCGAGGAAATCTTTAATGCCGCATCAATGAGAGATAAACAAGAGATCTTTCGATGACGAAGAGAGTACATAACGCCACTGTAACTCTAATAGAGAAGTGCCAGATTACCCTGGTAAGCTATTGTAGCAGAGACACGAGATGTCCTGCATGTTAATCCTCACACTGACTGAGGAAGATGAGGTCATAAGAATCCGACTCTTTTGATGACCTATGTATGATACCGATGCGACTTAGTAGTGATCGGTAGGAGTATGAGCGGTATACCTCATCTCTGCAGGGCATAATAATGATTGAAAATCATAATCAGCCGTGTAGCATAACTGCTTAGGTTGAACTACGAGAAACAATGATTGATGTTACTTTGTTTATAAATGTTCTAGTCAAGTAACAAGTGTATATGTTTTTCATATTCCTTATTGATATGATTGCTTAAGTAAATGTTGTCTTACTTAATACCAAATCTATTGTTGAATGCCTTAAAGATTATATTGCTTATGTTAATCCTTTATTTCTATAACAAAGCTTCTGGCGAAGAGTTATAACTCTCGCTGGGACAATTATTTAAAATTGTCTCACCCCCGTGGGATTCGACTTTTTAGGTGGACGTCGAGGACGGAGGAACCAATCCGAGGGTGGACAGTATCAGCAGCAGCAACACCAGGGGCAGCAATGAATCTCAGGTGGAGATACTGACTGTCGAGTCTCATAGATAGTATGTCTTATGTCGTCTCTGTACTCTCAGGTCCTAGGAGTCAGTATATCTGAGATTTTGGCATGATGCCTAGAGATTTTATATCTTACCTTGTACAGTTAACAAGGTGGGTTTTGTTGTAATGCTCGAGATGTGTTTATTATAGAGATGTATCAATGGATCAGTTTGTAAATGACCTATCATGTTGTTTATGAAAGAGTTTTTATCTTTCGAAGATCTCTTTACAAAAGTTTTAAATTTTTAGTGATTTTTGATAATTCCGCTGCTAATCGCTTCCACATTCGTTAATTTGATTGTCAGTTTGGTGTCGTTCATTTCAGTGAGTGTGATTCTTTGACCTAAAATCACTACACTCAACACTTTGGGCACACTTTGACATCATCAAACGCAGTCCAGAAACATGGGTTGTTATAAAGGTGATGATTGGGTGGCTTTGACACATGGGGCTTTTGATGAGTGAGTGATAGATATGGGATTTGTCCCTCCTGAGGGAGTTTGATATCCATGGCCACTTGATGAGTAGGATTGAGAAAGGTGTGCACGCATGTGTGAATCGGTATGTGATATTGATGTCATACATATCTCTTCCAATCTACTATGAGATCAAGAAAGTGAATGAACGTTGACAGGATGACTGTTCCATGCCTCGAGTTCATTCAGGATATTAGTGACAAAGGAATTATACATTCACTGTAACACCATTCACAGATTGTAAGATTGAAAGTTGTTCTCCAACTTTCTATTTCACTTGGGTAGCACTGATGTGTGACTAGGCACCGCTCTTTGCTTGTGAAGTCATAAGTGTCATGGAATTTCGCTACCAACGTGAAATGGACCTGCAGGGTCACACACATAGGATTTAACCTGGAATAGGAGTTTTGTCCACAAATAATGTTTAGATTGATTACTAAAGGAGTTTAGTAGTTCAATTAAACACTCAATTAATTGATAGCTCAGTATCATAATGTTCAAGGTGTTGGACACATTGATTGGAGTATCGGATTGATTGAAACTGCAATTGATTGATTCTTCACAATCTGCACTCCCAACTGATCGGTTCATGTTATGAACCGATCGGCTCAGCTTAGTGAACCGATCGGCTCAACTGGTGAGTCGATCGGCTCATGGAAAGGGTGAAATGATTGCTTCAAGTGTTGAAATGATCAGCTCCACTAGTCCAATCGAGCAAGTTGGGAAAGTAGGATTGGTGAGAAATTTCTTTTCATTTCACTTGTCCAATTTGATTGGAACAAGGATTGGTATTTGGTACCAATTAGAAACAAAACAAGAAAAGTCAATCGGGAACTGATCAGGACCATGAACCAACCGGTTCAGAAGTGAACCAATCATTTCATGGGTCCCAACCGATCAGTTGAGGTGTAAACTGACCGGCTCAGGTCCCCAACCGACCGTTTCAGAAATGAAACGATCGGTTCAGGTTGCACAGTTAGTTGTTTTTGTGGAAAATCTCAAATCCTTCTACTCCTGCTTTAGTCCCGCATTGCACGGGATAGAGAACCCTGTCCCATGACCCTCCTATATATAGGGGTATTGGGGGCTTCTCAAAGTACAACTCAGTGCAACCAGTTGCTCTGTAAAGTTTGAGTTCTCTCTGGTTTTGGTAACCGAGAGAGCCCGAGCAAGTGCTACCCGATAAGGGAGGCATAGCAAGGGAAAGACAACTGCAGAAAGTGACTGGTGGCAGGAGAGTGTGTCAGTGACTAGTATGCTGACAGGAGGGTGTGAATCCTTCCAATTCCTTGTGATACAAGGAGATTGGAGTTCCAGGTGGTCCGTGTGGACTACTTCAGAGGTGGGAGGTTTCTTCCGCTCAGAGGATAGTTGTCAATCCCGACAGTCCCAGTGAGACCAGGAGTCGACAGTCTCGGTGCGATCAGGAGCTGCACAGACACCGTCCAAGACCGGAGGTGAAGACCGCGCAAGCCGCAAGGTATTGACTCCGAGCAAGCCTCGAGACAAGGTATGATTCCACAAACCATCCTTTCCTATTGTATAGACGTTGACGCGTTTCCTTGTTCTGTGTTTGGGGAGGAGAAAATTTTTGTTTCCGTTGCCTTCTCAGCCTCCCCTAAAACCCTACAGTGGTATCAGAGACACGTCAACTTCTCTATACTTTAGGATTATCGATATGATCGATTTTGGTTTGTCGCCTTTATTTATTGCATACGTTTCGAATAAAATTGGCTTTATGCATGTCCAATCCTAAATCCACAAATCCCAATATACATATATGATATGTAATATGAATGCACTCGATATGTGTCGCCCTTAAACGAGTTTTATGGTGGATGTATAGTGTGGTTATGGCCAATAAATCCTATCTGTGTATGGTTGTATGTGGTTGCTTGCATCTCGGTCTGCGCACCGATCTTCCTTCTCCTATTCCTGATGTAACTCGAAATAATTTGAGATTTCTTTTCTACCTTTGCTCCCCTCGAATGCAACTCGAGGTTTCTCTTTTAACAGTGTAAAATAGGATAGAATTTTATTTCCTATTATGCTAAAGAACGGAGGACATCCTGACGACAGCTGAGATGATCGGTTCAAGGTGTGAGCCAATCAGTTGACGTTCCAGACGATCGGTTCAAGGAGTGAGCCGATCAGTTGATGACTGGTTCAAGGAGCGAGACGAGCGGGTGGCGGCCATGATGAGATGCACGACGATCAGGCAAACCGATTAGTTGGAGGAGCCAACCGATCGGCTGGTGGCACCCAACTGACTAGCCTGATGGCAAGCCGATCAGTCATGTGATGAGTTGATCAAACCCAGAAAGGCAAAGCACATAGTTCATCTTGTACAGGTTGCATGTGATGTAGACCTAGATGACCGTGATTCCTCTTGGCTTGAGGAATCACATTAGGATGGCCATAATCATCGCTTTTTCTCATTTTGCATGTTTTCTGTGGGATATAGCATGTATATGATACATACTATGTATTGTGGTGATTGGATATGTATATATATATAAAACCAAATCCCTCATTAAATATTAAGTTTTAGATGCCTCCCAAATGCGATACACATGAAAATCTTGATCGACCAAGTGTGGGCACGCCCTAGCGTGGTGCACCGTCTATCTCGTGGAAGCGTGAAGGATGGATATGTGGGTTTGCCCTAGAAGGGTGCATATTCATCGTGTTTGCTTTGGGTCGGACTTAACAAGGTGACCTAGATAGGATCTAGCACCTTGAGGCATGGAGATGATCATGGCAAGGAGTTGCATATGACATCTTATCAAGAGTTGCATATGATGCAATTGGCAAAAGTTGCCTACCTGAGAGATCTAAGTTGTGGGTGACAGCCCTAGTTGGTCCATGACTTAGAGGATTTTAGGATCTTGCCCACTAGAAGGTTGTACGCTGCAATCTTCCGAATTGATGGTGAGGGATATCAATTTGAAGTAAAATAGTGGGAGCGATAATTAATTAAAGGCCTAATTATATCATCAACTTTTCAAATCAATAAAATAAGTCAAAAATGAGTTTTTGACTAAAATTGCATATTTCCTTTTGTAGTACAAATGGCAACAAACAACAATCACTTTTCTTTGCGATCGGTCCTTGAAAAGGAAAAGCTGAATGGGACAAACTTCCACAACTGGTATAGGACATTGAGAATGTTCTCACTCAAGAGAGAAAGCTCTATGTCCTGGATACTCCAATTCTAGAGGAACCTGCTCCTAATGCACCAAAGACAGAAAGGGATGCTTACAAGAAGCATTTTGATGATGCCATTGATGCAAAGTGCTTGATGTTGTGCTCTATGAACCACGAGTTTCAGGGACACCATGAGAACATGGGTGTCATTGAGATGATTCAGCATCTCAGGAACATGTATGAAGATCAAGCACGACAAGAGAGATACAATGTCTCAGGGGCACTGTTCAAGTGCGTCATGACAGAAGGAGATCCAGTTGGTCCTCACACACTCAAGATGATTGGGTATGTGGAGAACCTGACAAGATTGGGATTTCCACTGAGCCAAGAGTTGTCTACTGACGTGATACTGCAATCATTTCCAGAATCCTACAGTCAGTTTGTGATGAACTACAACATGAACAACTTTGATAGGCCACTATCAGAGTTGTTGGGCATGTTGAGGACAGCCGAGACACAGATGAAGAAGGACAAGCCTAAGTCGGTGATGGTGATCACAAGCAAGAAAGGCAAGTCCAAGCGTAAGGGTAAGGGCAAAGCTAAGAAAGGTTCTGATGCTAGCCAAGAGCCCAAGTCGTCTTCAGCTCTCAAGGCCAAGGGAGGCGTGACCAAGAAAGGCAATTGCCACCATTGTCAAAAGCCAGGACATTGGAAAAGGAATTGTCCTCTCTATCTGGAAGAAAAAAAGAAGAAGGATGTGGCAAACGTCTCTACTTAAAGGTGTCATGAAAGTAAACTTGTAACACTTTTGAGGTATATGATACCAAGATGTAAAGTGTAAAGAACTCAATAAATGGGGCAAGTGTTGCCACCTTAGATAGGAGTACTTTAGTTTATTTTCAGAATAAAAGGCATGTAATACAATTATGAACTGCTATTTCATATTTGCCAATAGATAGAAACACTTTATTTTTGCATATTGTATGACAATGATGGCAATCAATAAAGAGATGTTTCAATTTCTAAAGATATGATCTTTGTGGCAATGCCTTGTTTATCTTGTGGTATTTGATATGCATAAGATAAAATGATACCTAAAAGTTATAGATAACTCAAACAATCAAATTAGCATCAATCATGAGAAATTCATTTCTAGTTTCCATGTGATGGATAAATCTAGACTCTTTTGGTTAGAAAACTAGTAAGAGACATGAATATCTTGGACATGATTAATCAATCTTCACTAAAGGTAGTGGAAGAATGATTATCCTATTAGGTATGATACATGTGATGTATTCACATACCTATTGGAACAAATGCTAATACTTCAAATGGTGTTTAGAGAAATACCAATATGAATATCTTGAAGGGTTCAAGAATATCATAGATGAAGTATGAATTTGGTAAAGTGTTAATTCTTGATGAGATCAATGAATAAAATACTTAGACCAAATGTTTGAGATCCTTATGAGTGATTATGATAATGTATCATAGTGAACTCATGATTAAGGCATGGTGATGTCTAAATCAAGAAGGAATCATACTCTAAGGAGTTAGAGAATGATTATCAAATAACTGAATTCTTCTTAATAAAAGAATACCCCACACTAATAGACATTAAGAATCACAAAGAGTTGTAAGTTCTTATATCCTTGACGGATACACCTCGTTTATCTATGTGATGAGTTGTTCGTGTGATGAGTCAACTATCTAGATGAATATGAGGAATCAAAATTTGAGTTATGGTTTATGACCATTACATCCTAAATGACATCCATGTGAACCATAAGGTATGACCTTGATTGTAGCACCCATTGGATGAAATCCATAAGTGCAAATGAATCTTAAGTGTTAAGACACATGGATAACATTTTGAGAAGGATGATGCTTGTTGATTACAACTTAATGACTAAGACATTTGGCATATGGATACTAAAACTGCATTCCTATGAGGAATAAAACAAGGATGTGTACGTGACACAACCTATAAGGTTTATGAATCCACTAAAGCAAATGAAGTCTATAAGTTACAATGGACTAATCAATGTGATTGATTGAGTACAAGCAACTCAGAATTGGATCTTTACTTTGATGATATAGTCAAAGGGTTTGACTGATATGTCAAAGATAAAGAAGGGATCTGTGATTTAGTGGGAGCGTGTTCACACTCCACATGTTGATGTGAAATGGAAATGTTCTAGAACGGAAATCCAAAAGTGGAAATTATCTTTAAGGAAGATAGAGATGTTTCCTATGTGATAGGAATAGAGATCTATAGAGATAGTTCTCGAAAAACCTCTTGACTTGAAAAGAGAAAGCATACATTGGTAATCTGTACTGAAGGGTTCAGTATGCACAGATTCAGTGGGAGAAAACTTGTCCATGTTACATGGAGTTAGTATCCCAAGGCCAAGTGTCCAATTCTTATAAAGAATGGGAACACTAAGAATATATATGGATCTATCATGTATGTAATCATCCCATTATCTTGCATGTATTGACATGGCAAGAACAAAATGCATTCATCATCTTGTATGTAGGACATGGCAATATGATGTGCTCATACTGATAACTCGTATGTGAGACATGACGAGTGGATGTCTGTCTACTTCTAGTAAGGGTTACTGGAATACCATGAGAACTTGATAAGTACTTAAGAAGTACTAGTTCTATGGAGATAAGGAAGAGTTCAATGTAAAGAGTTACATTGATGTGAACTTCCGAAAGGACAGAAAATTAATCGCAAAATATATATAGGATATATAAAAGTGAAAGTTTGTTTATAATTGCAAGTGTTCCAATGAAACCATTTAAAAGGAAATGCCAAGTATCTATGTGTTTGAGAATAGCAATGGATACTATATGGATCTGGAAGTTCATGAGATGAACTTATAGATATTCCACTCATTGATGACAAGTATGGAATCCTTGATCATGCAATGTGGCTAAAGGTTAGCAAAGGAATACTAGATCGCATACTACGACAACTCCATCTCATACATGTGACGTACATCGAAGAGATGTGAGACATGCAATTTATACTGACTTTGGCAAGGTGTTGCCATTACTCACTATGATTGCACTAGAGCAGAGTAACATGTGGGACATGTTTGAAGATCACTATGAATATGATTCAAGGGTGATTGGCTCGCAGTGCAAGTGGGAGTCTGTTGGTATGTATGCCCTGAGAGACAATCATGGGATGATTGGTGGGATACATTAAGATTGATTTCATAAACATCAAAGGAAAGCTTCCAATTCTTTCTGGTTCAGTCATATGAGATAGTGATAGAACAGATTGAATGTTTAGAGAATGACAATACTCAATGATGTATGCTTTCAGGTTGAGGACCTGAACGATGAGATCATACAGATGCTAAGAGTTTGTACATTCTTGTTATGTCCCTAGTCAGATGTCATTGTGGAAGGTAGATAGACAACAATGACACACAAGACTAGATTGTGGTGTTGGTTGATGACAGAATCTCATTAGTCATGATATAGAGATATTAAACCAAACACATAGGTACTTGTTAGAGAACAAGTGTACCGGACATACCCACGGTGAGTTTGACACATGGAACCATGACATGGTACTCACAGTCAGTACTTACAATGATGGTGGTGAGTGTGATTCTTTGACCTGAAATCACTACACTCAACACATGTCGTTGGGCACACTTTGACATCATCAAACGCAGTCCTGAAACATGGGTTGTTATAAAGGTGATGATTGGGTGGCTTTGACACATGGGGCTTTTGAGGGGTGAGTGATAGATATGGTATGTGTCCCTCCTGAGGGAGTTTGATATCCATGGCCACTTGATGAGTAGGATTGAGAAAGGCATGCACGCATGTGTGAATCAGTATGTGATATTGATTTCATACATATCTCTTCCAATCTACTCTGAGATCAAGAAAGTGAATGAACGTTGACAGGATGATTGTTCCATGCCTCGAGTTCATTCGGGATATCAGTGATAAAGGAATTATACATTCACTGTAACACCATTCACGGATTGTAGGATTGAAAGTTGTTCTCCAACTTTCTATTTCACTTGGGTAGCACTGATGTGTGGCTAGGCACTGCTCTTTTCTTGTGAAGTCATAAGTGTTATGGACTTTTACTGCCAACGTGAAATGGACCTGTAGGGTCACACACATAGGATTTAACCTGGAATAGGAGTTTTTTCCACAAACAATGTTTAGATTGATTACTAAAGGAGTTTAGTAGTTCAATTAAACACTCAACTAATTGATAGCTCAATATCATAATGTTCAAGGTGTTGGACACATTGATTGGAGTATCGTATTGATTGAAACTGCAATTGACTGATTCTGCACAATTTGCACTCCCAACCGATCGGCTCATGTGATGAATCGATCGGCTTAGCTTAGTGAACCGATCGGCTCAGGTGGTGAGTCGATCGGCTCACGGATAGGGTGAAACGATTGCTTCAAGTGTTGAAACGATCAGTTCCACTGGTCCAACCGAGCAAGTTGGGAAAGTAGAATTGGTGAGAAATTTTTTTTCATTTCACTTGCCCAATTTGATTGGAACAAGGATTGGTATTTGGTACCAATTAGAAACAAAAGAAGAAAAGTCAATCGGGAACTGGTCAGGACCACGAACCGACCAGTTCAGAAGTGAACCGATCATTTCATGGGTCCCAACCGATCGGTTGAGGTGTCAACCGACCGGCTCAGGTCCCCAACCGACCATTTTAGAAATGAAATGATCGGTTTAGGTTGCGCAGTTGGTTGTTTTTGTGGAAAATCTCAAACCCTTCTACTCCTACTTTAGTCCCGCATTGCCCGGGATAGAGAACCCTGTCCCATGACCCTCCTATATATAGGGGTATTGGGGCCTTCTCAAAGTACAACTCAGTGCAACCAGTTGCTCTGTAAAGTTGTTGTTCTCTCTGGTTTTGGTAATCGAGAGAGCCCGAGCAAGTGCTACCCGATAAGGGAGGCACAATAAGGGAAAGACAACTACAGAAAGCGACTGGTGGCAGGAGAGTGTGTCAGTGACTAGTACGCTGATAGGAGGGTGCGACTCCTTCCAATTCCTTATGAGACAAGGAGATTGGAGTTCCAGGTGGTCCGTGTGGACTACTTCAGAGGCGGGAGGTTTCTGCCGCTCGGAGGACAGCTGTCAATCCCGACAGTCCCGGTGAGACCAGGAGTCGATAGTCCCAGTGCGACCAGGAGCTGTACACACACCGTCCAAGACCGGAGGTGAAGACCGCACAAGCCACAAGGTATTGTCTCCGAGCAAGCCTCGGGACAAGGTATGATTCCACAAACCATCCTTTCCTATTGTATAGACGTTGATGCATTTCCTTGTTCTGGGTTTGGGGAGGAGAAACTGTTTGTTTCCGCTGCCTTCTCTGCCTCCCCTAAAACCCAACAATAGTTTGTAATGTCTCTATTTCACCCTTCTACCATAACTGATTCTACTTTTCAGTCTATTTTTGGATAGCTAATGGCAGCAATCATGGATTTGGATGAAAAAGAACCGACCCTTTAATCGAGGGTACCTATCCCAAGTGTTGAACCGCATGATATAGGGAAGACCTTTGAGAGGTTGAAGTGTGTGGGATCCATGGAGTATGCTGGCCCAACAGACCCAAAAGATGTTGACATATGGATGATGGAGCTGGAAAAGACAGTTAGGATCCTAGATATCTCTGAGGAGGATAACATGAAGCATGCGATCTACCTTGAGAAGTGTCAGCCACTGGTGGGCCATCAAGGAGGAGAAGAGACCAAGTAAGGTGCTCAATTTGGAGGAGTTGTGGGTGGAGTTTGTGAGTTGTTACTTCCCAGAGATGTATTTGGAGGAGAAGATGGATTAGTTTGAGCGGTTGCACAAAGGATCATGGTCTATGAATGACTATGAAGTGAATTTTATGGAGTTGTTGAGGTTCTATCCTCGCATGACATCCATGGGGAAGGAGAGGATGATAATGTTTGAGAAGGGCTTGAATGTTCAATTGGCACAAATGACATCTACCCTGGAATCTCAAGAGAAAATTTCCAACTTTGTGGAGTCTGTAAGGAGGATAGAGAGGACAACTGTGGAGAAGCGAGAGGCTAATGCCAGGAAAAGATCAACCCAGTTTTAGGGATAGAAGTCAGGCATTCTTAAAAGGCCAAGGTTTTCTTTATTGTAATACGAGCAGTCACATCAAAGGTCGACAATTTTTGAGCCAAGGACACTAGTGTAGTTGCAGTGGTCTCCTACCAAGATAAGAGGCCATAGCTTTCTGCTAGCTAAGGAAAATAGTTTGTATTCAATTTTGTGATTGGACCATCTAGGCCACAATATGACATGAGGACGTGTTACAACTATGGTCATTTTGAACATGTGAAATGGTCTTTCCCTATGAAGAATCAGGAGGTTGGACATTGACCAAGGGATCTAGTAGGGCTCACAGTAGTAGGAGTACAATAGCGGTGGAAGTAGAGGGTGTGGCCAGTCATCATAGGTAGGGTCCTTAGGACCAGCTAGATGAGGTTGAAGATAAAAGAAGGCAACGACTAGATTCTATGCTATGATTTAGCCAAAAGTAGTGATCAACTACTGAGATGTGATAGGTCAGAAGGAACTCTTCTTCATCTACATATGTAACTATTCTTTTGTGAATAAGTGTGATACACTCATTTATTACCAGAGATGTGATAAATAGTTGTAGCATGCTTGTTTGTAGTAGAACTGATTACCTTTTGTTTGAAACCCCTTTGGTTGGTTCTGTGGTATTGTGGAAAGTGTGTCCATCTTGCACTTCTTTCTTTCTCAAGACACAACATTCAAGTGGATTTTATGCCACTTGATATACATGGATTCAATGTTATCCTACAGTTGGATACCTTGGAGAGGTATAAGGTTGTTTTGGACTGTGGTTCCAAAGTTACGACATTTTGTTGGGGGGGAATCTTGTGGACTTTCCAAGGAGATAGGAATATTCTTCCTACCTCTTTGGTTTCGGTTGTAATAATGGACAAGTTGATGAGATAAGGGTGTCAATCTTTCTTTGAACATGTAGTGGTACCAAGGTGAGGAGTCATAGTATCTAGGATGTACCAATAGTGAGTGCCTTTGAGGATGTTTTTCTTGATGAGTTTCTAGGTGTCCCACCCCCAAGGGAGATTGATTTTGAAATCGATTTAATTATTGGAATTCAACCCATAGCACATGCACCTTATAGAATGGCTCCAACAATGATGAAGGATTTGAAGAAATTGTTGTAAGAATTATTGGAGAAAGATTTCATACGGTCGAGCACTTCCCCTTGGGGAACTCTAGTGTTATTTGTAAACAAGAAGGATGGTTCTATGAGGCTTTGCATAGACTAAAAACAGTTGAACAAGGTCACAGTGAAGAACAAGTATCCATTTACAAGGATAAAGGATATGTTTGATCAATTGAGAGGTTCTATGGTGTTTTCCAAGATATATCTGAGGTTAGGATATCATCAGTTGAGGATCAAGGTAGATGACATACCTAAGACTTCTTTTAGGACTAGGTATGGTCATTATGAGTTTGTAGTTATGTCTTTTGGACTAACCAATGCACCACAAATGTTTATGGACCTAATAAACAGAGTGTTCAAATTGTACCTTGACTAGTTCATACTGGTGTTCATAGATGATATGTTGATCTAGTCGAGAGACTGGAAACAACATGATCAATATATTTTTAGGCTTTGGAGTTGTTGAGACAACAAAGGCTCTATTCTAAGTTCAATAAGTATGAGTTTTTACTAACTAGGATGTGTTTCCTTGATCCTATCATCTCTGCAAAAGGCAAATGTGTGGAACACAAGAAAGTGGAGTCAGTGTTGGAGTGGGAGCAACCCAAGGAATCAACTGAGGTTTGAAGCTTCCTTGGTTTAGCAGGTTACTATAGAGGGTTTATCAAGAACTTTAGTGTAGTAACTCTATCTTTGACCAAACTAACTAGGAAAGGTGTTCCTTTTGTTTGGGATAACAAGTGTCGACATTCTTTTTAGTTGTTAAAAGTGACGTTGACATGTTCTCCATTGTTAGTCCTGGAAGATCCTAAAAAAGGCTACATCCTTTTCTGTGATGCCTTGAAGAGTGGGTTGATATGTGTGTTGATGCAAGACAAGAACATGATTTCTTTTGCTTCTCACCAGCTCAAGAAACATGAGTATAACTACCCAACTCAAGATATAGAAGTAGAAGTTGTAGTGCTTTCTTCAATTGCTTTCCCTGAATATTTGAAGACACTATCGTTATGGAGAAGAGTGTCAAATCTTCACCGATCATAAGAATATTTGGTACATCTTCTCTAAAGAGGGGTTGAACATGAGGTAGAGGAAGTTGATGAATTTGATCAATGTCTACAACTATATGATAGACTATCATCTCAGAAAGGTGAATGCAATGACTTATGTTTGCTAAAGTATAGATGTACTTAAATGTCTTGTCTCAAGTGAGACATGTTGGTGCTTTGGTAGATTAGTGTATAGTTAGAGGTCTCTTTGTTGGTAGGTTTATTGACATAGTTACAATTGAAGTCGACATTGAAACAACATATTAGAGATACTCAAAAGGATGATACCATGACAGAGAATATCACGTCAGGGTTTGGCAATGCGAAGCATGAAGGATTCGTGAGATAGATGATCGGATACTAAGTTTTTACAACTGGACGGTGGTTCCTGATGTAGGTGTTTTGAGGGAGATGGTACTTAAGGAGGTTCATTCCTCAATATACGTGATGCATCTTGGTAGTATAGAGATGTACCATAATTTTAAGGACTTCACTAGTGGCTAGGTTTTAAGTAGGTTGTGACAGAGTTTGTGTCCATGTGTCCAGTCTGTCAATAGATCAAAGCAGAGCATCACAAGCTTGTAGGAATGTTTCAACCCCTTCCAGTTCCATAATGGAAGTGGAATCATATCTCTATGGACTTTGTGGTTGGTCTACCTAGGACACCCAAGCCTCATGATTCCACTTGGGTGATAGTTGATCAATTTTCAAAGACAACCCACTTTTTCCAGTCAAGGCCGCCTACAATGTAGAGAAATTAGCATAGACCTATGTTTAGGAGATAGTTGATCTACACAACATAAAAGTTACCATAGTATCAGACAACGGCCCTCAGTTCACGAGTAGGTTTTCTGAACATCTACGTATGTCTTTGGGACACAAATGAGGTTCAGTAAAATATTCCACCCACAAAAAGAAGATCAGTCTGAAAGAACCATATAGGCATTATAGGATCTATTGAGAGCATATTTGATTCACTTTCTTGGCAGTTGGGACATCCACTCGAGTTTGACCAAGTTTTCCTACAACAACACTTACCAAAAGAGTATAGACATGGCACCATATGAGGCTTTGTATTGTAGGTGTTGTAGGTCACCTCTTTGTTAGTATGAGGTTGGTGAATATCAATTGTTGGGTCTTGAGTTGGTTCAACAGACCACAAAAAAGATTAAAGTGATTTAGCAATAGTTGAAGGCAACACAAGATAGGCAAAAGTCTTATTTAAACAATCACCATAGACCATTGGAGTTCTAGGTTGGACATTGCATATATCTCAAGGTTTCCTCTTGGAATGAAGTGGTGAGATTTGGTAAGAAGGGTAAGTTGGATCCTAGATTCATCAGACTTGACCCTATTCTAGCTTGAGTTGGGAAGGTGGCTTACATGTTGGATTTACCACAAGAGTCAGATTGGTTGCACAATGTGTTCCATGTTTCTATGTTGAGGAAGTGCCATCTTACTACGGAGCATATGTTGTAGCTAGTGGAGGTAGCCTTAGAGGAGGATGTTACCTATTTTGAAGGTTTAGTGTTGATCTTAGATAGGCATGTGCAAAAGCTGAGGAAGAAGGATATATATATATATATATATATATATATATATATATATATATATATAGTAAAGGTGTTGTAGCATCATTTTAGTGTAGAGGAAGGCACATAGGAGTTAGAAGATGAGATTTATAGGAGGTACCCTTCTTTGTTTGCATAGGAATTTTGGGGGAGAAATCCTTGTTATGGGTTTATAGTTATAAGACCACTACCTTTCTTAAATCATAAAACTAATTAATTAGATTAATTAGATGGTACATTTTAAAATTTAACTCTAATTTATGATGACATACCATATGATGAGGATATATTTAAAATTTGAATCAAATCAGACCTTGCTTTCTCAAATTATACATTTCCATGTAACTTGTAGACCTTTATACAATTCCCTTGTTTTGGGGTATAAGGATAATTTAACACTTATTTAGTTGCTTCATGACATTCTTCAAAAATTACAAATTTTATTCTCCGTTGGATGCTTTTGAACTTGATTCCAAGGAATTTATACTTGTATAATTCATTTAGCAGTAGTAGTGTAGTGTTTTCATCAGTCAACGAAATCTGGCCCGATCATCAGGTTGAAAGATCCTTGGTGCCTGACGAGTCTTGAGGTTGATGAAGTTTTGGATGACCAATGAAATTCTAGGGTAGCTTTCCAGATGATATAGTTGATTGATCTAATTTTGTCAGTTTGTCAAGAAGACGAGTTTTTGGTTACTGACAAGTTTTTAGTGACATATGAGTTTTTGTGACCGATGAGTATTCTGCCTGTATGAGATTGATAAAAATTCTGCGTGTGTATGTCTGACTACTATGTGTCAATCAGGAGGTTTTTCAAAGCATATCCCAACTGATCTCCTGACTAACGAGAGACCAATCTTTTGACCAATCCCTATAAATACCCCCTTCCTTGTCTCCTTCCATTCATTTGATGAAGCATCATTTGCATCTGGACGTGCCTGATGAGAACTTCCAAGTGACTGACGAAGGACCATTGAGACTTCTTGAGATGGTGATCTTAGATGCATGTGTTTGATCAATTCTCCTTGGATGATTCAATGTTTTTTCATGTTCTTGCTTCCTTTGTGTAAGATCTTTCTCCTTAAATCAGTTTTCTTGTTATTTCTCCCTTCCCTCTCTCTTCTTGGCCAAGGGTTATGATGTTCTTGTTGTAACTCATGCATTTGGACGAAGGACTATCTTTCTTCTCTTCTTTTCTTACATACACTTTGTTCTTGGAGTTTTAGTGGACCTTGTATGGTGTTTCATTGCTGATGTTGGTGTTTTCCCCTTTTTTAGACCTCGGTTCTTCTCTACCAAGGCAAATGATATAACCATAAACGTTTTTCTTGCATACCTTCTACATACATGACTTTAATCCTGCTCTAAGAACTCATAGAATGCTAATATACAAGATTTTTAGGTGTTGTTGTATATCACAAGGTGATGATACATGTTTAAGCTTTAATTCAGTCTTCATGAACATTTCTTGATGTATATTGTACTTTTCTTTGAATGAGAAAGTTCTAAAATTTAGAACATAGGTGCTTGACTCTCTTAAAGATCAAGGATGGATATCAATGCCTAGATAGACTGACATGAAATTATATTAATACTTTTTATATCTTTTGAGGCTGCAAACACTAATTAATTTGTACAAACCTTTAGGGTGTTTTATGTAACTTGATTGATGCGGTCAAAAATATTTAACTGGCTTAGTAATCAAGTGTAACCTTAATCATGTCATTCCTATGACTATAGAACTATCTCAGTGTTAGAATTTTTTGGATAGTGAAACGAGTAATCTTAAAGAGCTCAGAGTCTCATACTATTGAATATATGTGGTTGTAGGGAGGGTATGTCCCTGTCATCTTGATTTAAAAGTTTTGGATAGTGGTTGTGGTTGTGTCTTGGATGTTGATGTGATTGAGAGAAACTACGGTTGTAACTCAATTTTGAGAGTTTATACTTCGGTTTCTAGTGTCATGACATGTGTACCCAGGACTGACTAGGCTATCCTAGTAGTTGGGCCAATGTGCCACTATAACAATTACTTATAATGATTGAGGGGAAGAGATCTTTAGGATTCTAATCATCTTAGATATCAAAAGAGGTTGATTTTTACTTCACAGTGGTTAGATAGTAGTTTAATTGAGTGGTATGACTGAAACTACCCAGGGATTAAAAAATATATAATTCAGCTATGTAGTATAACTATTATGGTTACTTGGCAAATCACATTGAATGATGATATTTGGTATGTTTCCTATTAGTATTGTATGTGATCTATAATGTGGTAAGAGAAATCAACTATACTTGTGACTCTAACTATGCCAGATCTTTGTATTAGTTGCATAGTCTTTCAACTCTGTAATACTATATGCCTTAACTTCTTAAGGTACATACTTTGCTTGTAATCAATAAATATTATTAGAAGTTATACCATATCACAGGGACATGGGTCTCACCTTCTGGGTTTCCACACCCTATTTAGGTGATCAATAGCACAACCAGATATAAATATGCTTAATAGTAAAAGTAGGAAGGATGGAAGGAGTCTGGAGACTATTAAATTTGGGCATCAAGTTTTGGGGTAAGAAATTTTTTTATGGAAAGAAATCTATTGTTACTCTTAAGACCAAAAACATTGTGTGAAGTTTAGTATTGCTTTAGTATTAATTGTTCGTATCTAAAACTGTTGAATTGAATTCCCTTGATGTTTTGATAATTAAATTATTTTATACTTATAACAGGGACTAGTTTTTTTTATGATATAAATTAAAACATGAAGTGTATGTTCTTGTTTTTTTATAGACAACTACATTTGTTTCCCCCAAAAAAGAGACAACTAAGTTTTTATATTTCTTGAATGGGTGAATGAATCATAGACCTATTCACACATTAGTATAAGAGGACCATGACAATTGAGTAACTTATTGTTGGAATACATGTGAGGATAAATTTAGGTCAGAATTCTAAGAAACAATGCTACAAATTGGATGGGGTATATAATTGTGACATTGGATGACCTAGACATTGAATTTGTCAACCAAACCATGAATATTGGATATGCATAGACAAATCCAGTAGGGGCTTGCGTCTTGATATGAATGAACTTATGAATGGAAGGGAGGTGTCTACGTGATGACAAAAATCCACAAATATATCTAAAAATAAATTGCAAAGAAGTTTTGTGTCACATCCAATATTTTGTTTCACATAAAAACATGTTCAAACATGAAAATCCATACTTTTAGGGTGGGTTTTGATTATGTTAGGTAGGAAAATTTCACTAATCCCATGGTGAGGTGGGTAAATGAGATAGAGCTCATGAAGAGGAGAGTTTAGTATCATTATAGTTGGATGCAAATCAAAAGGAAAAACATCTAGATTAATTTTTATTTTTTAGACTTTTATTTCTCTTGGTGCATTTCCAAAATAGTATTAAAACAAGACTAATAGGAAAATGCGTGTTTTTGTAAAAATATATGTATATACCTTAACAATAGCCAAGTATGAATGGATTACTTGAGCAATTGCATGCTATAATTTATCCTTATTTACTAACATTTTACGTTAATTTAGATGGGTGGGGCTTTTCCAATTGGGTTTAGTGAGAGTGAAAGGTGTGACCTGTTAATACACATTTGTTTAAAAAATCCTACCACAACAATCAAGATATCGAAAAGTGAAAAGATCTAAGGGAATACAATGATCATAGGAGTAGAGGGTTGAGTAATTTCCTATTATTCATTCTAGTTTTGGCAGTGGGCGAGTCATGAGACATTTTTTGTAAAATATTTAATGTTATTTTCATTCTCGATTAATATGAATCATCATCAATTCCATGCTTGTGTTTTTGGATCATTCCATGCTTTTCCCCTATGAATAGGTTATCTCACCCACAAGAAGTCACCTTAGGTTATAAGAGGTACAAACTCTAACTTCCTTATTGTTCTGCACTTCATATGCTTCTTACCCTATCTATAGGAAATATACTTCACATGTGTACAAGTTTAGTTATTTTTTTGTTGTTTAAATTAACTTAATTGTATAGTAACAGACTAGACTCCATTTTCCAGCAAAACAAACATGAATTTAACATCATATGCTTATATAGAGAGGGGTGATTTAACTCTATTCATCTTCCAACATATCTTTCATACTATTCCAAATAACCTCTCATGTGACGTAAATTACAAATATATGCTTAATGTATATATGATATGTTGTAGATATAGCCATACCCATTTAGTGGGAATGAAATACATTTATTTAATGAAAATTCATACCTACACTATACCCGTACCTATAGGTATATAAAGCATGTATATTGTAAAACATTTATGCATGAATTTCATTTTATTAAGTTGAAAAACAAAATAAAATTATGAATGTCAATTATGGAAGCTTTCAAGGATGACACCTCTCAAAATTCTATAATGACAAGATTCTGAGTAGACCAAGCAAAATGCTAATGTAAGTTAGTCCATTGCAATCTCCCAGATCCTTGCAACACTAAAAAAATAGTAATAATAGACACAAAGACATCTTTCACCATAGTGTTAACGAGATGTTTTCAAGTCCACAACATCATAATGAAATGCAATAGAATGTTAAAATCCCATTAGTTATTTTATTTATATTAAGTTCTTTGGTCTTATTCCCAAAAGAATTAAAATATTAAGTTGCGCATCAATATAATTAGTGTAAGCATAATAAGAAAATAATGGAATATACATATGTAAACTTAAAATATTAAATAGATGGACAAGCAAATTTCTTATAAAATCCCACAATGGGTACCTAACCATTTATCTCTATAAGTCACAATTAGTAGAACCCAAATAACCCTCCCAACACTCTCCTTATACCAATTAAAGTCAACATGTATCTAATTGTTTAAGTAATTTCTGGAGTTGTAGGAGGAAATAATCACACACATACATGTAATCATGCACACTCACACACACACACACACATATATATATATATAAATATATCAATATATGTATATATATATATCTATATATATGTATGTATGTATATAGACATATACATATATATAGTTTGTTGCAGTAAGTACTACATTAGGGAATTATATAAGGGTAAATTGAAGAAACAATCATCTAAATAACTAACCATGCTACATATAACTAGGTAAGTTCAATAGAAATAAGATACACTCTAGTGAGATGACACTAAAGAGAATAACATCGAGAGACATAAGCGATGTAGTTATAAGAATATGAGATTTTCACAAAAGAGATTAGAACCATTGCATTATTAGTGGAACACATTTCTAAGCAAACTAAGCATTTTTGGTAAACATTGTAAATTTCAACATTATAAAGAACATGTCATGCATACTAAATAGAGATAGACAAGCCACACTACTCAAGGTGGACAACCAACCAAAACTCTATACCCCATTGTGAAGTTAGTTAGTGATGCAGCCAATCATATCAACCGAGAGCCTTAATCAAATGTAGGATCAAATTCCCATACTCAATGGTGATGTAATAAACTACACCATCCCACAATTACGCCATTTTGTGGAAAACCTCTACATAAATTACATAGACTAGTCCAATTTCATAAATTTATTAAATATAACTATGAAATGGGTCAACATAGAATAATAATATATAGCAATATTAAATAAAAAAGTGTAAATTCATAAAAACATCAACATTAAAGAAAACAATAGATAATAGCATTATCATTGTTACACTTTTCATAAAAGTGATATATCTACTAAAAGAACCACAAATGGATAATAACATGAATCATTATCAGATGATAAAAAATATAATCAAAGAGGCTCAATTAAGGGAACTATGGTCCCTAGTTCCAAAAGATAATGAGAGATACATTGTCATGAATTAAGACTAAAACCCATAACAATGTACAACTTGAGTGTTAATAGGTTTAAATCATCATAAATAATGATGATTTAGCCATTTATAACTGTTGGGTATAGCTGGGGTTGTGCAAGTAAGATAGATTCTCAACTCACAAGAACATATAGTATATAATAATAAATGTTTAACCAAATAAATTAACAAGATGCAATCTATAATTTCATAGGTCACATGCCTTATTGAAAATTTCTAGATATTATAAGTTGAAGAAGAAACCATAGAGGGGTAAAAAAGGAATTATGTCACTTTTTAAGGAACATTAGAGAGAGAGTACATTCACATACTTACATCACTTATTTTTAGTGTAGTCTAGCATCAACCATGCTCTTAGGATTTGATTCACATGTTTACCTAATAATGAGTTTATTTCAAAATATTTACATTGTTCATTGTATACTTATGTTTTCATAATTTACTACTCTCGTAAAGTTCTCTAAGTTATTTTAATCTTAGAGTCTCATATTTAAGATATATTTTCCTTCAAATTTGTAGTTCCCAATCGATGGTATAAATTACTAAAAATTGGTTACTTGAAAAATAATATTTATTACTCAACTAAAAATAAAACAATTAGAATTTAATCAGGTAGAAATAAGTTTTTGAATTACCAAAACTTGATAAGAACCCGCACCCCCACAAAATACCATACACTTTGAATCTAGATTCTTCACTTGTAAATGTTCTAACTATCTCTAAGATGGATCTAGGAGTGCTACCTTTGTTCTTAACGATGAGTTCACCTTCCCTGCCCCATATTTATTTTGACAACAATTTGAGTGGTTGAGAAGTAGTTTGAGTGAAATTAATAGAAAGTTGTACTTTAAATTCTCAACCTCAATCTAGACTAGTTTTTTAAAGCTCAGTTTATAGGCTAAAACCACTTAGTTTGTCTAACAATGAGAAAACACAATCATCCAAGGCACACTAGTTGTCAATATCAAAATATGTTTGAGACCTACACTTCAAACAAAAGAAGAATTGGGTGTTTAATAGTTATCTAGGAGGTTTGTGAATTAAGGGGCTCTACAACTTTCTTCTAAGAAATTTGTTTGGTTGTCGTTTATCATTGGATCTGAAGCCTCCATATTCCTTTGATGACCAAAAACATATTGAATACCAAGGAGGTGTTAATTTAGAACTCTTGATTATATAGGATATAATAGAAGGAGAAAATATTATCGGGGTTTCCACTAATCTAATTGAATTGAGTTGGTCATACTCACTTATGCCAACATCCCAAACAAGTGATAAAAGATAAGGTTGGATAGAAGATAACAAGATCATTCAAGACAGTCATTGTGTAACTGATTGAATTGATTCGGTCATACTAAGATTCCAGCACAACCCAAGGTAGGACATGCTTCCCTAGTTTAGAATAAATGATCTAGAATTATCAAACGAGAGTCAGTATTACATAATTCCTCTACCATGATAAAATAATTCACAACAACAAGCCTATATCAAAGCCATAATTAAATAAAACCCAATATGGTTTTGTATATATCTACTATATTCCTTAGTGTATGTATTTCCTATAAAATTAAAGTCCTATATTATCCATTTTTGAATAGTGGGTCCTACTTTATTAGATACAATCTTCTATGATTTCTATCACCTATTATAATGAAATTATCATAAAAGTATTTTATAATTCATATAAATCATACATTCTTTAATAAAAAATTGATATACAATGTCATTATAAATATTACTGTAAATAGTTATATTGCTAATAAATTTTCCCTATTTAATTAATTTTTAAGGTTATTTATCAAATGTAATAGTTATTTTTCTAGTAATTAGGCATGTGAAAAAATAAGTTTGTAATTATATTTAACATATAATATTATGGTTATATTTACGTTAGGAGATGAATTAGTTCATTATTTACTATCCAATTTTACTTATTTATTCTTCACGTTAAAATGTGCTAGATCAGAGTTAGTTTGGATGACGAGGGAACCACCCAACCGGCCTGAGTGACTGGATAACGGGTCACTGGGGCAACATGCAGGGATTTGAACCTGGGTCCCTACTTTGGGCAGCCCGACCCTTCATTGTTGTGCTACTATCCCAGCGTCAGATTGGAGTTAGTTTGACTTACTAAATGTATAGTGGATAAAAACAACACAATATCACTATTAAGTTAGTACTTACAAATATATATACATTTGAGTTGATTAGAAAATCGTCTCATCTCTTACCTAGTTTCCAATAAGAAATGACCATTTTACAATCATATACAGCTATTATCAATTACTTAAAACCCACAATGTATTAATTTATGATTCATTTGTAAAAGTTATTGGGTTTTAGCATGTTATAGAGATGTATAAAGATGACTGCACAAACACGTAAATTGGATCATGACAAGAGGGTTCCGTTAATATCTTAGGATGAGGACACATAGATCATAATGGGCCAAAGTTTTAATACAATGCATCATCTTACAATACACATGAATCGTGATAATTCTAAGGTAAATGTGGAAGAAGACGATGCTTCCGAAAATGAGTGACCTACCTCTAAAACAACATACAATGTGTGGGGAAGACTAAAAAATGACCTTGGAGATGAAGCTGACAATGGTCTAAGGGAGGGTAGATATATACTATAGAATTCTTAGACAAAGTTGTGATGTGTTTAACAACATCCACCTATATCTCCGTATCTACTTCTTAAAACCATGCGGAACTAAACACCGCCCCACAAATTCCCCCCCTGCACCGTAGAATCATGCACGGTCACATGGGACTCCGACCGTAATTGCAGGAGAGTCCACCTCTATGTTAGTTAGAGAAGCTCAATATGATGACCCACAAATATGTGAGCACATATACATAATTGTATGTATGCATTGTGCACGTGTAAATATGAATGCATAATTACATAAAACCACAACTAACACATACATTTTGGTGAGCATTGGTGGGTTATTAAGGTTATGCAGTTATAAATGTGTGCGTCCACGATGGGTTTTAGAGGGACATATCTTGGGTCGGTACAAACATATCCATTTGAAGTCCTGATACAAATCTATGTTCAAAGCTATGCCTATCATGACCTCAACAATAAATTTATAAGATAAACGTCTGTAGTTTCCTTGACATAGAGGTACCATTTTATCCCTATGCTTTAAAGGTTCTTATTGGCCCTTTGTTTCATCACAACCCACCAAAATTGTAACACCCTCCAATGCTTGATATCATCAGGTAACACCGACTACTGAAATTGAGAGGTAACCATGGTAGTTAAATAAGGTGATTATTTCTTATGCCCTATCTACTTACTTTCCAAACGCCCCTAGAATACTAGTTTTTATGTATCAATTAGAAAATGAAAAAAAACAATACTACAAAGAGATGTTAAATCATAGACAATGATTCCATCGATCTCAATTATTATTCTCAAAGGCTCATACGAAAACCACTGAAAGTTACATTTTTTTCCATTATAAATGCTATATACTACATACCGTAATTCCTAACACATGAAATTATTGTGCCAAGTAATCGGATATTTTCATACGTAGTGGGAGGAAACACTTCTACAAGAATAAGGTTAGTGTTCTAATACTTCCCTTAATTTTACATTAGTGTTCCAACTTGGTGTATATGACCAAAAAAATGTTTTTACGGAAATTAAATCTAGTTGTTATACACATGTGAACAATAGGGATGTCCCCGTCTACGTCCTAATTGGATTGGCACTCTATCATTTCATATATAAGTTTGAGACATAGATAAATACACAATTAAAAAAAGGCGGCATCATCATCATCATCTAAGCCTCAGTCAACTATGTTGGGGTCGGCAACATGGATCTTTCTTTTTGGCAACATGGATCTTTCATTTTCTAACTGTATCATGGGCCATATTCTGATTGAGATGTCGAGATTCAAAATCTCTCTTTATAAGTTCATCCCATGTTAATTTAGGTCTTCCTCTTCTTCTATTTATTTGCTTGAATTTTTCTATTTATTGTGCTTGACTCAATAACATTGCTTCACATATGTGCGTTAGTCGGTCTGCATTGTACATGTCCGTACCATCTGAGTCGGCCCTCGCACAACTTGTCATCAATGCTCATCACCCTCACTTTATTCTTGATATAATCATTTCTCAAATGATCTTTTATTGTCTTCCCACACATCCATCTCAGCATACGCATTTTAGCCACGTTCATCTTGTTGACAAACAATAGAAAAGAAAATTATTGTTCGACATGAAAATCATGTAAATCGTTATATTCCACCATCAATCTTGCTACTATATTCTGATTGTTTTTGCATACTCTTTGTTACTTTCCCCAATTTGTAAGACTTTTCCTTTCACCTATGGGGGTATAGGTGCAAGCTTAAAATGTTAAGTGAGGTGCAAGCTTAAAATGTTAAGTGAGGCTAATTAGGTATTAATTTAGCCCAAGACATCTGCAGCATATTGAATATGCTCAACCATATTATCACATATGACTAACTATTATCACATGCCAAGCGTTCCTGGTTCTTCTTCATCTTGTTCCTATGCAGGTATTATACATTCTTTACAAGGTTATGCCCCTGTCCTAACTCTAGTAAATTGGAGTGTATATTTTTAAGACTTCTGCATTCTCTTTACGTCTCTTATACTATATATTTCTTCTCTTATCCTTTTCTATGACATTTCTGATTTCCTTCTTAAAACGTAATCTCATAGAACGGTTATATCTACTTTTTTCTTGCAACTTTATATTTACAAACTCCTAATCTATCTTTCTTCAAGCATACTTTCCCTTAACTCCATAGTAACTACTACTACTCTGTACTCCTCTAAGCATACTAGTAACAACATATCTAACAATAATAAAATGTTTCCTTTCAAAACCACTATATAAAAAATGCAAAAATATTATATTAAATATATCCATTTATTTTTCCCATGCTTGAAAAATATAATTTACTAGCTTTTTAAGAAAAGAAAATAAATATAAAATGTTAACATCATTATAGGTGGAGCATTTTTAGAAGGGTTACGACTAATGTTGTCCTTGTATCTAATCAATCAATCCCACATAATGGAGAAAATCTCATGAAAAACACTTATGAACTTGCATGTGACCCATATTTCGACAATGCAATCAACTTTATTCAACCAATGTTACCAAATGGATTTGATAGTTGCAAAAACAAAAAGAAAGTACATATTCTCATGAGAAGTTCTTATCAACAATGATGTACCAGGAATGAGTTGTGTTAGTATACCTTATCATGGATCAAGTCCCATGAAGTTCTCGCACGGGAGTGTGCGCTTCTAGGTACACTGCAAAAATTGTAGAGGACAACATCCTCCTAACACAATCACATGACACCTATGTCTCTATGTAGTTGACATAGATGGTGGAAAATCATTGTTGCGCTTCTTTAGCCGATGGGAAAGGAGCAACTTTTCTCTCGACAAAATGTGCTAGTCTTACACTCTTTCAACTTTTCTCTCCCACCCTTGAAGGTAATTATGGCTAGGATTTTCACAAGTCAAAACATGTACGTTGGACGTCATGACCCTTTAAATAGGAGAAGACGAAGAAAGATTTTTAAATAAGAAAGTTAGAAACATAAAACCAAGAACTGATTTATGTGTGTGGCCATTCACGGACATGCCAACTGATCGATTGGAGGGATATAGAACACTCTGGAACCAATTCATTGATTAGTTGATTGACTAATCTCTAGATTTTCTAGATGACCATTTTCACTGATTCGGGTCAGTTGATCGACTAATCACATGAATCGACCATATGACATATAGTCGACTAGATGGACTCTTATCTGAGTATGGGCTTCCAAATAGTCTATGATTCTTCTAATTGATTAGCTAAACCAATTAGTAAGAAATTTAAATCGTATCTATGATTATATACTCTTCCCTTTCCATCATATGTGTGTGACCGTTTAACTTCCACAATACATTGGTAGTGATATTTGTAACCATATCATAACTTCACAAGTAATGAGTAATATCTAGCAACACCTCATTGTCACTCAAATAATTGGATAAGTTGGATAATAAATTTAACTTGTGTGTTTCACCAATGTTATTATGACTATATAATCTCGTTGTTCCAACATCAGGATTGAATCTAAGTCATGAAACATTCATCCATGTACCGTTCAACTTTTTTAAGCACAAGTGTACTATTTTAGATATAAATGAGCTCAATAAATATTGACTCACATGAACATAGACATGCATTTCATAGTTTCACTTATAAATGGATGAGATATCACTCTAATAGAATGCAAGAATTCCATCTACATCACTCACAAAGATCCACGTGTCATAGTGAAACCCTGCACTACTTGTGTGACAACCCTTATTCAAGGTCACATTTAGTGATGTTAAAGTACACTGAATAACACATCATCATTGTAGTGATTTCAGGTATAAGGACCACAATTACTATCGGTATATTAAGATATGCTTCTAACTGTCAATTCTAACTTCCATGTATTATATTCAAAGTCAGTCATTCTGGTACACTTGTTCATTAACAAGAAACTATGTACTTGTTTCAAAAGTTAAATAGTATGAACAACGATATAAAGTCAATAGTTAAAACACATGCATACTAGTGTTATGTATTATTTTCATCCTAAATTCTACAACAACATCTAAATAGGGACTTAGATAAGAATGAATACTCAATCTAGTACACTTGTTCATTAACAAGCACATATGTGTTTCAATCTAAATTAAACATTATGATCAATGAGAAATATTCATTAGTCAAAACACATACTAGTATCATGAATTATTTTTATCCTAAATTTCAAAATAATATCTAAATAGGGACTTAGATAAGAATGAATACTCTTAACATACACATGATCTCATGTTCATGTCCTCAACTCTAAACAATAAGTCATTGTGCAATACATTCTTAGGATATTATTATTTTCTATCATTATCTTGTAATGAAGTAAACATAACAAATGAAAGTGTCTTGATTGTTAATCAAATAAAGGACAAAGTATCCCATTACCATCATCATATGTCTAGATCTCAGGACATATAATAATATCCACTGACACCAGATCTAATCACTCATAAATCTAAATTCAAGTTATCTAATATGAACATCATGTTTATTCTTTGAAAGTACTTTAGTCATAGGGTCATAAATATTTCTTTTGGCTTGCACTCTAGAAGTCTACACAACTTATCTATGCACAATATCTCATATGAGAATATAACACCATATTATGTGCTTGAAATGGGATATAGGATCCTTAGCTTGTGTAATGGCTCCATTATTGTCACAATATATCTCTACTATATCTTTAATGGTTGGAAGCCATTCCTATATCGATAATGAAAATCTTGATCCAAACAACTTCTTATGTTTCCTTTATTATAGAATCACCCACTGTATCTTGCTTGGAACTTTTCCACTTAGTCTCCACAAATGAGGCAAAATAGAAAGCCTAATTATGATTAGTAATCATACTACCAGTTTGATGCTTTCATTTGTGTAACCTTTACAGGAAAATCTCAAACCAATCTTTAGTTCTTTTCAAGTTCTTTAAGAATTCTTTACTATAGCACAATGATTTGCTCCGTGATCCAATTGGTTCCTGGTTTTCAAGATTAAAGCATATGAAATGTTAGGAAATGTACATAACATCAATTGCATAGGCGTGTATGATATAACTAATGCATGTCCTCTCTTCCAAAGAGTTGTGAAATTGAGCTCTACATAGATTTAATCCATGGGACATCTGTAATTTTCTCTTAGACCCTCACATGCTAAACCTTTTCATCACTCTACTAGTGTATGTACTTTTACCTTATATATATAAATATATAAATATATATATATATATATATATAGAGAGAGAGAGAGAGAGAGAGTCAGGCTAGTGTACACTCGAGTGTACCAGAGGCATTGTACACCTCAGTCATTTTTAAATATGTCATAACTTTTTAAAAATGCTAACCATTGATCTTCTTAAATATCTTAAGAACATACTATATAATAAATTTTAGCTCATTTGGATACTTATAGGTCGTGCATCTAAAGGAGGCAAGAATCATGCATTTTAAATTAGTTTTGTGTGTCAATTTTGTTGTCCTTGGATGAGTGACTTACACTCATCCAAATGAGCTCAAATTTTGTATGTGACCTATTATTATTGTAACCATGAAGATCAATGGATTGGATTTTGGAAAGACAAGGTCTAGATAGGCAAACACCATTGAGGTGTACGGTATAATCTGTACACTCGAGTGTATTCTAGCCTGACTCTCTCTCTCTCTATCGCTCTCTCTCTCTCTCTCTCTCTATATATATATATATATATATATATATATATATAGAATATGTGATGCTTCACTGAAGTCATTCATTGAGAAGGTATTTCCCAACCAAATTTTATCCAATTGTAGAGTAGAGATTGCATTCTTCGTCAATATTATGTCATCTACATATAACACTTCTTTGATTCTATTATAATCCCACTAGACATAGATATACAAAAATTTCCTACTATGATGGCACGAACTCTTATTCCATTACCAAGATGTGGTTCCACCTCTTCCTTATACAAGGATCAAATTATTTTTAGATCATGCATATTAAAGAAACCAAATCAGATGGTTAATACCCATGATGAATAAGTAATAAAATTTATTTCTGTAATATATATTTTAAGTGGAGATATCTCTTCTATACTTTCTTTTATTCGGTTCCCCTGGTAAACATGGAAATTTGTTTTCCAATGTCCAATCACTACTACAGAAATGGCTTATAAAATCACTTTTCAAGGTGTCGGTTGTATAAATAAACCGACACCTAAACTATACAGTGTCAGTTGATAACATAAACCGACATCCAATCTATGAAGGGCGACCAGACACGGGTACCGCTTTTATTAAGTGTCGGTTACTTAATAAAAAACTGAAACCTAAAATTAACCGCCAAATCCAAAATTTCCAGTGAAAAAAATTACCTCCAAAATTTGACATATGGCGTCGGTTGATAAATAAAAAACCGACGACTAAAGGTTATTCGCGAGACAGAAATTGGGCGCATTTTGGTCGTCGGTTTTACTACAACTATCGACGCTTATGAGTTTTCTCGCGCTGTCCGCGAGAAATTTTTCACACCCTTTAAGTGTCGGTTTGAAGTAGAAACCGACGACTATGGTCATAAATCGAGAACGATTTTTTTAATCGACATATGAATATAGACGTCGGTTGTTTTGTAGTAAAAAATTGACGACTATAATCAAGTATTGGTGTCGATTTTGGTTCAGAACCGACACTGTTAGTTTGAGTTTGTCAGTTTTTTTGAATAATCGACGCCTATGGTACAGTTAATAGCCCCGCAAACAGAACTTTTCCCCATTGTCTATGTTTCATTGCGACGTGCGCTAGGTTTGGTGATTGCTCCCCCGATTGCTCCCCGCCGTCTCCGCCGTCGTTGCCGGTTGGCTCCCCCGCGCTGCCGTTTGTCTCTTCGCGTGCCGCTCGCCGTCACCGCTGGTTAGCTAGTCTCCTCTCGTCGCCGCCCTCGCCGCCGCTCCGCCGAGCCGAAGTTCTCCTCTCCTCGCCGCCGGCGCTGCCAGGTTCACCTCCAGCTGCTCTCCTCTGCTCTGGCCGGTCCTTCTTCCTCTGCCCTCTAGGTACGCCGGCTTCTTCCTCCTTCCTTCCTCCGCCTAGGCTAGGTCAAGCCCTGCAGGTGCCCTGGAGCAAAATCGTCAAGTGCCCTGCTGGGCGTTTTTTTTATTATTTTTTTAAGTTATTTACTTATTGGTAACTTGATAAGTGTTGAAACAGTCAATAACTATATTTTGTTACATGATTTATGATTGTATATGTGTGCTAGCTAGCAACAGACCTGGTCTTAAGGATCTATAAATACATTTTTACATTCTATAAACTGTGTAATCTTACATTCTATAAATACAGATATAACACAGCATTGTTGTGTGTGCTTGACATTCCAAATTACTTCTCGTTATTCTTCTTTTAATAAGTAACTCATATCCATTGATGTTAAAGTAAGTTAGGAAGCCAGTTTGTTGACAGTGATATCTGATTATCCATCTTATATTTTAATGTGATAGGGTGATCAATATGGTAGATAAAAAAATGATTATGTCTTTGTTAGAAAAACCTTAGCTATGACTCCTATGGACATTCCATACTAATGAATAGTTTAACTATGAAATTCGTAACTTGTTTCATTGTTAAGTATATTGAGAATCCTAATCACCCTTCTTGCTTAATGATGAACTGTAATGCACACATGTGACATGCTTGGAATGCAAATCATGAACTTTTCCCTAAATTTCCAATCATGCTTTTAAAGACATCAATAATCACCCTAACTTGAAGAACTAGGATTTTAGGTATAAGAATGACAACACATTATTTGTTGGCCTAGAAACTCGTCCAGATTTACTCATTAAGAGTAAATCTTGGATAGTCCCCAGTTTGGGACTATTCTTGAACACCTAATCTCGCTTAGGATGTAAGTGTATAATGTGTATTGGGTTTTCAAGAAAATTTCGGCAACATTTCCCCGTTTGTTCTCTAAGTACATATGTACTTAGAGAACAGCGGGGAAATGCTGCCGAAATTTTCTTGAAAACCCAATACACATTATACACTTACTAGTGAGATTAGGTGTTCAAGAATAGATAGGTGGTACACATTTATTATATATAATAATGACATCACATGTATTTGTTAACCCTAGACCCTAATCTTGTTGTAATATATACTTGTTTTCTCTTTGATCATAGAATGGATAGATCATGGATGTCCATTCACAATCGCTGCACCCCAGAGTTTATTTCTGGTCTTGACCAGTTTATTAGATTTGCCGAGGAACATAGGAAACAACCTGGAGATAGGTTCTACTGTCCATGTAGGCATTGCGGTAACAACTTGAAAGTCAACACTGGTGACGAAATCAAAAGTCATGTCATGTGCAATGGGATTATACAAGGCTATACAGAATGACACTGGCATGGAGAGATTTCAAACCCAAAACCAGTGGATGTCGATAGCAGTGCTTGTGTGGAAGAAGAAATTGCCTATGATGACGTAGATGTGAATGAACCAGTTCCAGTAGACATCGTTAATGCAATGTTGGATAGTTTTGGGGTAGAGCACACCGATCCACCTCCCATTTTTAGAAACATTGTGCATGATGCTGAGATACCGTTATACACATGTTGTATTAAGTTTACGAAGCTTAGCACTGTGTTGAGATTGTATAAGCTAAAAGCTAACAATAAATGGAGCGACAAAAGCTTCACGTTATTGTTGTCTTTGTTGAAAGAAATGCTTCCTGAAGAAAATGAGCTGCCAATCTCAACATACCAGGTAAAGAAATTGTTGTGCCCAATGGGAATGGATGCCAAGAAGATACACGCATGCCCGAATGATTGTGTATTATTTCAAAAGGACTATGCGGATTTGAAAGATTGTCCAAAATGTGGTGCGTCACGGTATAAATTGACGACTTCGGGGGAGTCCAAAACTGGTTCTCCTGCCAAGGTGATGTGGTATCTACCTATAATATCACAGTTTCAATGCTTGTTTGCCAATCTGATAGATGCGAAGAATTTGAGGTGGCATGCATATGTTAAGAAAAATAATGATGGGATCCTACGACATGCGTCTAATTCCCCACAGTGGAAGAAGATTGATCTATTGTACCCTAAATTTGGTGAAGAAGGCAGGAATCTAAGACTTGGGCTTTGTATAGACGGGATGAATACATACGGAACATTGAGCAGCCAACATAGCACTTGGCCAGTCATGCTTGTTATATACAATCGTCCTCCCTGGTTGTGTATGAAAAATAAGTACGTAATGCTGTCGTTGTTGATATCGGGCCCTAAACAACTTGGAAATGACATCGATGTTTATCTTGAACCTCTGATTGATGACTTAAAGAAACTCTGGGGTGAAGGTGTGATGACCTATGATACTTCACGAAGAGAGACATTTTGTTTGCATGCTATGTTATTTTGCACTGTTAATGACTTTCCAGCATATGGGAATTTGTCTGGATATAGTGTCAAAGGAGCTAAAGTGTGTCCTATATGTGAAGAGAACACTGATTCAACAAGACTAAAACATGACGGTAAGATTGTATATCTCAGTCATCGAAGGTTTCTTCCAAAATTCCATCCGTATCGTAGGAAGCACAAAGCATTCAATGGATTGAATGAGGAATGGAGTGCACCTAAACCTATACTAGGGGAGGTTGTTTATGAAAGAGTAAAAGACTTTGTCAATGAATTTGGTAAGAGATCACAATGTACTATGGCCACACGAAGTGACAAGTCTTCATTCAAGAAGAAGTCAATATTTTGGGATCTTCCTTATTGGAGTTCTTTGACAGTCAGGCATTGTATCGATGTAATGCACGTTGAGAAAAATGTCTGTGATAACATCATTGGTACTCTGTTAAATATACCAGGTAAGACTAAAGATGGGATAAAATCCAGACTGGACCTACATAAAATGGGAATAAGGTCAGAATTAACAGAATTACGTGAAATGGGTAATAAAAGAACATACTTACCTCCCGCTTGTTATACGTTGTCTAGAAAGGAGAAGAAAGCTTTTTGTGAATGCTCGGTAAATGTTAATGTGCCACATGGTTACTCATCCAACATCCGTAGATTGGTATCAATGAAAGATATGAAGTTGATAGGTCTTAAATCTCATGATTGTCACACTCTAATGCAACAAATATTGCCCGTGGCAATTCGATCTATATTACTGAAGCATGTAAGGTTTGCAATCACCAGACTTTGTTTCTTTTTCAACAGTCTGTGCAGCAAAGTTATTGACCCTGATACTCTCGATAATTTGCAAAGAGAAGTAGTTGTTATCCTATGTCAGCTTGAGATGTATTTCCCTCCTTCGTTCTTTGATATCATGGTACATCTTGTTGTCCACTTGACTAGGGAAGTGAAAATGTTGGGACCAGTTTTCTTGCATTGGATGTATCCCTTTGAACGATACATGAGCATTTTTAAAGGTGATGTTCGAAACCGTTATCGGTCTGAAGGGAGTATTATTCAAGGTTATGTGGTGAGAGAGGTTATAGATTTTTGCAATGACTTTCTCAGTGGTAATGACACTCCTGGTAATGAAAAGAATATTGATGAACAATTTGGCAAATGAATTTTGGGATCACGTGTGAAAGTAATCAGCCGTGAGCAGTTGGAACAAGGTCACTTGTATATTTTACACAACATGGACGAAGTGAACGTTTATATCGAGGAACATACCAATTTCATCGAAAGACAATATCCTCGAGCCAATACAATGTGGCTTGCTAGAGAGCATAACAAGACATTTATTAAGTGGTTTGAAGATAAAGTCTTACATCAACTATCTCAAACACCAGATGATATTACTGAAACTATCAAATGCCTCGCCTTTAAATCAAAATTGACTGTTATGTCTTATGAAGGGTATGATATTAATGGATTCACATATTACACAAAGTGCCAAGATGATAAGAGTGTCGTCCAAAACAATGGGGTCACCCTTCAAGCATCGACTATATTTTTTGCATGTGCAAAGGATAAGAGTCCACGTGAAGCTAAAATGTCATATTACGGTGTCATTGAAGACATATGGGAGTTTGACTACATAGATTTCAGAATTCTGCTCTTCAAATGTAATTGGGTTGATGACACCAAAGGAGTTATAGTGGATGAATTGGGTTTCACTTTAGTGAACTTTGAAAAGATTGGCGAGAAGGGTGAACCATTCATATTGGCATCATAGGCAAAACAAGTATTTTATATCGATGATCCTGTAAATGATAAATGGTCGGTTGTTCTTCATGGTAAAAGACAGTTCATTGAAGATCCTATAGATGAAGAACAGTACTATGATAAGTATGATGACTCCAGTCCATTCTCAGTTGGGTTGCCAACACTAGCAAATATTGAAGCTAATGATGACTTGGTATGTGCACGGAGATCACAATGAAGGATTGTTAATTGATAAAAAATCACAATATTAGAGGTATGTTTTATTTTATACGTTTTTATTTTTCTGAATATGTGAACTTTACAATTTGAATTACTTTAACTATACAAAAATTCTAAAAATTTAATATGTTGTTCAAAACTGAGTATCAAACCATCACTTAAAATTTGAGCTTAATTTATAATGTGAATTACTTTACAATGTGAATGTGAACTTTACAATGTGAGCTTTACAATTTGAATTACTTTACAATGTGAACTTTACAATGTGAATGTGAATTTTCATACGGCTGAGCATTCTCCTGATGACCGTGTTGATGATTACTGTGAGGGTGAGGACATCAATGCACCGCCTCACAATGTAAGTTTTAAAAATATATCATATATTTATATCTATATGTCCATTTATAGTTATATCTTGTAAATGTGTTTATTTTATAAAATTTTAGGTTGATGATGCACAGGTACCATCTGAAGCACTTGAGGCACTTGATCAGCAACACCAAAAAGTTGAAAAGAGAAGGGGCATCACTATGATGAAGAAGTTAATAGCGCAAAAGGGCAATGGACTCAAATTTGTTGTGGATTTTGATAATGCTGGAAATGCATCTGGTGTGAATCGCAATTCATTTGTTTCATATCTTGGGTATGTTACTCGTAGCCATTGCAGTTGTAAGATAGATTCTTGGCATAAAGTTTCTAAGGAGAAGAAAGACTTAATATGGAGGGATTTATGCGTGAGTTATTATTAATTTGCAATTCTATTTTGTAGATTACTAATTTTTTGGATACTAGTTAATAGCAATTCTATTTTGCAGAGTATATTTGAATTGGATGAAAAGTTGCATCGTAAATGTGTGATGCAACGCTGTGGGAGAGTCCTAAGGAACTATAGGACAAATCTCACTCGATAATACATAAAAGAAGCTGACAAGAGGAAGAAGACAACCACTGAACAGTGGAACTTCCTGGACAAAGAAGAATGGGACGCGTTGTTGCTTCAAGACAAACTGATAAATTCAAGGTATTAGGCATCAGTCTCAATCTCATTAATTAATATATGTTGTATTCACCTATTCAAGATTAACATTTAGTGTTACTAACCAAATCATTAATGTACATACTAACTAGGCCCTCAGTGAGGCACAAAAGTCAAGGCGTGCACTGAATGTGCATGACCACACAATGGGTCCAAAGGGGTATGCAGGCATTTTCCAAAGACTACAGTCTGAGGCTACTTCTCAGTCTGCTTCTACTCAGGAGTCCTCTACTATAGGTAGCACACCTCTTCCTCGCCATGATGTCTGGATAGCTGGGAGGCAAAATAAGAAGGGAGAAATAACGAAAGCTGCAACTGCTGAGGTGGCTGCAAAAATGGTAAAATACAACTCTTACAGCAATCATTCGAATATTTATTATTTGTGGTGTTTACTTAATTACAAATTTTTGTTTTGGCGATTAGCGGGAGCTGTACGAGCTAAGGAAACAAGGTAAGTTCATCCCTGAGGGCATAAGGGATGAATTGGCAGTTGCTCTGGGTAACCCAGAGCATCTTGGACGTGTTAGGGTTGCAGGCGCTGGTGTGGGTATCAAAGCTTTTTTTGGGCCATCCCAGTGCAAACATGTCCCAAAAGCGGGACTTTCACAAGAAGAGGTAACATATTCTTTCTTTATAATGTTACTGTAAAAGAGAATTCAATAATTAAAATTTGACGTTTCTTTTATCCATGTATAGGTAGATAAGCTATTTGATAGGAAACTCGAAGAAGCAATGAAAAAGTGGCAGGCATCTCAGACTGCCACTTACCAGACAATACCTACTGCAGGCTCTACTCCTACTCCTACTGTAGAGGTTGGGAGTAATCATGTAGAACCACCACCTAGCACATCCGCTGTAAGTATTTTTATGACATAGTAACTAGTTTTTTAATTCAAGATGATATGTATATATGAAATTGTAGTCGTTTCAAAAAAAGATGATATGTATATATGTATATAACATTCTTTATACAAAAATTTGTAGGGGTTGAAGACATGCCGTCTAAAAAGTAATGAATATGTCATTGCAGAGGCGTCGGCTTACCCATCCCTACTAGGGGAAATGTTTCACGGGTCTCCATTACCAGCTGGTTGGATTCGTGTGAGCCTGGTACATATATTCCAAGGATGGGTGGATCTTCCGTTTCCATATGCCCACCCAGATTGTGAAACGATTGGTGAGGCAGAAGGCGGAGTGATATTGTGGCGAAAAGTAGATGTCCTCTTTACTGAAACTGTATGATAAATTTACATTACGTTAAATTGTTAGTGTGTGTATATGATGTTAGTTGATCTGAAATTATATATATATATATATATATATATATAGGTTAAAAAGAAGACACCCACAACATCTAGGCCTCCACTTCCACCTCCTACATTACCCAGTTGGGTTCCACATGACCTACCTATCCCGTTAGGTCCTAACTGTAGGGGTATGGCAATATGGTTAGGCGAACATGATATAAATTGCCCTATAACTGTTTCTATAGATTCAGATGCTGTAGGTCAGTCATACGAAAGCAAACCATTTATACAAGATATTTTGGAGTTGTTTGGATATGATTGGCTAAAAACATCTGTGATAGAGCTATGGATAAGGTGAGATCTTCTTTATACATCAATATACCTTGTGTATGATCTGGTGATCTAGTTTCTTATTTATTAATACATGTGTAATTAATACATATTTTGTAGCTACTTAGACAAGATATGTGCAGATTTTGCATTCGAACATGTAGGATTTTTGATTCCATCTTTGATTAGTCTAGTAGCTAAAGACCCTACGTCAGTTTAACAATACTACTGTGAGGCTTTTACAAATTTTGCTCAAAATAAGAAGACGGTGATAATGGCTCCATTCAATGTAGAGTATGTTTACTTTGCTTATTATAATTTGGACTTAAGAAAATTACATTTTTATTGTGGATTTTGAGTTATTAATTTTTAACTTTTTTACCTCTAGTGGTAGGCATTGGGAGTTACTGGTTATTGTCCCCGAGACGTTCACTGTCTATTATCTAGATCCTAAGGGGAGTAAATTGAATACAAGATTTGGACACATAATGAAAATGACATTATTCCGGTGAGAAATATTTCATTTTCATATACGTTAACATATGTTATTATATTATTATTTAATTGCAATGTTCTCTGTTACATTAACATGTAGGGGTTTTGATGAGTTCAAAAAGGATGGAGGAAAGGTCCCCACGAAAAAGAACCAGCCAATAATTTGGAAGAACGTGAAAGTAAGTTCCCGACTGCAATATATGTATATATTATTTATGTGAACAATGCTTAATTAGTTGTATTTTTTAATATTTTATATGTTTGAATTTATAGTGTGCTACACAAGACAACGGATGGGAATGTGGATACTATATGATGTGATATATGCACATGATTATCAAATATGCCGCACTGGACATCGATTGTATTGCTCAAGTATTATATAGTCTCATTAGATAATATGAAATATATCAATCTTATTTATAGCTCATTAATTATATATATACATCATTCTCTTTACAGGTGTTTAAAGCTGACCCCACTACAGGAACGGACTTACCAGATGTACATGCTCCCTATACGACGGGAGAATTAAATGAAGTAAGAGAAGAATGGGCAACAGCCATATAAATAGTGGGGGTTTTAAAATATAATTGCGATGTTGATAGCGAATAATGACTAAAGAATGATATTTTGTAAATGAATTTATGAATTATAATATATGTGTGAATGTTTCTACATGTCTGGATGTTTCTACATGTGTCTGAGTGAAAATGAATGAAAGTGTTGGTTGCTATATGAATGTTTCTACATGTGTGAATGTGAAAATGAATGGAACTACAGATTGCTAGCTACATGAATGTTTCTAAATGTGTGAAAATAAAATGAAACTACAGGTTGCATTGCTAAATGCATGTGTGAATATTTTTGTTGTTAATTTTGCAGGTTTGTGGCCTGTTGTTGGCTGATATCAATAGATGTCGTAAAACCTGCAATTCATAACTGAACTGCAGGTTTCTCATCCTACGACCAGCTACAGCAGGTCTGCAGACTGACAGAAACAAAAAGCAAAACAATAGGCGTCGGATATTTGTATAAAACCGACACACAAAGTTATAGTGTCGGTTTTATATAAATAACCGACGTCTATTTCCTGTGGCGCGAAGGTATATGGCATCGATTTCTTATCTAATAACCGACACTGATAGTGCCCAAGATGGCACCCTTTCTGTGGCGTGAAGGTGTATGGTGTCGGTTTCTTATCTAATAATTGACGCCTATAGTCCCTTGATGGCGCGTTTTCGATGGCGCACGAAGAGTTTGGGCGTCGGTTTTGGAACCGACGCGTAATGGTTGAGCTTTTAGTGTCGCCCACATAGGTGTCGCTTAGAAACTGACACTAAAGGCCTTAAATAACCGACACTAAAGGTAGGTTCTGTAGTAGTGAATTTAATGACAATGATTACAATATTCTTCTTTTTCCACTCCTTTTTGCTTTAAGTGTGGAAAATTTTGGCTTTTATCCAACCTTATTTTTTTTCTTTTTCCTTTACTTTTTATATTTATATTTACTTTGTTCATCATCAATCTTGTCTTTCTTCATTTGACACTCAACTACTCTCAAAATGCGGATCAAATCCAAATATAGTTGAATAAAATTGTTCATGATGTAGCTAATACATGTTTGATTATATGATTTGAAAAATATTAGAAGATCACATCCATGGCCAACACTTGGTATAAAGGAAATATGAATCTCTCTATACTTTCCACTTACCCAATTACTTAATTAAAAAGTACCCAAACTAGATAACCCACTACCATTTGAACTTAAACAATGATTTAAAGACATCATACATCTCTTACCTTGCATGTATCTGGTACATATTCCTTAGGTTTATAACCATTTTAAGAACTCATATATTCTCATGTTATTTCCAAAACTCATGATTCATGGAGCATATAACGAGGCATTTGAGACCCAAGTGTCATCACAATACTGACAAAAAGCTCTTCTTTTTTGTCCTTGGCACATTTGAATTATATGGTACTAGTGTATCTAGGAGATAGAGCTTATGATCATGCGTTATAAAAATTATCTATGTCGTAAACCATACATCAAAAATATTCCTATTAAGCTTTTCCTTATCAAGAGTTGGTTTCTACACAAAGTGGTTTTGTTGTTTGTTATTTGTCTATAATAAATACTTATAGGAAGTAACATTTTGATTTGCAAAAGTATTCACTGATACTAATTAGACTCTTAATTAAAATGTTGATACTATATTTTATTAATGATTAATATTCCTCACAATTAAATATATAAGAATTCTAAAAAAAAATTCTAGTAGGTCAAGATCTGTATTTCATCAAGTCATGAGTTGAATTTGACTAATCACCCAAATTTAACTATTTAGGTAGGAAATTTTTGTAATTGAACTTAATACATTTTTAGATAAATAGATGCACAATTTTTTTATAAACTATTTATTTGGATCTATGTGCCTAATACCATAAAAACCACCTAGTTAAGTCCAATCCAAAAGACAACAATGGAATATGTGCTCTAATTTGAAAAGACACAATCGATAAGAAAGACTGAGAAATGTATGGCCATACTCATGTGACTCAATATGTGATATGTGAGCTCACATGCATCTCAAACAGTCTACTCTAGTTCAAGAAACATAGATTGAACATTGAAAGGATGATGTTTCACTACTACATTTTTGGCCAATAACGTCGCTTCCTGTAGGGTCAGTTTTTCCAAATAACCGACCTTATATGTCTATAAAAATGCGGGTACCACTTAAGACCTTTTGGATCGGTTTTCTTAAAATAACCGACCTTGTAGTATAACTCTATAGGGTCGGTTTTCCAAATAACTGACCTTATATGTCCATAAAAATGTGAGCACCACTTAAGACCAATTGGGTCGGTTTTCTTAAAATAAACGACCTTGTAGTGTATCTCTATAGGTTCGATTTTCATAAAATAAGCGACCTTATAGACAATGGGATTAGAAAGCCCATTAAAGTTTCCCGCGGAAAAAATTGCTTGATTTTGGCTTCGCGCCTCGATCTATTGGGTCGGTTTTTCCAAATAACCGACCTTATATGTCTACAAAAAATGCGGGCACCATTTAAGACCTCTTGAGTCAGTTTTCTTAAAAAAACAACCTTGTAGGGCATCTTGGTCTAAAAAATTCTCGACCGAGTTGAATTTTGAATCAATTTCCCTTCGTGCATGTATAAGTACCTCTAGGGTTGGTTTTTTATTTTTAACCAACCTTGTACGTCTCCTCAGTCGAAAAAAATTGTCGACCGGGTTGAATTTCGGATCCAGTTTTCCTTCGTGCGTGTATAAGTACTCTAGGATCGGTTTTTTCCTTTTAACCGACCTTGTAGGTCCTCTCGATTGACGAAATTCTCGACTGAGGTCACCTCGGTCGAAAAAATCATCGAACGAGTTAAATTTTGGATCCAGTTTTCCTTCGTGCGTGTATAAGTACCTCTAGGGTCAGTTTTTTCCTTTTAACCGACCTTGTAGGTCCCCTCGGTTGACCAAATTGTCGAGTGAGTTGAATTTTGGATCCAGTTTTCCGTCGCACGTGTATAAGTACCTTTAGGGTCGGGTTTTCCCTTTTAACTGACATGGTACTTTTGGTCGACGAAATTCTCGACTGAGGTCACCTCGGTCAAAATAATTGTCGATCGAGTTGAATTTTGGATCCAGTTTGCCTTCGCGCGTGTATAAGTACCTCCAGGGTTGATTTTTCCCTTTTAACTGACATTGTAGGTCCTCTCGATCGACGAAATTCTCGACCGAGGTCACCTCAGTCAAAAAAATCGTCGACAAAGTTAAATTTTGAATCCAGTTTGCATTCACGTGTGAGTAAGTACCTCTAGCGTCGATTTTTTCATTTTAACTGACCTTGTAGGTGCCCACAGTTGAAGAAATTCTCGATCGAGGTTCGCTCGATCGACAAAATTCTTGACCGAATTGAAGTTTGGGTGTTTTTAATTTACCTGACACGGGCACTACTTATCTCTTGGGTCATTTTTTTGTTTTAACCGACCCTACAGGTTGGGCCTGAGGGTTGAAGTGGCCGAGACCTACTTCTCTCTCCTGCGAGACCTAGTTTTCTTTCTCTCCCGTGCCGCCGAGACCTACTTCTTCTTTCTCTCCCGCGCCGAGACCTACTTCTTTCTCTCTTGCGAGACCTACTTCTTCTTTCTTTCCCATGCCGCCGAGACCTCTTTCTTCAGCGCGGGACCTCTTTCTTCTTTGTCTCCCACACCGCCGAGACCTCTTTCTTCTTTTTCTCCCATGCCGCCAAAGCTTTCTCTCCTGTTGCATCGTCCGAGAGAAGAGGAGCTCGGAGTGGAGCTTGAAGTGGCCGACACCGAAGTGGAGCTCAAAGTTTCCGCCGCCATGGTCGTAGAGGTAAGACTTTTCGTTTATATAGGTCTATCTATGCCCATCGTGGTACCGCCGCCACGACCACGGTAGCGTCCAGGTCCACTCTTAGTCGACAATTCGTCGACCGAGAGTCCACCTACGCACCTTTAACTAGACAGTTATACTGTTTTTCCATTTTATATGATTGATAACCCAACTAATAATAAAAACATGTATTTTTTCATATGTAATCATTATATAAATTCTAAAAATTATTATGAGATTAGACATGTGTACTCCCAGATTGACACTTTAGGGTTTATAGATGAGAATCATCGATGCATGATGTTTAACTTAATATATAAATATGAAAATAATACATTTATATATATTAACTTAGAAACATGTTCAAAATTTACTCATTAGGGGTAAACTTTACATATTTAATGTCACTTAGGATGTAACTCTATAATGTATGTTAATTTTGAAGAAACTTTTAGTAAGATTTCCTCATTTGTCCTCTGGGTACATATGTGACTGGTTATTTGCCATTTACATCTGTGTACTTGGAGAACTTAGGGAAAATACTGCTGAAATTTTATTCAAAATTAAATATACATTATACAATTACTAGTGAGATTAAATACTCAAAAATGGGATAGGTGGTACACTTTAGTATAAAAGTAATTAACTTCCTATTAATAAAAACTTACAACTTATAGTATCAATATAAAATGCTCAGTTTTATAATTAATTTTAATGTGATCTAGAAAATGGATCGAAGTTGGATGTCTATCAAGTACCGTTGCAGTCTAGAGTTTGCCAAAGGCCTTGATGAATTTATCAGATTTGCTGAGGAACACAGGAAACTACCTACAGATATGTTCTATTGTCCATGTAGAAATTGTGGTAACAATTTGAAAGTGATAATGTTGAGGAAATTAAGAATCATGTCATATGCAATAGGATCATACAAGGTTATAATGAATGGTATTGGCATGGAGAGAAATTTAATTATGGATCAGAAAATTTCGATACTAATAGTTGTGGCATAGAAGATATAGATAATGATGATAATGTCAATGATGAACCGATTCAGGATGACCCGATTCAGGATGATATGGTTGATGAGATGCTACGTAGTTGTCGGGACCATGTCATTGATCCACCTTCTTTATTTGTAAACATTGTCTATGATGTTGAAAGATCGTTATATAAGGGTTATACTAAGTTCACGAGGTTGGGTGATGTGATGCGCTTATATGCTCTTAAAGCTCAAAATAGATGGAGTGATAAGAGTTTCACTTCAATGTTGTCTTTGTTAATTGTGTTGGTATGTATGCCCTGAGAGCCAATCATGGGATGATTGATGGGATACATTAAGATTGATTTGATAAACATCAAAGGCAAGCTTCCAATTCTTTCTGGTTCAGTCATATGAGATAGTAATAGAACATATTGAATTTCTAGAGAATGACAATACTCAATGACGTATGCTTGCAGGTTGAGGACCTGAACGATGAGATCATACGGATGCTAAGAGTTTGTACATTCTTGTTATGTCCCTAGTCGAATGTCATTGTGGAAGGTAGATAGACAGCAATGACACACAAGACTAGATTGTGGTGTTGGTTGATGACAGAATCTCATTAGTCATGATATAGAGATATCAAACCAAACACATAGGTACTTGTTAGAGAACAAGTGTACCGAACAGACCCACCGTGAGTTTGACACATGGAACCATGACATGGTAGTCACAGTCAGTACTCACAGTGATGGTGGTGAGTGTAATTCTTTGACCTGAAATCACTACACTCAACACATGTCGTTGGGCACACTTTGACATAATCAAACGCAGTCCTGAAACATGGGTTGTTATAAAGGTGATGATTGGGTGGCTTTAACACATGGGGCTTTTGAGGGGTGAGTGATAGGGTGAGTGATAGATATGGGATTTGTCCCTCCTAAGGGAGTTTGATATACAAGGCCACTTGATGAGTAGGATTGAGATAGGCGTGCGCACGCATGTGTGAATCAATATGTGATATTGATGTCATACATATATCGTTCAATCTGCTCTGAGATCAAGAAAGTGAATGAACGTTGACAGGATGACTGTTCCATGCCTTGAGTTCATTCGGGATATCAGTGACAAAGGACTTATACATTCGTTGTAACACCATTCACGGATTGTAGGATTGAAACTTGTTCTCCAACTTTCTACTTTCACTTGGGTAGCACTGATGTGTGACTAGACACCGCTCTTTGCTTGTGAGGTCATAAGTGTTATGGACTTTCACTGCCAACGTGAAATGGACCTGTAGGGTCACACACATAGGATTTAACCTGGAAGAGGATTTTTGTCCACAAGCAATGTTTAGATTGATTACTAAAGGAGTTTAGTAGTTCAATTAAACACTCAATTAATTGATAGCTCAATATCATAATGTTCAAGGTGTTGGACATATTGATTCGAGTATCGGATTGATTGAAATCGCAATTGACTTATTCTGTACAATCTGCACTCCCAACCGATCGGCTCATGTGATGAACCGGTCGACTGAGCTTGGTGAAACGGTCGACTCAAGTGTTGAGTCGATCGGCTCAAGATCAGGGTGAACCGGTTGCTTCAAGTGTTGAAACGATCGATTTAACTGATGCAACTGAGCAAGTTGGGAAAGTAGGATTGGTGAGAATTTTCCTTTCATTTCAATTGCCCAATTTAATTGGGAAATAGGATTGGTATTCGATACCATTTAGAAACAAAAGAGGGAAAGTCAATCAGGAACCAACCAGGACCACCAGCTGACCGGTTCACTTGTGAACCGACCGGTTTAGGTCCCCAACCGACCGTTTCAGTTGTGAAACAATCAGTTCAGGTTGCGAGTTGGTTGTTTTGTGGAAAATCTCGAACCCTTCTACTCCTGCTTTTCGTCCCGCATTGCCCGGGATGGAGAACCCTGTCCCATGACCCTCCTATATATATAGGGGTATTGGGGGCTTCTCAAAGTACAACTCAGTGCAACCAGTTGCTCTGCAAAGTTGTCGTTCTCTGGTTTTGGTAACCGAGAGAGCCTGAGCAAGTGCTACCCGCAAAGGGAGGTGCAGCAAGGGAAAGACAACTGCAGTTGCAACTGGAGGCAGGAGAGTGTGTTGGTAACTAGTATGTCAACAGGAGGGTGCGACTCCTTCCAACTCCTTTTGGGACAAGGATTGTGGAGTTCTAGGTGGTTCGTGTGGACTACTTCAGAGGCGGGAGGTTTCTGCCGCTCAGGATGATAACTGTCAATCCAGACAGTCCCGGTGAGAGGAGGAGTTGTCTGTCCCGGTGCGACCAGGAGCTGCACAGACACCGTCTAAGACTGGAGTTGAAGACCGCACAAGGTGCGAGGTATTGTCGCCGAGCAAGCCTCGGGACAAGGTATGATTCCACAAACCATCCCTTTCCTATTATATAGACGTTGATGCGTTTCCTTGTTCCGGGTTTGGGGGAGTAAAATTTTTGTTTCCGCTGCCATCTCTGCCTCCCCTAAAACCCAACAGTGGTATCAGAGCCATGTCAACTGCTCTATATTTTAGGAATATCAATATGATCGATTTTGGTTTGTCGTCTTTATTTATTGCATATGATGCGAATAAAATTGGCTTTATGCATCTCCAATCCTAAATCCACAAATCCCAAATTACATATATGATATGTATTATTAATGCACTCGATACGTGTCGCCCTTAAACGAGTTTTGTGGTGGATGTATAGCGTGGTTATGGCCAATAAACCCTATCTGTGAATGGTTGTGTGTGGTTGCTTGCATCTCGGTCTGCGCACCGATTTTCCTTCTCCTATTCCTGATGTAACTCGAAATAATTTGAGATTTCTTTCCTACATTTGCTCCCCTCGAATGTAACTCGAGGTTTCTCTTATGCAATGTAAAATAGGATAGATTTTACTTCCTGTTATGTCAAAGAACGGAGGACATCGAGACGACAGCTGATACGATCAGTTCAAGGTGTGAACCGATCGGTTGATGTTCTAGACGATCGGTTCAAGGAGTGAACCAATCGGTTGATGGCCGGTTCGAGGAGCGAGACGAGCGGGTGGTAGCCATGACGAGATGCACGACGACCAGGCGAACCGATCGGTTGGAGTAGCCAACCGATCGGCTGGTGGCACCCAGATGACCGGGCCAGAACGAGCAAGTCATTCATGTGATGAATTGATCTACTCAGAAGGCAAAGCACAGAGTTCATCTTGTACATATTGCATGTGATGTAGACCTAGATGACCGTGATTCCTCTTGGCTCAAGGAATCACATTAGGATGGCCATAATCATCGCTTTTTATCATTTTGCATGTTTTTTGGGATATAGCATGCATATGATACGTACTATGTATTGTGGTGATTGGATATGTATATGTATATAAAAACCAAATCCCTCATTAAAATATTAAGTTTTAGATGTCTTCCAAATGCGACACACGTGAAAAGCTTGATCGACCAAGTGTGGGCACGCCCAAGCGTGGTGCACCGTCTATCTCGTGGAAGCGTGAATGATGAATGTGTGGGTCTGCCCAAGCAGGGTGCATATTCATCATGTTGGCTTTGGGTCGGACTTAACAAGGTGACCTAGATAGGATCTAGCACCTTGAGGCATAGAGATGATCATGGCAAGGAGTTGCATATGACATCTTCTCAAGAGTTGCATATGATGCAATTGGCAAAAGTTGCCTACCTGAGAGATCTAAGTTGTGGGTGACAGTCCAAGTTGGTCCATGACTTAGAGGATTTCAGGATCTTGCCCACTAGAAGGTTGTACGCTACAATCTTCCGAATTGATGGTGAGGGCTATCAATTTGAACTAAAATAGTGGGAGCAATAATTAATTAAAGGCCTAATTATATCGTCAAACTTTCAAATCAATCAAATAAGTCAAAAATGAGTTTTTGGACTAAAATTGCATATTTCCTTTTTTAGTACAAATGATGACAAACAACAATCAATTTTCTTTGCGATCGGTCCTTGAAAAGGACAAGCTGAATGGAACAAACTTCCAAGACTGGTATCGGACATTGAGAATTGTTCTCACTCAAGAGCGAAAGCTCTATGTCCTGGATACTCCAATTCCAGAGGAACCGGCTCCTAATGCACCAAGGACAGAAAGGGATGCTTATAAAAAGCATTCTGATGATGCAATTGATGCAAAGTGCTTGATGTTATGTTCTATGAACCATGAGTTGTAGAGACAGCATGAGAACATGGGTGTCATTGAGATGATTCAGCATCTCAGGAACATGTATGAAGATCAGACACGGCAAGAGAAGTACAATGTCTCAAGGGCACTGTTCATGTGCGTCATGACAGAAGGAGATCCAGTTGGTCCTCACACACTCAAGATGATTGGGTATGTGGAGAACCTGCAAAGACTGGGATTTTCACTGAGCCAAGAGTTGGCTACTGACGTGATACTGCAATCATTGCCAGAATCCTATAGTCAGTTTGTGATGAACTACAACATGAACAACTTTGATAGGTCACTGTCAGAGTTGTTGGGCATGTTGAGGACAGCTGAGATACAAATGAAGAAGGACAAGCCTAAGCTTGTGATGGTGATCACAAGCAAGAAAGGCAAGTCCAAGCGCAAGGGCAAGGGCAAAGCTAAGAAAGGTTCTAATGCTAGCCAGGAGTCCAAGTTGTCTTCAGCTCTCAAGGCCAAGGGAGGCGTGACCAAGAAAGGAAATTGCCACCATTGTCAAAAGCCAGGACATTGGAAAAGGAATTGTCCTCTCTATCTGGAAGAACAAAAGAAGAAGGAGGCAACAGACGTCTCTACTTAAAGGTGTCATGAAAGTAAACTTGTAACACTTTTTAAGGTATATGATACCAAGATGTAAAGTGTAAAGCACTCATAGTTGGGGCAAGTGTTTCTGCCATAGATAGGAGTACTTTAGTTTATTTTCAGCCTATAAGTCATGTAATACAGTTATGAACTGCTATTTCATTTTTGCCAATAGATAGAAATACTTTATTTTGCATATTGTACGACAATGATGGCAATTAATAAAGTTGATGTTTCAATCTTAAAGATATAATCTTTGTGGCAATGCATTATTTATCTTGTGGTATTTGATATGCATAAGATAAAATGATACCTAAAGTTATAGATAACTCAAACAATCAAATTAGCATTATCAATCATGAGAAATTCATTTCAAGTTTCCATATGATGGATAAATCTAGACTCTTTTGGTTAGAGAACCAGTAAGAGACATGAATATCTTGGACATGATTAATCAATCTTCACTAAAGGTAATGGGAGAATGATTATCCTATTAGGTATACTACATGTGATGTATTTACATACCTATTGAAACGAATGCTAATACTTCAAAAGGTGTTTAGAGAAATACCAATATGAATATCTTGAAGTGTTCAAGAATATCATAAATGAAGTACAAATTTGGTAAAGTGTTAATTCTTGATGAGATCAATGAATGAAATACTTGGACCAAATGTTTGAGATCCTTATGAGTGATTATGATAGTGTATCACAGTAAACTCATGATTAAGGCATGGTGATGTCTAAATCAAGAAGGAATCATACTCTAAGGAGTTAGAGAATAATTATTGAATAACTGAATTCTTCTTAATAAAAGAAAACCCCATACTAATAAAAGAAATTAAGAATCACAAGGGTTGTGAGTTCTTATATCCTTAACAGATACACCTCAATTATCTATGTGATGAGTTGTTCATGTGATGAGTCAATTATCTAGATAAATATGAGGAACCAAATTTTGAGTTATGGTTTATGACCATTACATCCTAAATGACATCCATGTGAACCATAAGGTATGACCTTGATGGTAGCACCCATTGGATAAAATCCATAAGTGCAAATGAATCTTAAGTGTTAAGATACATGGATAACATTTGAGAAGGATGATGCTTGTTGATTGCAACTTAATGACTAAGGCATTTGGCATATGGATACTGAAAACCGCATTCCTATGACGAATAAAACAAGGATGTGTACGTGACACAACCTATAAGGTTTATGAATCCATTAATGCAAATGAAGTCTATAACTTACAATGGACTAATCAATGTGATTGATTGAGTACAAGCAACTCAGAATTGGATCTTTACTTTGTTGATTTAGTCAAAGGGTTTGACTGATATGTCAAAGATAAAGAAGGTATATGTGATTTAGTGGGAGCGTGTTCACATTCCACATGTTGATGTGAAATGAAAATGTTCTAGAATGGAAATACAAAAGTGGAAATTATCTTTAAGGAAGATAGAGATGTTTCCTATGTGATAGTAATAGAGATCTATAGAGATAGTTCTCGAAAAATCTCTTGACCTGATAAGAAAAAGCATACATTGGCAATCTGTACTAAAGGGTTCAGTATGCATAGATTCAGTGGGAGAATACTTGTCTATCGAGTTTATATCCCAAGGCCAAGTGTCCAATTCTTATGAAGAATGGGAACACTAAGAATAGATATGGGTGTATCATGTATGTAATCATCCCATTATCTTGCATGTATCGACATGGCAAGAACAAAATGCATTCATCATCTTGTATGTAGGACATGACAATATGATGTGCTCATCCTGATAACTCGTATGTGGGACATGACGAGTGGATGTCTTTCTACTTCCAGTAAGGGTTACTGGAATACCATAAGAACTTGATAAGTACTTGAGAAGTACTAGTTCTATGGAGATAAGGAAGAGTTCGATGTAAAAAGTTACATTGATACGAACTTCCAAAAGGACAGAAAATTAATCGCAAAATATATATAGGATATATATATAAAAGTGAAAGTTTTTTGATAATTGGAAGTGTTCCAATAAAACCATTTAAAAGGAAATGCCGAGTATCTATGCATTTGAGAACAACAGTAGATACTTTATGGATCTGGAAGTTCATGAGATGAACTTATATATATTCCTCTCATTGATGACAAGTTTGGAATCCTTGATCATGCAATGTGGCTAAAGGTTAGCAAGGGAATATTAGATCACATATTACGGCAACTCCATCTCATACGTATGACGTACGGTGAAGAGATGAGAGACATGCAATTCATACATACTTTGGCAAGGTGTTGCCATAACTCACTATGTTGGCACAAGAGCATAGTAACATGTGGGACATGTTTGAAGATCATTATGAATATGATTCAAGGGTGATTGTCTCACAGTGCAAGTGGGAGTCTGTTGGTATGTATGCCCTGAGAGCCAATCATCGGATGATTGATGGGATATATTAAGATTGATTTGATAAACATCAAAGGCAAGCTTCCAATTCTTTCTGGTTCAGTCATATGAGATAGTGATAGAACAGATTGAATATCTACAGAATGACAATACTCAATGATGTATGCTTTTAGATTGAGGACCTGAATGATGAGATCATACAAATGCTAAGAGTTTGTACATTCTTGTTATGTCCCTAGTCGGATGTCATTGTGGAAGGTAGATAGACAGCAATGACACACAAGACTAGATTGTGGCATTGGTTGATGACAGAATCTCATTAGTCATGATATAGAGATATCAAACCAAACACATAGGTACTTGTTAGAGAACAAGTGTACCGGACAGACCCACTGTGAGTTTGACACATGGAACCATGACATGGTAGTCACAGTCAGTACTCACAGTGATGGTGGTGAGTGTGATTCTTTGACCTGAAATCACTACACTCAACACATGTCGTTGGGCACACTTTGACATCATCAAACGCAGTCCTGAAACATGGGTTGTTATAAAGGTGATGATTGGGTGGCTTTGACACATAGGGCTTTTGAGGGGTGAGTGATAGATATGGGATTCGTCCCTCCTGACGGAGTTTGATATCCAAGGCCACTTGATGAGTAGGATTGAGATAGGCATGTACACACATGTGTGAATCAGTATGTGATATTGATGTCATACATATCTCGTTCAATCTGCTCTGAGATCAAGAAAGTGAATGAACGTTGACAGGATGACTGTTCCATGCCTTGAGTTCATTCGGGATATCAGTGACAAAGGAATTATACATTTGCTGTAACACCATTCACAGATTGTAGGATTGAAATTTGTTCTTTAACTTTCTACTTTCACTTGGGTAGCACTGATGAGTGACTAGGCACCACTCTTTGCTTGTGAGGTCATAAGTGTTATGGAATTTCACTACCAACGTGAAATGGACCTGCAGGGTCACACATATAGGATTTAACTTGGAAGAGGAGTTTTGTCCACAAGCAATGTTTAGATTGATTACTAAAGGAGTTTAGTAGTTCAATTAAACACTCAATTAATTGGTAGCTCAATATCATAATGTTCGAGGTGTTGGACATATTGATTCGAGTATCAGATTGATTGAAATCTCAATTGACTGATTCTGCACAATCTGCACTCCCAACCGATCAGCTCATGTGATGAACCGGTCGGCTGAGCTTGGTGAAACGGTCGGCTCAAGTGTTGAGTCGATCGGCTCAAGATCAGGGTGAACCGATTGCTTCAAGTGTTGAAACGATCAATTTAACTGATGCAACCGAGCAAGTTGGGAAAGTAGGATTGGTGAGAATTTTCCTTTCATTTCAATTGCCCAATTTGATTGGGAAATAGGATTGGTATTCGATACCAATTAGAAATAAAAGAAGGAAAGTCAACCAGGACCACCAACCGACCGGTTCACTTGTGAACCGACCGGTTGAGGTGTCCCAACCGACCGTTTCAGGTCCCCAACCGATCGTTTTAGTTGTGAAACGATCGGTTCAGGTTGCGAGTTGGTTATTTGTGGAAAATCTCGAACCCTTCTACTCCTGCTTTTCATCCCGCATTGCCTGGGATGGAGAACCCTGTCCCATGACCCTCCTATATATAGGGGTATTGGGGGCTTCTCAAAGTACAACTCAGTGCAACCAGTTGCAATGCAAAGTTGTCTTTCTCTAGTTTTAGTAATCGAGAGAGCCCGAGCAAGTGCTACCCGCAAAGGGAGGTGTAGTAAGGGAAAGACAACTGTAGTTGCAACTGGAGGCAGGAGAGTGTGTTGGTGACTAGTATGTCAACATGAGGGTGTGATTACTTCCAACTCCTTTTGGGACAAGGATTTTGGAGTTCCAGGTGGTCCGTGTGGACTACTTCAGAGGCGGGAGGTTTCTGCCGCTCAAGAGGCAACTGTCAATCTAGACAGTCCTGGTGAGAGGAGGAGTTGTCAGTCCCGGTGCGACCAGGAGCTGCACAGACACCGTCCAAGACCGGAGTTGAAGACCGCGCAAGGCGTGAGGTATTGTCGCCGAGCAAGCCTCGGGACAAGGTATGATTCCACAAACCATCCCTTTCCTATTATATAGACGTTGACGTGTTTCCTTGTTCTGGGTTTGGGGGAGTAAAAATTTTTTTTCCGCTGCCATCTCTGCCTCCCCTAAAACCCAACAAATTGAAATTCTTCCTGAAGGTGACGAGCTTCCAATTTCAACATATCAAGCAAAGAAAATAACGTGCCCAATGGGAATGAAGGCTAAGAAGATTAATGCATGTCAAAATGATTGTGTGTTATTTCAGAAGGACTACAGTAATTTGATAAATTGTCCAAAATGTGCTGCGTCAAGGTATAAGACCACAAATTCAGCTAAGGCTAAAAATGGCTCTCCTGCCAAGGTGATGTGGTATCTACCAATAATACCACGATTTCAACGCTTATTTTCTAGTACATAAGATGCACAAAATTTTTCTTGGCATGGGGAATTAAAGGCCAATGATGATGGCGTCCTACGAAATGCATCTGATTCACCACAATGGAAGAAAATTGATTTATTATACCCTCACTTTGGTAAAGAACCAAGAAACTTAAGACTTGGACTATGTACAAATGGAATGAATCCCTATGGTACATTAAGCAGCCAACATAGCATGTGGCCTGTTATGATTGTTATATACAATCTTCCTCCTTGGTTGTGTATGAAAAATAAGTATGTCATGTTGTCAATATTGATATCAGGGCCCAAGAAACCTAGAAATGATATTGATGTTTACCTTCAACCTATAATTGATGACCTAATGAAACTATGGGAAGAAGGTGTAATGAAATATGATGTTTCATGTAAAGAGATCTTTAGTTTGTGTACTATGTTGTTTTACACGATTAATGACTTTCCAGCTTATGGAAATTTGTCTAGATATAGCATAAAAGGATACAAAGCATGTCCTATTTGTGAGGAAAATACTGATTCAATCCGACTGAAACATGGTGGTAAAATCGTATATATTGGTCATCGGAGATTTCTCCCACAAGTGCATCCTTATTGAAGGCAATACAAAACCTTTAATGGGTCAACTGAGGAATGAAGTGCTCCTAAACATATACCAGAAAATGATGTATATGACAGGGTGAAAGATATTGTTAATGAATTTGGAAAGGGTTCAAGTAGTCGTACTCTCGCATGTGACAAATCTCTATATAAGAAGAGGTCAATATTCTGGGATCTTCCTTATTGGAGGTTCTTGTCAATTAGACACTACATTGACGTTATGCATGTTGAAAAAAATGTTTGTGATAGCATCATTGATACTCTATTGAATATACTGAGACAGACTAAAGACGACACCAAATCTAGAAAATATTTAGAATTAATGGGTATAAGAAAAGAATTATCAGTGGAGATCAGCGGTTGCCACACATATTTACCACCAGCTTGTTACACTTTGTCAAAGTAGGAGAAAAAGGCTTTCTATGAGTGCTTGTATAATATTAAGGTTCCACAAAGATACTCTTCTAATATTCATAGATTGGTATCAATGAAGGATCTGAAGTTGATAGGTCTCAAATCTCACGATTGTCACACCTTAATGCAACAAATTTTACCTGTGACTATTCGATCTATATTGCCGAAGCATGTAAGGTTTGCAATCGCAAGACTCTATTTCTTCTTCAATGAAATATGCAACAAAGTGATACATCATGATAATCTCGATAAATTACAAAAAGATGTAATTGTTACCATGTGTCAGCTTGAAATGTACTTTCCTCCTTCAATTTGATATCATGGTTCATCTTGGATTACATATTACAAGGGAGGTGAAGATGTTGGGTCCAATTTTCTTACATTGGATGTATCCATTTGAACGCTACATGAGTATTTTTAAAGGTGATGTTCGGAATTGTTATCATCCTGAAGGGAGTATTATTGAGGGTTATGTGGCTAGAGAGGTGATGAACTTTTGCAATGATTTTTTGAATTGCAATGAAACTTCTAGAGATATAAACAATTCCCATCACACTGAATCTTATTGTGGCAAAGGAACTCTAGGAGGACGAGTGAAAGGCATCATTTGTGAGTTGTGGGAACAAGTACATTTGTATATTTTACACAACATCGATGAAGTTAGTAGCTACATCACAGAACACAATGATCTTATCAAGAGAAATCATCCGCAATCCAGTTCAATGTGGCTTGCAAGAGAGAATAATCAAACATATATTAGGTGGTTTGAAGAGAAAGTCTTTAACTAACTATCTGAATCGCCGAATAATGTAGCTGAGAACATAAAATGTCTTGCCTTTAAGCCAAAAATGGATGTCATGTCATATGAAGGTTATGACATAAACATATTTTCATACTACAGAAAGCGTCAAGATGAAATTAGTATAGTTCAAAATTGTGGGGTCACTATTTTAGCTTGTTCATTGTATTTTGCTAGTGCCAAAGATAAAAGTCCACGTGAAGCTAAGATGTCATATTACCGCGTCATAGAGGACATATGTGAATTGGACCATACAAATTTCAGAGTTCCTATCTTTATGTGTAATTGAGTTGACAACAACAAAGGAGTTTTAGTGGATGAGTTGAGTTTCAAATCGGTAAATTTTGAAAAGATTGGTGAGAAAGATGAGCCATTCATCATGGCAGACCAAGCAAAACAAACTGGTATGTCGTTCTTCATGAAAAAATATATTTTACTGTAGATCCTATAAATGAAGAAGAATACTACAAAAAGTATGATGATTCTAGCCCATTCTCAGTTGGTTTGTCAAGTATAAATGTTGAAGATAACACCGATGAATACTATAAACGTCAAGACCATGCTGAAGGAATTTTACTTGATTAACAACTCAACCAATACTAAAGACATGTATTCTTTGAATTATTTATTTTATTATCATTCAAGTACGTAATCTTTTAAATATACATCATATATCATTCAACCACTTGTGCTTTTATTATCACTTATGTTTCTTTTATCATGTATACTTGCAGGTTCTAAAATGGCAAGTGAAGATGAACATTCTGAGCATGAGCACCATGAGGATGGTAGTGGTGATGCTGAGAAAAGTAGAGGTCCCACACTGATGCGTAGGATGCAGGAGCTCAGTGCCAAAGGAGAGAAATTGGCAGTCCAGTTTGATATCATAGGATCACCTATTGGGGAACATGCTAGTGCTTTCAAGCATTACGTAGGGGCGACCGTGCGTAGTAAGGTGCCAATAGATATAGAAAATTAGCATGATGTTTCTAATGCCTTAAAAGACCTCCTATGAAAAGATATATCTGTAAGTGGAAGTGATATTATTTTAATATTTTTTGTTTATTGATTCTAATTTAGTTTGTTTGGAAAGACATATCCTTTTTAAGACAACATTATTGCTTCTTTTGTATATATAGGGTGTTTTTCGTCTAAATGAAAATGATCATAAGAAAAAAGTGCTACAATGTTGTGGTGTACGATGGAGGGCTTTTAAGACATATATCAAAAGGGAATTTATAGATAATCCTAAACAAAATAAGAAAGCAATAAATATGTATATTTTTATAGATCCTGAGGTGTGGGAAAGATTTGTTGTAGCTAGGAACACGGAAGAGTTTTAGGTAATAAAGATTGTGATGTATTGTATGAATATTTAATTTTATATAATTAAGGAGGTAAATTTTTTATATATGTTTGCCAAGTCTAAATTGCAACACCTCATTTTAAATGATTAGGCTATTCACGAGACCCAAAAGGAAAGACGGCCCAAAAATGTGCATGACCATCGCTTGGGGCCCGGTGGTTATGCCTTCTGCCACCAATTACAAGAGAAGCAACTCTCTTCTGGAGAAGAGTCTAGTACAACTCAAGTTGAGCATCCACCCCAACACTTGTAGTGGATTGATGCTAGAAAGAATCGAGCAGGTGAAATTGTCAACCTTACAACTAAGGAGGTGGCACAAAAGATGGTAGGTTTATCCCAACTAAGTAAAGAGTAACTCCCACAAACTTAGATTTATTTATATCTAATTGATATTGTGATTTAATATTTTTATTAACTATGGATAGATCGATCTCCATGAGAAAAGGAAGGAAGGAAAGTTCATCCCAACTGGCTACATGGATGAACTCTCAGTTGCTCTTGGTACGAAGGAGCATCCTGGTTGTGTTAGGGGACTATGAGCTGGCATAGGATTCAAGTCTTATTTTGTCCCTTCGCAATCTAAAAGCGGTCATGCAGGAGGTCTTACACAAGAGGAGGTTGAAACATTAGTAGCACAGGAAGAAAAAGAAATAATGTCTTCATTTCAGCCGACTCAACCTTCTCAACCTATTCATACTGTGTGTCTCTCAAGTGACGAGGTACAAGCCCATGGTCTAGTTGTAGAAGGTAATGGGAGCACTCTCAATGACCCACCACAACAATCTACAGTAAGCTTTTATTCTATATGTTGTGTTATTAGTATGATATATATATATATATATATATATATATATATATATATATATATATATATTTGTAATAGGTATCTAGTTTACCGCTTCATATATAACTTATATTATTTCAATTCTAGTTGGTATGAATTGTAAACTTATAGTGGAGGTTCCAAAATATAATGTTGTGGCAGCGGGCAAGGTAAAACAACCTTGGTGGTACATTGCATTGCCAATAAATTACTGATGACATTTATCGTGTGTCCATCCATCTTGTGTATGACGGAATAGGGGACAAACCACTACCCATACCTAATCTTGAATATAGTACAGTTGAAGAAGTTGAGGGTGCTATGGAGGGTTGGCCTAGACACTTGGTTATCAATGACAAGGTATACCTTAATTCTACCATATTTTTCATATTTGACTGCATATATGAACTTGTGTAATATAAGTATGTAATTTAACTAATAGATTTGTAAACCAAAAAGTAAAAATTCTACTAGTCATCCTCCTATGCCCAAGCCATCTTTTATTCCAGAATCCACATTCGATGAGTTGGGAAGTAAATGTAAATGTTTGTGTCGATACTTAGCCAACCAAAGCTCTGGATTACAAATGTTGATCAATTTAACAGAAGATGTAACTAGGAGGGACTTTGACAGTTATATTTTTCTTGATGATATTATAGAGTTATTCCGGTATGATTGGCTGAATACTTCAATAATAGAAGTATGGATAAGGTAAGGATCTATTAATATAGAAAATTCCAATGCACATTTTTAGCTTATTTCTATATATGGAAATAATTACAAATGTTTTACAACCATTTATATACCGAGACCACAAACTTTGATATAAGAAATATTGGTTTCTTAGTTCCTTCAATCACTAGTCAAGTGGAGACACATATTGAGGATGTGAATGAGTACTTCTCTATTGAAATCAAATATTTTAATAGTGAGGAGAAGGAAATTATCCTAATTTCTTTTAACGTCCAGTAAGTATTATTATTCAATATAATTTTAATAATGAATAAAATTATTTATTTTAATGTTAGTTTTATTCTTACTCAGAGCTAGACATTGGGAATTAGTGGTGATTGTCCCAAAATTGATGACTCTTTATTATCTTGACCCAATGGGTAAAACAACAAGGGGTCACAAACTGAAATTGCTAGCTATGGAGTAAGCATAAATTTAGTCAATACTTCAACATGATATTTCTATTTAGAATTTCTATTTTACCAACTATCATTTATTTGATAGGGGTATAAAGGCTTTTCGTGAAGCTGAAGGACAAATACCCACAAAATTAAAGACATTGACTTTGAAAAATGTCAAGGTAGCTACTTTGACAACTGCTTAGTCGTATATGTATTAATTTTCAACTCTTATATGTCAACTCTTATAGTCTTATCTCAACTCCTATTTATAGTAGTTTACTAACATTAAGTATAATTCGTTATTTGTAGTGTCATATACAAAATAATGACTGAGCTTGTGGCTACTATGTAATGAAATATATACAAGCTATTGTCAAACAAGCATCACATGACATTCAGACTATAGATCAGGTAATAAAGAATAACATCATAAATTTACAAGTGATTGTAGTCATTTTATAAAATATTAGTATGTACATTTTCTATTATAGATCTTTACAACTCAGCCTTACACATGTGAGGACTTAAATGAATTCTGAGAAGAGTGGTCAGATGCTTTTCTAAATGAAGTCAATATAGCATAGGATTAAATATGTTAGCTCCATTTATGTATGTGGTTTTAGTACTCTTTCATATTTACTTTTGTATCTAACATTTAATATCATCTCAGACTTGCAATCTATCATTTTGTAAATTATGATGTGATTATGTGTAACTCAACTGGATATATGAATCATTTTTGTTATAAATGTGTGGTTTGGAATGGTGACGGTTGAGCATCAATGCTCCCCTCTCCCAAAATATATGAATCTTCTTGTTTTTCTATTCTGTTTCTGTTTCTGTAGAAATTTAAAAAAAGATATAACTTCTAGCATCAATTTTCTTAAATAACTGACCCTTATCCTTCTAGTGTCGATTTTACTAAATAACCGACCTAATAGGTCCTCTATAAGGTCAGTTATTTATAAAAAAAACCCGACCCTAAACAATGAATAACCACTTCAGTTTACACACCTCAGTCGACAACTTTCTCGACCGAAGGTCTAGCGTTCGATAATTTTCTCGACCGAATAAATCTCTGATGCTTCAGACAGTACTTTCTTGGTCGACAATTTTCTCGACCAAAATAATCTCATTCGAAATATTTCTCGACTGAGACAGTTTACAAGGTCGGCTTTTTTGGAATAATTGACCTTAAAGACTCTTTTTTCTCGCTTGAAATAATCTCAGTTGAAATATTTCTTGACCGAGACAGTTTACATGGTCGGATTTTTTGGAATAACCGACCTTACATGGTCTTCTTTCTTGCTTGAAATAATCTCAGTCGAAATATTTCTCGACCGAGACAGTTTACAGTGTCGGCTTTTTTAGAATAACTGACCTTACATGCTCTTCTTTTTTGCTTGGGTCAGATTTTTTACAACCTTTTGCGTCAGTGTTTACTCTGTAAGGTCGGTTTTCTTTGGTCAAGAAAAACGACGCTATAGAGCAAATTCTATAGTGATGGCCACTTAGGAGTCGGTTATAAAGTGATGCTACAGGCTTAAAAAAACTGATGCTACAGACCATTATCATGCTTTGAGTTAAATCTAGATATCATAGACAAAATACCTATATGATCACAACAACACTAATCATAAATTATAGGTTTAAGTTGTTCTCCAACTTTCGAATTACTTGGGCAACAATGATGTGTTTGTAGATACCGCTCATTGTTTATGATATCATAAGTTAGTTATGGACATTCACTGCCAACATAACTTGGGACCTATAGGGTCACATGCATAGGATGCACTTGGAATAGGAGTTTATTCATGAATAATTTTTAATTGATTACTAAAGTCTTTAGATATTCAATTTAAACAACAATGGTTGGAAATCAGCTAACTAGACTATGAACCAATCAGTTTAAGTGTTGAACTGATCCACTCAAGTGTTAGGTTAATTGGAAACAATATTGACTGAAAAACTAGGACATGAACTGACCCGTTCACTTAGTAAAACGATCAATTCATCATCTAAGATGATCAGTTCAGGTGTTGAACCACCCACTTCAATGATCAATTAAATTGAATCAAGGATTGATGCTAACATCATATTTTTCTTTAATTAAATATTGAATGCCAATATGGTTCAAAATAGGAAATCATATGAACCGACTAGTTCAAGGATTGAACCAACCAGTTACTTATGAAATGACTAGTTCAAAAGTGAACCGAACGGTTTACCAGTTGTAACTTCTAGAAAATTTTTCAAATTCCATCTCTTTGACTCCCAGATGAACGGGAAACTCTGACCCTGGCCATCCTATATGAAGGGGGACAGTCTAGGCTTTCAGAGACACAACAATTCTTTCTGACAAATTTTTGTCCTCTCTGTTTATGATAACCAAGAGAGCCCAAACAAGTCATACCTGTAAAATGAAGGGACAACAAGAGATAGACAACATAGGAGAGCGAGTCAACCCTAACAGGTTGACATTTGTAGAGACAACTCCTTCTCGTTGAATCTGGTAGCGCAACGTGGAGTTTCCATTGGTCTGCATGAACTATGTAGAGGCGATGAAGCCTTTGCCTCCTGCAAGTAGGACGCCATCAACCACCGTCTGTGTTGTTGCACCACAAATCTATTACTGATGACTGCTCGAGTGTTTCTTGAAGAAGAAGCATGATGTTGCAAGGATAAGTCGCTAGAATTGCTCCAAGACCAGGTATATCTCTTGCCTACCATCTTTTCAAGATACATTATTGTTAACGTGATTTGCTGGTTAGGGAATCATCCATTAAAAATTTTGTTTTCCATGCCTTATATGTTGTCCCAATTTTCCACCACTGGTATCAAAGCCACATCAATTTATGTTGATCGGATTTACTTTATTGCATGCGATGTGAAATAAATGATATATATATATATATGAAATCCATACACATCTTCCTATAAGTATTTTGATGGTGAATGTAAGCATTGTTATGGACAAAACCCCTTATGGATTGTGTGCTTGATTGTTTAATTTATTTCCTATTATTATTTGATTTACATACCGAGCCTCTACCCTCTTTTAAAAATATAAATTAATGCCCCTCTTCCTGTATTCCCCTCTAATGTAACTCGAAGTTTTCCCTTATACAATGTAATAAGGAATAAGATAATTTTAATTTATGTTTCATCGGAAGAAGGCATTCTGCACCAGACGAACCAACCGACTCAAATGTCAAACTGATCGACTGGGGGACCGAGAGGCCAGATGATAAGAGGAGTTGAACTGATTGGTTGGTGGCCGAACCGATCAACAGGAGGTGAGAAGTCACTTGGACTAGAGAATAGATGACCATTCTTAGAGACTAACTGACTGACCAAGAGACAGACTGATCGGTTCAAATGTTGAACAGATTGACCAAGACTGTTTTTAGCACAAATTTGTACAACATGTTGTACATATGATGTGGACATTAGGTGATTGCAATTCCTTGATGCTCTAAGGAATTGTATTAGACTGGCCATAGACATCACTCATATATCTCCGATTGCATGTTTTTTGCTTGTGGTCATAGCATGTATATGATACATAAGTATGTGGTTATTGGATATGTATATATACTTATGTATACAAAATCCCTCAATAAATATTGAGTTTAAGATGCTTTCCACAAACAACACACATGAAAAGCTTGATCGATTAAGTGTAGGCATGCCCTAGCGTAATGCGTCGTCTATCTCATGGAAGTATGATGATAGATATGTGGGTTTATCCTAACAGGGTGTATATTCTACCATGTTGGCTTATGGGTCAAGATTAACTAGCTGACCTTAATAGGATTAAGTGCCTAAAAGCATACATATAGAATATGGCAAGGAATTGTGCATACCATCTATCCAAGAATTGTTTGAGATGCAATTGTAAAATGTTTCCTACCTTAATAATTAGTTATGAGCGTCATCATTGGTTGGGCATTAGCTTAATTATTTTGGACCTGATTCATTATAAGGTTGTACGTTGTAATCTTCTAAATTGGTAGTGAGGGCTATCAATTTGAAAAAAATAGTGAGAGTGATAATTAATTTAAAAATAACTAATATTGTCAAAATTATCAAATCAAATTAATCAAAAATGTTTTAACAAATTACAAATTTCTTTTGTAGAAACAAATGGCAAATAAATCATCTTTTTGATTAGTTCTTAAGAAGGATAAATTGAACGGGATAAACTTCCATGGTTGATTCTGGACTTTGAGAAGGGTTTTCAATGATGAGCATAAAATCTATATCATGGATACACCAGTGTAAGACAACCTGTTCCTGAGGCACCTAATGCTGAGGTGGATGCTATTGGAAATATGCAAATGATGCCTTGGACATTAAGCACCTCATTCAATGCTATATGAATTATGAGCAGCATAAGCAACATGAAGACATGGGGATTCTTGAGATGGTCACACGTCTTAAGAATATGAACTAGAATCGTGAAAAATAAGAAAGGTACAACGTCTCAAAGGTGCTCTTTGAGTGCAAGATGACAAAAGGAGATCCAGTAGAGACTCATGTGCTCAATATGATTGGAAATGTGGAACATCTAAAGAGTCTGAGATTTCCTTTGTGCCAAGAGTTAGCCATGAATATGATTCTATAGTTGGTGTTTGAATCATAGACCTAGTTCATCTAGTGTTACTACTTGAGTAACTTGGTCAAACCGCTATCAGAATTACTTGGCATGTTGATAAATATCAAAGAAAGAATGAAGAAGGATAAACTTGGGATGATTATCAACAGAGTAAGATCCTATGACATAGGCAAGGCCAAGAATAATTCTAAGGTTAAGCTGAAGTCCAAGTCTTCTACACTCAAAATGAAGAAAAAAATAAGTGCAAAAGGAACATATCCTTTGCACTTAAAAAAACGAAGGAGCAATAAGAAAGAGATATAGATCTCCACTTCAGGACCCGAGAAGAAGTAAGCTAGAACTGTGCAAAGCAAGAGTTGTTATTTGTCATTCATTTCAACCTAGCGGGCATGTAATATAATTAGTGAATTTCTATTATGTACCTACATTAATGAAAACATCTTGTATCTTATATGGACAATAATATTATATGTGTATTAATGTTTTATTTTAAAATATAAGATCTTACATGGAGGTGTCCAATGTCTCATAATCTATACTCGATAATTGTCGAGAGAAATGTGCATGACACATATACTGAATGACTTGACGACTCAAATAATGAATATGTATAACATTGTCATCTAGAGCACGTAAATAAGAAATACATTACTAGAATCCCTAATGATGGTTGTCTATACTCTTTTGGTTATTGAACTGATAGAGACTTTCAAGTCTTATTTATTGGGCAATATGACAAAAAAAATATTCACTAGATGTATTGGGAGAGCGATTATTCTATTAGGGCTCATATATATTGATGTATATAGACCTTTTAGAATAGATTGATAGAGGTGGTTAATAATACCTCACTATATTTACTGATGATCTCAATAAATATGGTAGATTGTATTTAATAAAATACAAGTATGAATCTCTTGAAGTATTCAAGAAGATCATGGATGATGTACATAACCCTCTTGATATAATTACTAAAACACTTCAATATGATCAATGTGGATATATTTAAACTAGGAGTATGATGATCTTCTAGGAGACCATGATAATACATCATGATGAACTCCACCTAAAACATAACGATAGTGTATCATAATAGTGTATCAAAAAGAATGAATCACACCATGTTAGTCATGATATGATTATCAATAAAATCCAGATGATCTTCCAGTTACCTTTTTGGGCACATATTCTACACTATATAATATACCATATGAATTGGTCCAAAGTACTCCTTGTGAGATATGACATGGGAAGTGCCCTGATATGTCTTTTATAATTATTATGAATGAAATCTTATATAAGAAAATAATTTCTTGAAAAACTTTACCCACAAATTACATACATGTTATTTTGTTGAATACTAATTTTATATTTCAATTTAACAAAAAAATTGGTTGTTGTCAGGATGGTTGTAAATCTAAAGGGAATTTAATTCTAAAGGAATTAGTGGAAGACAAGTAGAACTCAAAAAGTTCCAGACTAAAATGAAAATATTAAACCAAAAGAGGTAAATATGTACGATGAGAATCACATGTTATTGTGGAATCTCAAATTCCTTATGTAATAGAAAACCTCATAGATGTAGTAAAATATACATTGAGTTTGAAAGATTATAATATCTTATAATTAAAAAGACAGTGAGTTTGGTTATAAGATATATAATGAGACAAAAACCAATCTAGAAGCTATTGAGGCACCAAAATCTATGTAATGACTTGAAAGCATGGGATTAAAGATAGACTCCATGTACACCAACAAGGTATGACCTTGTTGGATCCACCTGAAGGGATAAACCCATAGGGTGCAATTAGGTTTTCAAGAAGAAGACTGACATGGATGGTAGTGTACAAATCTATAACAACATATTGGTTGTAAAGAGTTTCAAATTAATTTTAAGTATTGCACATGATAAAATAGTTTCATCAATTGTCTTGGTTAAATCCACAAGGATCACGCTTACTATTCCAGCTTATTACGACCATAAGATTTGACATATAGATATTAAACCACATTCCTTAGTAGGAATAATTATGAGGATACTGCGTGACATAACCTGAAAGTTTTATAGTTCATTAATACAAATATGTAAACTACAAAGGTCAATGTAACATACCTGATCTTGGATCCTACCTTGGACTGTGACCTTTTGGGTTTGACCAAACAAGGTTGAGGTTAGTGTGACCATAATAATATAATGCATGAATAATGTGATATAATATGTCATATAATTCATTTGGTGATAATAAGATGATAAATAACATAATTACATGCATAATAAGGTTAATGGGCCTATAATGGGTCAGATGACAGAACCCATGTAAGAAAGCTTCAAATTAAATAATAGACTTCAAATTCGTAATCCACACATCAAAATAAGCTTGCATGTCAATTTTTATTTAATTTGGACAACCTTGAAATAATATGGTAAGATAAGAGAGAGAAATTTGCCTAAAAGGTGTAATTAATAAATAAATATAATAACTCCAAAAGAGAAAAATAATCTTAGATTCGTGATCTACACAATAAATATAGCCTTTGGGTGAATTTTCATCTAATTTGGAGAAAGTTTGCTTAAATAATTAAATCAGGAGAGAGAAAGTGTGAAGAACCTTCAAAATGTTAAATAAATGCTCAAACAACTCCAAAATATAAAATTGATGGAAAATTCATATTCAACACACTTAATTTAACTTGTGGATGAATTTTTACCTAATTTGGATAATCCATGTGTCATTAATGCATCAGGAAAGAGAAACAAAGAATATGTTAAAGAATACATCTAAAGTTTCCAAAAGTGAAATCTAATTAGAGATTCGGAATCTACATGTTTAATTTAACTTATGTGCAAATTTTGGATTTATTTGGATGAATCTAGAACCCCTATATGAGGAAAGAGAAAATACATGCATTATTGGTTTACACTTTGGATAATTCGGATTATTTTTCCTATTTTCGCAACTAGGTCGATGTCACGTGCTCTTTATAGTTATTTGACAATTTTTGACCGTCGAATGTGCAATCCGACGGCTGTGGGTCATCTCCTACCTTGGGTAGGAGTCCGCTTGACTTTGAACAGTAGCTGTGACTTTCCATTTTCCGTTCTCTCTCGATTCTCGGCGAAATCTTCTGATTTTTCTTCTAAAAGTTTCCTTATGTGATTCTGATCCCATTGATCCATAACTTGACCCCTAAAACCCTATAAATATGGAATCCCCAATTTCTTCTTCTCCAGCGATTTTTGCAGCCTCTCTCTTCGTGCTCATCCTACTCGTGCAATCGCCCAGAAAGAACCCCCTACCATCCTTCTCTTCACCTCAGACCTCAATTGGACCACGAAGCGCAAGGTGCAGCTGGCCGGGCCTACTTGGTTTCTCCTCCGGTGACATCGACGACGCCCCATCCAACTCTGCCACCTTCGATTCAATTCGTTCACCGATGAGCATCCCTGGACCTCCTTCGACCTTTTCCTTTTTGCACTTTGGTCTGTGGTTCACCCTACCTCTCTATCGACAAGAGTGTCATTAGCTTCACTTTTGTCATCTCCGGCGAGGTTCCCTGTTCGCTCTCCTTCTATTTTTGGTTGAGTTTTTGCTTTTATAGCTTCGACCAAGCGAGTTCTTTTTCGTTTTAGCCTCGTTTCACCATTGTTGACCCCGATTTCTCTCCTGCTATTTCTGTGCTTACAGTCTATGGCGGAACCTGTGTTCGCCTTCTCTGTTCTTCTCCATGATTTTTGGCAGCGTTTGGATCTTTGAGTTCGTGTTGAGCTAGCGAACTCGTCGGTAGACTTTCCGCCATGGTTCAGCTTCAATAGAACATATTTGCTATCTGGCTTGAGAACAAACCTCACAGCCATGGCGCAGGGATTCTCCTGAGATGAATCCATGGTGTGTTTTCCCGGTTCTACCCCTCTGTGCTTCTTCTTTTCTTCATTTTCTAGCTAAGGGCATAATCGCCTTTTCGCTCTCTGTTTTCCTTAGTTGTGGGCGAGGTCAACCGAGAGGCTGACTGGTGATGCGGCCACTTCTTATTGGGCCAAGTCACAGGCCAAGACCCTCTCTCTCTCTCTCCGCTTGCAATCGTTTTGGCTGACATGGAATTTTCTAATTGGCTGATGCTTGAAAATTTATAACTAATTATTGGATGATCAGAAAAATACAAATAAATATTCGTTGGATTCAGAAAAATAAGATCTAACTAATGGTATAAGTTTTGATAACTAAATCTAAATATTAATAACAAGTGTTTTCAATAGATCTAATTAATGATGAATTAACTTGTAAAAGTCATAACTAAATATCTGTAAGTCGGAAAATTATAATAAAATATGTTTTGAGTTCAGGAAAATATAACCTAAAATATGGCATAGTTTTTATAACATAATTCACATATTAATAAAAAAGAAGTTTTTAGGGTTTTGAATAATCAATATAAAACATAACCCTAATTCCACATATATGATAATAGGTGCTCTGGAAGCCTAGGCTTGGATCTAGTTGGACCTTGGATTGTTTGAATCTGATGTTGAGGTATGATTGTATCCCACATTATTTCTGTATTGAGCAATTTCTTATTCATCTCTCTTCTGTATGTTGCATCTCTGATTATTCATATTGAGCAATTCTTCTCTCTTATGTATGCTTGCATCCCATATTATTTCTATATTGAGCAATACCCTATCTTTATCATTCTTTTGATCCTATGAACATTAGCCTACACCTTGTCTTGTTCTTTTGAAATCATGCTTCATGTGAAGTATCTTAATTGTTATTGATCTTGTGATCATGGATATTCTCTTGGAATCTTATCTTGTTGCCTTGGTGCAAGTTAGACTTTTGATATTATATGCCCAATGTGATGTGGAAGTTTACTTGGTGATATATGCCCACTTTGAAGTGGATTTGTTTATATGTTTGAGTTATCCATTGTGTGATGGCAACGTTGTTTATTCTGACTATACTTTCTACTTGCCTCTACATTTAACATGCTATGTGATTCAGTAGCACTAGAGTAGTGTTATTACATTAGTTTTGTCTCATTATGCAACATGGCAATATTGTGATATCTTTGGGATGGAGGATGTGTGATTCCCCTTACCCGGGAAGGATGTGTTATTCCTGGCCCATGTTATATATATTTGGATGGTGGATGTGTGATTCCCCATGCTAGGGCAAGATGTGTGATTCTTGGCCCATGTCCCACCAGGTTCAAGATGTGTGATTCTTGACCGTAATTGTTATTTATATTGTTCTAGGGCTATGCTTATCTCACATGCATGCAGGATGATGAAATTGTTGATGGGTTATGTACCCAAATTGTCTATGGGTTATGTTCCCACAACTTGATAAGTGCTTATGTGGCACTACTTTATTGTTTTATGGCAAGTATCCCTTTTGTTATGATTCTTTTCTCTTGATACCCTTTTGGGTGGTACTTATCTCTTGCATGGGAAACCTTTTATTTTGATGTCCCTTATTCTTTATAAACTGCTCAAGTTGCTTTTTAGTATGCACATACCAGCCTTTGCTGATGTTTCCTTTTGTTTCTCTTTTGTTGGGGTATACTTCCAACCCTAGGTGGAGGACATGGATGCAAGGCATGTTGACTTGGACTTAGTTTGTGATGATGAAGGTTGGAGACAATCTTGAGGTGGTTTAGGTTTCCTATACATGGATCCTTGTGATGTAAGTTTGTAACCCTTTGTTTTATAATTGAATATAGTCATGTTTTTATTCCGCTGCTATACTTTGGTCTGTTGTTACCATTAAATAAAGATTTGAAAATTTTACACCCACTCCTTCATACCTTCTGAGTGTGTTTGGGCTAGAGGTTTTATTGTTCAAATTTTTAGTAAGGAAGTGGTTCAACTTCTTTACAGTCAATATAGAACTAGAATCTTTAAATTGATAGGATAGTCAATAAATTTGAATTTAGTAAAAATGAAGATAGAAATTGTGATTACATGAATTTAGTGAGAGCATATTCATACTCCACATATTGATGGGGAATAAAATCCTTATGATGTAAATATAAAAACCTAACAAGAAAAATACCTTCTCTATGAAGGGTTTAGGTGAAGCATCCTATGTGATAAGAACTGAGATCTATATAGATAGATCTAAAAAGCTTCCTAACTTGAGTAAGAGCACATACATTGACAAGATGGTGAAATATTTCACCATGTAAGATTCAATGAGAGAAACTTGTCTATGTTCCATGAAGTTATTCTCTCAGGAGTCTAGTGTTCAAGTTCTTGTAAAGAATGGAAAAAATATAAATAAGATGACATACACATTCACACTTAGATTTGCCATGAATATAATATTATGTACTCATCTCATTGTCTTGTATGTATTGGACATGATGAGTGGATATTAGTCAAATTCTAGTGAGAGTCATTGAACTACTATAAGGAACATCCTTAAGTACTTGAGAAGTACTAAAAAAATCATTTCCTTGGTTACAGTAATGAGTAAGAATCATGTGTAGAAGGTTACACTAGTACAAGTTTCCAAAATAACAAAGAAAATTACGATTCAATCTAAATCTCTGTTTGACTTCAAAACAAGACTATAAATTGGAAGAGTTCCGAGAAAGAAATAGTTGCTAAATCTACAACAAAAGTCAAATATCTTGGTGTTGTGAATACATCAGAAGATACTATATGGATCTAGATGTTCATATATATGAACTTATGAGAGTTCCAACCATTAATGACACAATAAATATACGGTGACAACAATGGAGCTACACGATAGGCTGGGAATATCAGATAGCATACTAAGATAATTCCATCTCATACAAAAAAGTCATGCAGTGAGGAGATGTGAAACTTACAAAATATCGACTAAAAACAAATGTACAAACCCTCTATAAAAGTTCTTGCGTGGTAGAAACATGGTGAACATGTTAATATCACTTGGAATAAGATAGGTAGGTGATTTGGTCTAAGTGAAATGAGAGTCTCTTGGTATGTATGCCTAGAGAGCCGATAATATGATGATTGTAATGAGACATTAGATTCCTGATTTTGTAATGATAAAGGTAATTCCATCTATCATGTTCGTATCAATTATGAGATGATGACACAAATGTGATAGATGGCTAAAAATTAATATTACTTGATGATATATGTATTCAGATTGAGGACCTTATGAGATCATATATAAGTATATCTACATTATTGTTATATCCCTAGTCAGATAGTACTGTAGAAGCAAAATAGACAACAATAATACATAAGACTAGAGTGTGTTTTGTCTGAGGACAGGGTCTCAGTAATCATGATATGTGATATCAAGTCGAACACACATGTACATGTTATAGAACGGTGTACTGAAAGACCCACCTTGAAAGTAATACATGGAGAATATGGAATGGTAGTCAAAATCTACTCCATAATGATAGTGTTGATTGTGGTTCTTTTACCTAATGTCACAACACTTATCACATCTCATTCGATATATTTTGACATAATCTAACATGACCTTAAATAAGGGTTGCCATAAAGGTAATACTCAGGTGCATTGTGACACATGATGATTGAATGTGAGCGATGTAGATGAGATTTATCCCTCCTATGGGAGATTGATCCAAACCACTTGAAAACGAACTGAGAAATGTATGACCATACTCAAGTGACTCAATATGTGATATGTGAGCTCACATGCATCTAGACAGTCTGCTCTAGTTCAAGAAACATGGATAAAACGTTGAGAGGATGATATTTTCATGCCTCGAGTTTGATCTGGATATCAAAGGCAAAGGAACTATATGATCACGGTAATACTAATCACAAATTATAGGTTGACATAGTTCTTCAACTTTCTAATTATTTGGACACCAATAATGTGTTGCTAGACATCACTCATTGTTTATGATGTCATAAGTTGGTTATGGACATTCACTGTGAATATAACTTTGGGGGCTATAGGGTCATACACGCATAGGATGCACCTGGTATTGATTTCATTCATTAATGATGTTTAATTTGATTACTAAAATGTTAACCAACCGATTCAAGTGTTGAATCGATCGATTCAAGTGTTAGGTTAATTGAAAACAACATTTACGAACAACACCTGAACTGGGACATAAACCGATCGGTAATAGACCGCTTCAAGTGTTGAATTGTCTGGTTTAATGATCAATTCGATCAGATCAAAGATTGATGTTTCATGTTTTGCATTATTTAAATATTGGATGCAAATCTGATTCAAAACAAGGAAGTATATGAATCTACTCGTAAACCGACCGGTTCACGATTCATAGCTTCCAAAAAAATCATAAAATTTCGTCTCTTCAACTCTCAGATGAATCCTGATTCTGGCCATCTTATATAAAGGAAAACAGTCTAAAATTTCAGAGACACAACAATTCTTTCTCACAAGTTGTTGTCCTCTCTAATTATGGTAACTAAGAGAATCTGAACAAATCATACGCATAAAAAAGAGGGACGACAAGGGAGAGACAACACAGGAGAGAAAATCAACCCTAATAGGTTGACCTTCGAAGGGACAACTCCATTATGTTGGCTCTGATAGCGCACATGGAGTTTCCAGTGGTCTATGTAGACTACGTAGAGGTGAGGAGACCTTTTCTATTTGCTAGAAAGATGTCATCAACCTCCGTTTGTTGTGTTGTACCAGAAAGTCGTTGCTAACGACTGCTCTGAGTGATGCTCGAAAAAGAAGAACGCAGTTGCAAGGATAAATCGTTGAACTTAATCCAAAACCATGTATATTTCTTACCTACCATCTTTCCTAGGTACATTATTCTGGCGCAATCTAGGCCATTATTCTGGCGCAATCTAGGCCATTAAATTTTTTATTTCCGTTACCTTATTTGTTGCCCCTATTTTGCAACAATTGATACCAGAGCCACGTCAATTTATGGTAGATCAAGAATTTCAGATTTATTTTATACGATACGAATATAAAATAATTAATGTAATAAGGATGCAACTGCGAATTCTTTTAAATGTGAATTCTTTCAATCAAAGAAGCTAATACAAATAATCCTTTTAATCAACGAAGCTAATAGAATACATCTTAAAATCTCTTACATCTAAGAGCAACAGGTGTGGACGAGACCTCGTGGTGTGTGGTCAAGTTTAACTGTAACAAAGAATTGAGCTGCTACGGCGGGCAGGGAAGTTATAAGGAACGCATGTAGGAATTGTCTAGAGGTGCACGAGCAAAATCCTAAAGATTAGTAAAGTAACGGAAGCCTCTAATGAAATAGCCATCATTATAGCTTAATGCCAATGCTGGTGGGGCATGTATTATCAAGACAGACTGTCTAGGCTCTTTGAACATGATCAAAGAAGATGCAAAGTTAAACCTAAGTTTGCTACTCTAATGTCCAACATACTAGAGAAACTTACTGAGGTCCAAAAATGTGTTCGAAATCTGTGGGATGAGAAGCTAATGAAGTGGCTGGCCGTCTTGCCAAATCCAATACTAGATTTGAAAAGCCTCTTGATGAGTCTCGAGGTCTTTATCTAGATGAATTCCATTGTGATAGTAATAATATTGCCAAATTAAATATAGTATTAAACATTTTTCTTTGTAGCCTTAATTTTATTTTGCATGCAAGAGAAGAGCATAATGAATAAAATGAATAACGGCGTCAGCTAGGCTGATCCCCTTATAAATACTACTTATAGTTCCATGTTTATTCTCAAATTTTCATTTTGGATTCTAATGGTAAACGCCGGAAAGGGTTTTCCCTTGCGGAAAGGAAACCCAAAATGGAACAACACTCAAGTCGGAAAGAGAAAGCAAGATAGTTTGGCATGCACACGTGATTTCGGTATCAATTGTGTCCGGCCGAAGATGATGGTCTTCTCTTACTTGAGTCCTTCAAGTCATCCGGGTAAAATACCAATAACAACAACAACTACTATAATAATTAGCCACAGGGCTTGAGATTCAAAACACGTGATACTTGAGATTCACCAAAAACAAAATTGCAACCATCAATCGAGGATTCTACTAGAGAGCCAGCAAGGAGCAGAGACGCGAAGAAGAGGTGGATGAGTACCTATATTACATGTCCAGCCTTCCATTAATATAGATAAATGAGTAATTAATAAATCAGTAGTGTATACATATATTACATACCCCCATACAGGTTTCCTAATCGGCATACAAAAGAAGATCTCAAAACCGTAGCTTCGGCATAAGGAACTCATACTGAGAAAGCATACGAGTATCTAACCCCCTTTTGGGCTACTGAATTCCTTTGAGCTAGCGACGTTCTTCGCTTTTCATCATCATCTTCTTCTTCATTATTGTCTGATTCAGTAAGACGGTGGCTTCCTCTGCGGCTGCACGGTGAGCCTGATGGGTAAGGGTCTTCCCGTCCCGGTCCCTCCACAGCTCCTGCACGCCATCCTCCCTGACCCGGCACATGACCTGCACCCTGCGTCGCCGTCGGACCACCGGTTGCACATGCACGAGACGCGGCCTGTGCCGTTGCAAGACGCACACCGGGGGCTCCCTCCTGCCATGGGTCCGGTCCAGTCCTCCATGACGGACTTCACCAGCGCCGCGCCGGCTAGGACGCCCAGACCTGTAGCGAGCTGCGATGCCAGGACCAGAGGACCCATGGGTGCTTGTGATAGCAGTTGAGGTCGGAGGTATGTTGAAGGAAGCTTGCGCTGGCTGGCACCGCGAGGTGTGTGGTGCCGTAAAGAGTTGTGGAGAGAGGAGTAGAGCTGGGTACTTGTATGGGGCGAGATCACGAGAGGAGGGCGGTGCTTGCACGTATGGTAGATGTGGTGGACGCCTGGAGCTGGTCTTCGGAACGAGAGGAAACAGACGGGGATATTGAGGGGTTTCAGCCTTGAGGTAAGGTTTGAGGTGGGTGGTGGTGAGATTATCTAAGCAAGGAGAAGGAAGGACGGACACATCTGTGAACTTGTACCGGTGTGGTAGGCTTTGACGCCACGTCTCTCCACGATGTAGCTTGTGCGTGCAGCGTGTGGGCTCAAGGCGAAATCAATTGCATTCCGGCAATTCCTCTGTCCGGCCCGGCCAGCCGCCGTGTCCCGGTCTTCTCCCCCACCCGCTCCCTCTTCTGGCTTCGTCAACCGCGGGCGGCCAGCGGGTGACCGGATTTGATTCCGTTCGTGTCTGTTTCCACCCGGTTTGGACCGACCGACGGGTGAATGGACCACGAGGCGGAATGGAGGCCACCTGGTCTCGGATCTGACTCCATCAATGCTCCCATTCCATTCTGCAAGCACAGATCAACGCTCGGGAACTAACCCAAAACGGAAAAAAAAATCGATACTAGGAATGTACTGGCGCCTGACTCCAAGCCTCACACTCAGGATAAGGTGCGGTTTTAGCGAGGAACTTCTCATTCTCAGGATAAGGTGCAAGCAATTCCTTACATTTCTTTCTTTCTTTCTTTCTTTCTTCCTTGCAAGAAATATCTCGTCAATGTAACATACCAATGATATCTTTAGCAATTCGAGTAAACCCTTCTTATATCGGAGTGATGGATTCCTTGATATTTTTCAGACGCCATGGGCGCGACCAGGAAGAATCTACACTTGCTCACTCGTTTGTGTCTTCACTCCCACAACAAAAAATCTTAGTTTAGACCTAGACCCATCAGAAATGACATATGTTCAGAATGCAATGATTTTTTTAATGCAAGTACATTCACTTGAACATATTTTATTTTGAATGATTTGAATCACAATAATTGCATTTTCTTTTTAATAGAGCGTAGACAACCAAGAGTACTTGCTACAAAGAGAATGCGTAATATTCAAATACCAAGAAGATTTTAAAAAATTCAATCACAAAATATGATCATATTTTTGTGATATTCTTTTTTAAGTAGCGATACACACACAAACACACACGCTGATTCAAATCTATTATTTTTCTATACTGATCACATATATATTTCGTCATTTGTGTTGTACACTAATGTGTACTTCCTTTATAAATATGTGTAGCGTAAAAATGATATAATTTATAGGTCAACAGATCAATACCAGACAGATGGCTGTCTTTAATAGTTCAACTTGTCGTAAATTGGTGTGTTATCATGTGTGTACTACCAATATATAAATTGTGTGCCGCCTTATGTGTATTGTGAAATATACATTGAAACAGTAGCTAAGAGTTCAATCACGGCTTCTAACGCTAATGACTGTCATTTTTTTTTTTGGTATAGGTTTTTTGTACTTGCATATGATGTGTAATGCGTACCATACAGTTTTTTGGTCCATTTTTTTTTGTAATGCGTACCATACAGTTTATATGTATTCTTGTGTAAAAAATAAGTGTCGTGCATCTTTTTTCTTCTTTATTTTATTTTACATCCAAATAAAACGCAAGTTAGTTGTTGTGCTTTTATTTTTCCAGTCTCAAGTCAAACTTTGTGAACAACTCAACTATTGTATTTGACCACACATGTAATATCTGACTATACTCTTTCTTCTATAACTGACGTTAAAAGCCAACAATAAAATGTTCCCTTTTTTATTTTTCCTCATTAGAGAAACAACTAGCAATATCTTTTTGTTTGAACACGAAATTGAACGAGCACCCACGGATCCAACCGTTACTACTGGGTTGGGTTTTTGAGTGATTAGTTTCACCCATTTAAAACTAGGATTTTGACACGTCGAGTCTGTTCCCAATAATCAAACACACACCCAATCCACCCACTTATTTGACATGTCAACTTTTTATCTTGGGATATGTTGTCCACCCCACCTCTGGTTTACATGTCCTATATTACCTTCCTCTTTATCATTCATCACAAGGCACACATGTTTTACTCAAAGAAAAATTTAGATATAACTAAACTTATCACCAAAGTTGACATGAATAAATTTTTAATAAGATATCAAGCATGACATGCCTATGTTGAATAATAGTCAACAAACAAATCATGGTTCAAACTCTAAAAATTCGTTGATTTATTTCTCTATCACATAATGATTTTGTGTGTTTAATGACACAATGCAGAATTTTATTTTTTTTCTAAACAAATGAAATTTAAAATGGGTATTCCATAACCAGGGACCAATCGTCTGTAGTTTGCAACTTGAGTGCTTTTTGTTGTCATCAACTTCTTTAATATCTTCAAGAAGGGAAGCTACATACACATCATCTTGTATCTCAAGCCCAAGTGAACTTCATTCCTGTGTGCTCTATTACTATATCCTGCGAGTACATAACCTACCCCTCATATTAAAATTTCATTTGAATATCAATTTCTACAAAATTTAACCTTCTTAACATCTTTTTGAGTGATAGAGAAGTGGTCAAAAATAGATTTTAATTGTAATATTTCTTGAGGAGGCAATTATGTGATCCATAAGAATCACAAGAATAAATTAAGATAAAAAATTCCCCACTCCTACGAGACAATTATCAAATTTTACTATGCTTACACAAATAATATTAGAAGGATAATACAACATCTTTAGAAATGAGATCATAATAAACTATAGCACATGGGTTAGAGATTTAAGAATATAAACACAAAGACAAGAATCCACATGTATATTGAAGGACACACCCAAAATACACAAGGCATTGTATAATGTGATAATTGTACATGTTTAGAAGACATGTAGGGCAAACTTACAACAAAAGTTTATCATGTCCTTGATACTATTTACAAGAATGTTCTAGATAAGATTACAATGAGATATAGACCTACAAAACTCAACCTATGGCAAGAAAGCTTGCCTCATGCCAAAGAGGGAAAGGGAAACACATATATAAGGGATTATTGTCATTTAGAATTTCTATTGGGTGTCAAAAATGATTTAACTAGAGAGTTGTTACATATTTTTTAAGGTACAACTATAATATGATTAATGAGAGATGTTAATTTTGTAGTTGATTAGAAACTGCAACTACCATAAAGGGTTTCTCTTATCTAAGCAAGAAGGTAGTCAACCACACATAGAATATTTTCTAAAAACTTTAGGCACTCAATGATTTTTAACACTTGTAATCATTCAAATATATATTTATCCTCATGTGCAGGTGATTTGAGAAGTGGAATCTAATAATATACATCAAAAGCAAGATACCTATTGGGATTTGGAGAAAGTAAACACAATAGAAACAAAATGTTTTCCATGAAAGCCAGCCAATGTGAATCCATGTTGAATTTCTAATATGTGGGAATGTATATATGCTATACCTTAAGCAAGAGTTGTCACGTGGTATAGAGGGAAGCTTACATACTTGATCTAAGATCTATGCATAAAAATATGCATACAACAATACCATACATCTATTGGTATCCACATAATTTGACGTCCCACCTCTCATATACATGTATGATATAATAACATTTAAGCCAAATAAAAGTGGTGTATTTCATGACATCACATGTTGCGCTATTCCCTTTATATCAAGTGTGAAGACCTATCCCTAGATTCATTAACTCAACCCTAGATACTTGTCCAAGTCTAGTTTTTTTCTATAAATTTCTTGCTAGTTTCTTTTATCTAAAGTTATTGATGTTGGGCATAACTTGATTGTTGGATGCTTGTAATCATCATACCCTTACTATGATAGATGGGTATGAATATGTTCAAATGGTGATACATAAAATGTATTAATAACTAATTGAGCTCTAGTGATATTCTAAATGCCTAATACAAAATGTATTAATAACTAATTGAGCTCTAGTGATATTCTGAATGCCTAATACAAAATATATTTGGAATAAATATGATTCTCTTGCAATAGAATAGATTATTGTTGTAGATATATTATATATGTGGGTTCTTTTAGAGTCTCACATGGATCTAGGTCAAAATATTGTAGGACTTATTTGGTGTTCATGTGAGTTATGGTTTGATCAAAACTATTATGTAACAAAAAGTAAAAGGGTACTTTAGTTGTTGTGCTTATAACCCAATGTAGATAATAAGAAACTGTAACAATTCTGATTATGCAGTGATTTCATTTAGATCAAACAAGAAATTATTTTTCATTAATTCGGTCCCATAATGTAAATCTAGTGTTGTGATGAAATGAGGGCATGCTAGATACATAAAGAATTAAACTAATTTTACCTCTCCCTCTCATTTGCTCTTTAGTTGTATGCATTTATTCATTTTGATGTCTCCAATTAGGTAGGAGTGAAGCTACACCTTGTTATGTTTTTCTTCTTCACAACCATCTTTTCTAGCTACTTTGAGCATTCTTGATTGACTAGGAATGGAAGTCGAGAGAGATATAATTTATTAGTGATTTTAGAAGAGTGAAGGTCGACCGGATCTTTTTAAAGTAGAAGGTTAGTGGTTAAAAAAATTCATAGAGATTATAGTGTTTCTTCATAATGACAACCATTCATTGGTGAAATTCCAAACTAACAATTCACTAGGGCATTAGAAAAGCATAGTCGATCCATAGTCATTGGAGACTCGCACTAGATCCATCGTCTAAATTTCCAATTGAAATTTTAATAGAACAATATCATACAGATAGTTTGTTGGATCCCCCAAGGGAAGTTTGGTCAATACATAGTTAACTTTGTTTATTTTAGAAAAACTCAAGATGATTTCATCATGATCCAAACAATATGAAGATAGGGAAATGCAATCTTTACTATGTTTATGTGGTATAATTAGGAAACTCATTATAAACCTCCAAAATGCATTAAGAATATAAGATATCTGAATTTAGATAGAGGTTATGCACCAAGTTATGTATGAGTAGTTTTTGGACACCACCATGTATCAAAAACCAAGTATTTCATACCTAACAGAGTAAGAAAACTTTTTCATAAAAAAGTATCACATACGTGAAATGTTGTAGATTCATGCTTGCATATATACAAGTTTGAAGTATATGTTAGAATAGAAATAGTATACAAAGAATCATTGATTCTATTTAATCATATTCTCACACCACTTTTGGATCAAAACACATTTGGGGAGAGAATAAGCTACATCGTAATGAGACCCCTTTTACCTTGGTCAGACATCATGGAGATGAAGGAAGCTCATCCTCTTTTTGTTCCTCACTAAGGATGTATTATAAAGAACACTGGGAGTGAAATTCCCCTCGCAATCATAGAATTCCCTAACCTTAGGGACTTCCTTACGGTTTTGAGGCAAGAGTCTATTTTAGAGAATAGTTTCAAATCTCTATATTTCTATGGTACCAAAACTCTATAAGTGACAACCATGGGTCACCTTTATAGAAATAGGCAATTTGATCATATTCTGGTTTAAGAGATAATTCTAAGTTAAAAAATTAGTCCCTAACATGCATGTGTATGTTCCTTACTCACATCCATTCAAGTTTTGGTTTGTTAAAATTCTCTAATACACTTGGACAAAGTTGTTGCATTAAAATGAGTTAGTTAAGGGTGTGCTCTAGGGGCATGCCCATGTGGGCGTTAAGGATATTATCCTGATAAAAAGGCATTTCATGGTGGATTTTGAGGAATCCAAAGGTAGGAGAATCTTCAAGATATGCTTGCCATGAGTTAGTTCTTTTGAAACTAAGTTCAGTCTCCCATGGCATGTGAGGTTTATGGAAAAGAAAACACCTAGGTGGGCACATTTTGGAGCCACTCTGACTTTGTGTTTGGTTATTGGTAAGTGAATTATTTTCTACCTTTCTAATTTGGAATTACTTTGGTGGAGTTGAGTTTTAACTTGCGAGATGTAGTGTTGTAGTCTTTTTAGTAATGATGTCCATACAAGGTATTGGTTGACAGAGTATCGATTAATTATATATCCACTCTCAAACCTTATAGTCAGATATAGGTAACTAAGTTCACATACATAGTTTACTACTAAGTCTCTTATGATTTGTACATTTTAATATCATGATTTGAATCAAATTCACTTGATATATAATTAGCACATTTTAGAAAGGATCATTTCTTTAGAATTTATATCTGAAGTACATTCGACCCTAGGTGGACCCGAAATGGGGGATCAACAATAGTATTATGAAAAATAGAAACCTTCATTTTTGAATTTTCAAGGAAATTCTACTAATGAAAGATTTTATATATGGATGTATCTTTGTTTGTTTGAACTTATAGCAATAAACTCTAGCCTATGTAGGTATATTATGAAATCTCACACAACTTCCATTGAATTTAATAAGAAAAGTTTGCCCAAAACACTGTTAGTCTTGGGGTTCTCTATACAAAGTGTGTCACAGTTAAATCTAATTAAATTCATTATGTGTTTAAGTTTAAATACAAGTCAATACATACAATAGAAGTAACTTACATCAGATATAGACAATGGACTATATAGTTACTCAAAGAGGTGATCCCTATGTATAGTTTGTCATGCTTTCTGAATCTAGAGTTTGCTAATTCGAAAAGATTGGGGAGTGTAAAATTATCATAAACATACTTAAAAGAAGCATTAGATACATGAAGGTAAAATCATCATCAAAATATGTAAAATGTAGCTTTTGGAGTCAGTATAAATATGGTGATGGATAATTACTTGTGCTTCATTACAATATTGGCTGGAAATGAGGGCATAGTAAAGAAGGAGAATTATAATAATCTCATTATTTAAGTCTTTAACACCATTATAAAAGTTGTAATTGTTTTAATAGTATGTTACTTGAATATTTAGAGCAACATAGACAATCTTGAAAAATAAAATCTCCTATGATGATGCTTTTGAGTTACACAAATAATATGTCATGTACATGAGATGATTTAAAAAATATATGAACTAGTTGGAATAGGGAGACGGTTAAATTTCATCGACACTTTGTATAAACAAGAAAAACAAATCCCACTCCAAAATAGAATTCTTCTCACCAATCACTAATGTAAACTCTTGCAATTACTACAATACCTATTACACTACGCTAGTACCATACATAATATTTCATGGGGACAATTTCCCATTTATTTTCTTATAGATCATACCCTCAACCAATAAGAAGGTGGTCTCTCAACTTATTTGGAGGGATCCTACTAACTTAGACTTCTCCTATGGTAGATCTGAAAAACCATAATAGAGTCCCTCCTTGAAGTTGACACCTCCTATGGGTAATTTGGAAGATCTATTAGACACACTCCTCCAAGTATATATGTTCTTACTAAACAATAACACCAACTTTTTAAATAGTCTCCCCTACCATTTTGTATATTTAATTATACTCAATGATAATTCATATCCCCTTATATTCTCCATACACAATGATTCCCTTTTGAACCTCATGTTTAATATGCTTGTATTAATGGTATCCCTATCCTCTTTCATTGATGTCTTTATCATAATGACTAAATCAACAATGTGAATCCGACCCAATGTTCATCTTATTAAATCTCCATTTTAAATTAAACATAATATCTTAATTCTATTATTTCAAGGGTTCTATTTTCACAATTATTTTCTTATTAATCACATCCTCAACCAAAATGAAGGTGACATCTCCACTTATATAGAGAAATCATAATTATACTTATCATGTTCTAGATCCAACAAAGCATAACAATGTCCTCCTTGATTGTTACACTCTCATATAAGTACTAGGAATATCTATTAGATGCATTCCTCTCTCTCTCTCTCTCTTTATATATATATATATATATATATATATATATATATATATATATATATATATAAATATGGTCTTACTATACAACACCCCATCTTTTGGAATAGTCCATGCCACTGTGTACATTAAACAACATTCCATACAAATCATTTATCCTTAGATCTCCATTCACAATAATACCCTTATGAACTCATGTTATAGTTGCATGTGTTAGTAACTTGTCTTCCCTATCCTGCTTTTTTGATTTATTTGTCATTATGACTTAATCAACTATGCAAATCCTACCAAATTTCCATCTTGTTAAATCTCCACTTTACACTTTGTCTTTTGTAAAATATCCTAACTTTACTCATATGCCATCCTTGTTCTAAATGATTTACAATGCATCATCATATAACTATGACCATGTTTTGTTATTCATCCATAAAGTCCATGTTTTGCATTGATGTGTGTTTGTAACACCCCACATTTTTACTAGAGCACCATGATGGTGAACATATGTGTAATAACCTAGATTTTCTCTTTCATTCAGTTTGTTCACATCTAGACTCATTAGATGTGTTTTCTTGTACTCAATAACCTCCCTCACCCTCCATTTAATAACTTCAAGTCACATTAAGCTCAATTGATGCATTGAATTTGATCAAATGTCACATTTCAATCAGTTGACTAAATTATGATTGCCTAATTAGACTTCAAAATAGATTTTCCAAAATTAAATATCCTCAACATTATCATTGGACCACTTTTAATATAACAAGTAAAAGAAATTTGTGAAGCAATTGTGAAAAATTCAGACAAATGGGATTTATGATTTGGGGGATATGATTTTTATAAGATTTTAAAAGAAACATTATTAAAACTTTGGTGTTTAAATAATAATGTACCAGATCCTCTGTGGCTCTCCCTCTTGACCAACGGGAGGCCAAAATTGCCTTGCCTTGGATACATCTCCTTTTTGTCCATGTAAAAAATCCTCTTTGTTTTCCTTAGTCTACCTCAGCCCTTGGATATTATGGCCATGGTTATGGCCAAAGGGTCGTCTTCCCTACCTGCTCCCATGGATTGGAGTAGGTGGCTAGAGAAAAATCTCCACAATATATAGACTCCATTTAGCACCTATAAAATGCATCATTTCTCCTTTCTATTTCTTTCTTTTTTTCCCTTTCATTTGTGAACTAAACAATCATTTTTGTTCCCTACTTCTCTTTTTCAACTTCTTCTTCAACCTCCAACTCTAGCAAGCATTACGGTGGTTCCGCCAAGATGCCCTTTTGGGGCTCCCCTCTCTAGGCCATGGGTGTAAGACCCATGACCTAGATTGATGAATGAATATGCTTTCTTATCGTAATTGGATGCTTAAAACCTTCATATAACCCAAATATGTGCTTTGATATCATGTGACAAGCTTAAGTTTCAAGTTTGGTCCAGTTTGGACACTATTTGAGCAAGTTATGTAATTATGTGTTTGTTTTGGACTTTTCTACAATTTAACCATATCTAGGTGTTTTCTTGTAAATTTTCACATGTTTTTGTTCCTCACATTTTTTTATCATGCTTGAGTTATTTGTGCCTTAGGGCGCCTAAATGCATCTTGATTTGATGGTGACATCTTTCCAGGGTTGAGTTAGGGTTTTTCCCTCATGGATGAGGTACCTTGGAGGCCAGAACTCGATGATATCCCTTTCTTGATGGTATCCAATGGTGTTTCACTGGTGGTACCTATAGGTCTAAGGGTCTATTATTTACTCTTTGGAGCGCCTTGGATTTATGGTTTGCTTAAAGGAGTGCTCCAACCGATGGTTTTCACCCTTGTGACCTAGAGTTCCAAAATTGATGGTCACCATGCTTTGGAACTTGATGGCCACCCTGGGAAGTCATGATCTGATAGCCATATAGGCTCCCATGACCAATGGAGCTACTTATTTTCATGGACGTGGCTGGCAAACCTAGTCGGACACATTAACATTCTCTTCGCTCTCACCCTTAGCTTTATAAACCTTCCTCCTTCCATGCAAATGAACCCTTTGGACCCCTTTTATTATTCCTTGATGTCTATAGCTCGTCCCCATTGGCTTGGTGGGGAAGAAGGAGCCCAAGGTATAAGAAGGTGGCCGATCTAGATTGTGCACCTAGGGTTCTAATCTACCCTAGTAGAGGTCGTTTGGTGCTTCCTTGCTTGGTTTCTTGGCCTAGGTATGTGAGATCTCCCTCCTTTCCTTCATTGTGTTTTCTTTTCTACCTTCTCCTCTCTTGTTTTTGGTCATTCCCATGGTTTACATGACATCACATGTTGCATGATTCCCTTTATATCAAGTGTGAATACCTATCCCTAGATTCATTAACTCAACCCTAGATACTTGTCCAAATCTAGTTTTTTTCTATAAATTTCTTTCTAGTTTCTTTTATCTAAAGTTATTGATGTTGGGCATAACTTGATTGTTTAATTCTTGTAATCATCATACCCTTATTATGATAGATGTGTATGAATATGATTAAATGGTGATACATAAAATGTATTAATAACTAATTGAGCTCTAGTGATATTCTGAATGCCTAATACAAAATGTATTTGGAATAAATATGATTCTATTGCAATAGAATAGATTATTGTTGTAGATATATTATATGTGTGGATTCTTTTGGAGTCTCACATGGATCTAGGTCAAAATATTACATGACTTAGTCGGTGTTCATGTGAGTTATGGTTTGATCAAAACTACTATGTAACAAAAAGTAAAAGGGTACTTTGGTTGTTGTGCTTATAACCCAATGTAGCTAATAAGAAACTATAACAATTTTGATTATGTAGTGATTTCATTTAGATCAAATAAGAAATGATTTTTCACAAATTCAATCCCATAATGTAAATCTAGTGTTGTGATGAAATGAGGGCATGCTAGATCTTATTGAGGACTCATAAAGAATTAAACTAATTTGACCTTTCCCTCTCATTTTCTCTTTAGTTGTATGTATATATTCATTTTGGTGTCACCAATTAGATAGGAGTGAAGCTACATCTTGTTATGTTTTTTTCCTTCACAATCATCTTTTCTAGCTACTTTGAGCATTCTCGATTGACTAGGAATGGAAATCGAGAGAGATATAATTTATTAGTGATTTTAGGAGAGTGAAGGTGTTACACCCCGATCACATAATTACCATTAATCATGAGATTAGGGCATCAATTGAGGATTTAACGTAATACAAAGATCACCCTTAACTTTTTATTCTTTTTCAAACTCTTTATTTTTCTCGCATCCAATCACATAAACAACTTTGTAAGAGAACCAAACTTTGATTACTTTAATATGATCTAAACATAAATGATACACATCCATACATTCATTCTCAGGTACATACGACATGATAATCAGATACATTCTCTCTTATTAAGAAAACAAAGATACAAAACATCACTTATAACACTCTCACATCTATACTAGAACCTAGAGTGACATAGACCGATTGAACTTAACTAATCTCATACTTAACTCATGTGGTAGATCTACTCTGATTCTTTGACCTTCTTCAAGTCCATGTGATTTCTCTAAAAATTTTGAGTAGAGGGGTGAGCCTACTCGCTCAGTGAATGAGTACTTCAAAGAAAAAATCTAAAGCACTGATATAATTATAGATATACTTTTGAGCAACTGATATCAATTATAACAGCAGTAAGCTTTAAAGAGATTGATCATTGACCATCATAAATATGGCAGGATACTCTAGATGTCAACAAGAGCAAATCAATATATGAGCATGCTTGATTAATTTCAAAGAGAACTAATAATTCAAAAACATACGAAGAATAATTGTTGAGAAATTGTACTCAAATATTTCTTAGCCTTTCTTACTAATAAGAAACTCTTTGAACCTAAATGAACATATTTTAGCTTATGCCCTGATCATATGTAGTGTACTCTACATATGAAGACTCGTAGCGAACTACGATCTCACCGTACAAGACTTAGCCGACATCCCGGGATAGCTAAGTCTGACTACTCTCCTGGTCTGCAACAGGGAAACTGGCTCTCTAGCCTCGACACTCTTATTGTGTCGTAAACTGGACTCCTCCTCTAACCTGAGAACACAGATAGAGAGTCAAGCCACCTATTGGCTTTTCTGTACTCTAGTGCCACTAGGACTTCTAGTTGATGTTGGACACACTTTTCTGTACTCTAGTGCCACCAAGATCTCTGGTTAATGTTGGACACTACATTCTATAATTTAAGGAGACTTCTGCTAGGGCTTCGTCCCCCGTACCGCCTGTTGGTACGTTTCGATCCCCGTATACTGGACGCACCGCCAGGGTTAGGTCGTTTCATCCCTAAGGTGCAGACCTCTCATAGGGATTCTACGGTGTTCAGGGCTCTTAAGTCTATTATTTTATTATTCCTAGAAAGCTCTTTCTACATTGTACCTTTCTCTTACTTATACTTGAATCTGGTATCTCTATGATGTCGCGTCTACTTATTTGAAGTTATAATACAACATGCATATCATTCTAAACTTGGCAGAACAGTATATTCAAAACACTATAATATACTAAGAAATCAACATACTATACATGCAGGCAGATTGAAATACTTAAATAAACATAATGCATGTCCATTTGGCACTTATACACTAAAATCATGCAATTAAACATCTTAATATACTGATGAGAGCTAATTACTTGGCATACGAGTAATCGTCATTTGCACCCATAAATTATTTGCACTTTCCTGGAAAACATGCACATCGACCCAAATCCTGGGTTGTGCATCTCATACTGAGAACATGGTAATCAAAATGCTTAATTCATTGAACACCCTATCCTTAGGGTTTCATTTACCTCATTCACTTATCACATGATTCTCATAAGGATTTCATGCGACATAAACATTCACTGAATAAAGACTACTATCAACAAATCATATAAAATCAATATATGTGTGAAACCTTAGAGCTGAACTGAATTTGAGTTTCCATTCCATTCACTGAGATAACATGCATCAATAATAAAATTGAATAAATAAAGTCTATCATGTCACGAAAATCTGTTCAAATGGATTTCACGATATCTATTTGCAAATATCCAACTTTCCTCGCATCTAGGGTTTCACCCTCTTTACTGAGATATCTGTTACGACCCCATCTGAGCTTAATTGGTAAACTAGGGTTTACCTAGACAATCGCAAAGATTGATTGGAATAATCATTCTGGAAATCTAATTAATGATGATAACATAATTAGGATGTTTTAACTATGATAAGAAGTCTAAATATTCTTTTGTCTTGAGAATTAGGGTTTGAGAAACATAAACCCTAATCGGCCCAAAATAGGGTTTTAATGATGCATGAATACAGAATTTGATAAGTAGAATGTCTCACTAAATGATTTTTAGTATTTCATGTGTAACTCTGATTTACTTCAAATTTGGATATGATTTGGATATATAAAATGTGAACAACATTGGAAAATATCAGAATTTTTGAAGAATGCTCTAACCTGTTTATCGGCCAAGTTTCAAACTCGACCGATCACATTTCCAGATTTATATAGCAGTGTGGTAATTGAATTTTATCTTTTTATTGGTATATCCAATTGATCTCAAATTTTAACTGTGCTTGAAAAACACAATTTTAGAAACTCTGTTAAATTGGCGTAATTTTTGGATGACTTTTTGATCTCTACAGTAAGGGTGTCGGTCGAGTTCTGTGCAGGACAAACTCGGCCGAATATATTGCAGACTGCAATATAGTAGTGCACTGTTCTATTTTTAATTATTTATTGGTAACTCCAAATGATCTCAAATTTTAACTGAAGCTTTATAGATCAATTATAAACAACTTTATAAATTCCCATAATTGTTGGAGAAGGTTTGATCTCTGAAATAAACGAATTACAGTAACTTTGTATAACTGAATATTCAGCCAATATAATTAAAGTTGAGTGTTGGGTCAATATGCAATTGGCCCAAGCAGCTCAAATTGACTTATATGATCGACCACACACACACACAGCTCTCATTCTTCATCATCCATTCCAGAGAAACGAACTCTTAGAGAGAGAGGGAGAGTTAGGGCTTGAGTGGAGAAAGAGGAGGAATTGCTGAATTAGGGTTTTGCGGTCCGAGGGATGGTGAAATCAAGTAAGTTTGGATCCTTTGCATAGACTTTTATGGTGAATCTTCTCTCTCATGTCAAGATTCCGTCCATGCTCTGATTTGATCCAAGATGATGTCGAAATTCCCTCTTTTCTCACCCTTTCTTCATAATCCCTCATTTTCAAGGTTCCCGAGTTGAATGGAAGAAGAATTGGGAGATTTGCTAGGGATTTAATATGAATTCGAGATTCCCTGAGTTGAGTTGCAGTTTTGAGGTGTTTTCACACCTTAGGGTGAGTGGGTTCTTCCTTCAAACAGTGTAATGCACGAATTTGATTATAGCATCCAAATCCCTAATTGCTTAGTATGTGATTCTAAAACCTGAAATGTCCGTTTGATTTAAGTTGTTGCAAATTGATATGATATGGATTCCTTCTCTGTTTGAATGACTCCTTAATGGTAGATTCATATCAGGAACGTATACAACACTTCCTAGTGAGAATGCTTTTCAGATTTATATCAAATGATGTAATTAGGGTTTAACCTAATTGAGACATCACTAGAGTTTCAACCTTATTGAAAAGGACCGGTAATCCTATAAATGGTTAGGATGTACCTCATGGGTTATCTTAATTGAATTTTATCCTTGATACATGATATCTCAGTGAATGGTATGGAAAACCTAAATTTAGTTAAATTTCCATGGTTTCATATCTATATTGATTGTATATGATTGGTTGGAAACAATCTTTATTTTAGTGAATGCTTATATCCTATGAAATTCTTATGAGAGTCATGTGACAAGTGAATGAGGCAAATGAAACCCTAAAGAGTAGGGTGTTGGCATGTGATGAATGAATAAGGCAAATGAAACCCTAAGGATAGGGTGTTCAATGAATCATGTTATGGTGACATGAAAGATCTCGATATGAGATGTGGTGATACTTAACTGTTGAATTGTATGTTTCTAGTACATTTAACTTTATATGCTTGTTCTCTCTGAGTTGATATCTACATACTGCAGGGCTTCTTATATTTCAATACATATCTCGTAAATTGCAGGTGATGAGATATGACATGCCCTAGAAAGGGATGTTACTGAGACATGGTATATGTGAATACATGAGCTATGATGTTTTATATGATATGATATGGCAGGCCATGTGAGCCTTGTGAGAAATGTAAAATGAGTTATGATTTCTAGTTTACATGTATCTATAATATTAATGTTAGACTTAGGTGCCCTGAACACCATAGAACCCCTTTGACAGGTCTGCTTCTTAGGGGTGAAACTCGTGTTGCAACATTATCCGTGCTTGTGTCATGGAGACACGAGGATAGAGAGGCAGTGTCCAACAACAACGCGTGCTTGTGTCACGGTGGCACTGGAGAAAAATGGGGGTTATTGCAACATTATCCGTGCATGTGTCATGGAGGTAACCCCGTGAGACTCTCCGTCTGTGTACTCAGGTTAGAGGAGGAGTCTAGAGCACTCGATGTAGTGCAGTGAGGCCGATGTGCCTGAAGGTCGATGAGCATGTGGTCCTGTGGCAGAACAGGGCTGGCGTCAGACTTAGCATTTCTCGGGTGTGTCGCTAAGTCTTGTACGGTGTGGTCGTAGTGCACTGCGAGTCTCTATGCAGAGTACACTGCATAGATCAGGGCATAATCTAAAATATGATCATATAGGTTCACAGAGTTCCTTATAAATGAAAGAGTTAAGGAAGACTAGAGCATAGTCTTCTAGTAGTTATTCTTTGGATGCAATATTTACATTCTTTGTTATTTCAATTATATTGTTTTAGAACTGCTCAGTGTAGTATTTATTGTTGTTAAATTTCATATCGTTTGCTCAAATTATATCTGTAATCACATTAGTGCATTATTCTGTTTCCATGAAGTACTCATTCACTGAGCGAGTAGGCTCACCCCTCTACTCAAACATTTTTAGGGTTAACCGCGTGGACTTGAAGATGGTCAGAGCTTCAGTGTAGATCTACTACAAGAGTTAAGTACAAGATTAGTTGAGTCAGTCGGTCCTTGTCACTCTAGGTCCTCAGTAAGAGATAAGAGAGAGAGTTGTAATTACGATGTGTAATATTGTTCCTCTTTGATATGTATGCTAATTAACAAGTTTTATGTGCACAAGTTGTGAAAGACATCATGAATGTTATACATATATCTTTTCTATTGAAGTATGATTAGTAAAAGAAATGTTCAGATTCCTTTGTTAAGATGTTATGTGGTTCAATGCGGGGAAACAAGAGTTTTAAAGAAAAGAAAAAAAGTTAAGGGTGTTCTTTGTGTTTCATATAAATCCTATCTTATGCCCTAATCTCATGATTTGAGGAAATTGTGAGATCGGGGTGTAACAGCTTGGTATCAGAGCTTAGGGTGAGTTGTCAAGGACCATTAAGTTAGTAAGTTAGAGTCCTAAGTGTGGCAGATAGGAGATGTTTTGATGTTAGCTTTGGGGATTTGAGTATTTGGATATCCTGGCCCGATATCTGAGTACTTGGATCAACCAGTACAAGCTACTCTGTCTATTCTTTCACGTATACCCTGGCCAGGTATACAGTGGAAGAATGGGCTAGAGATGAACCCTAGAAATGTTAGGGTTAGAAAACGAGAAAAGAAACAAGAATTAAGAGCATAAATGTAAAAGGAGATAGAACTTACATTTCATAATGTTGTTTTTGTTGGAAATGTATAGAAATGCTCTTATATGTTTGAATTGAAATATTCAATACTTTGAAATATGGGTCTTTAATATTTGTTGCACACTATGCAGTTGTTGCATTTATTGATTTCATTCTTTGTAACATGTAGATTAGAAATCATCTTGAAATGAGCTTTTGTTAGTGGATAAGTTTTCTTCCACACTTCTGAGATGAATAGGAGTTGAGTAATCCTTTGTAGTTCTTGGCTTCAGGACTTCAGGTTTGGCCTGGTCCGGTTGGCAGGATGCGTTACTAGGATCTAATGACTCCTATTAATAGTATAATAGGAATAAACTTTGAATAATTAGACCCACATCAGAGTAAGAATGTATATACAGTAAGATGTTGAAACAGATGGGCAAGATCAGAACAACTAAGAATTTGTTGAAACTGATATCTGAGGTTCAACTTTGGGGTCTCAAATGTGAAACCCTTAACTGAGGAATAATAGAACATGATAAGAAGTTCATAATCAGTTTATTGATTAATATTACATGAACTATACATATGAAATATAGAAAAGATATGTGAAATGTATGTATGGTTCAAGATAACAAGAATCAATCATGAAGAATGAACCATATAATTGAGTATAATGCTTTTATGAACTCTAAAGCAAAGGCTAAGTAGAGAATAGGGTTGAGCATTCAATAAGTCCATAGAAGTAAAGAGTCTTCAAAAGAGGAAAAGTAAAGAGAATCGTATGAACATGTAATTCATAAGACTAGAACAACAAACTAGTTTCTGAGCAAAGAACATAGGTGTAGTTTAACGAATGAATAAGTCATACAAAGGTGGACTGTATTCAGAAGAGAAAAAACTTGATTAAAAGAGAAACTATGTTTGACCCATGCATGATCCACTTGATTTAAAAATGAAGAATATGTAATGTATTCAACATGAGGAAAAAACCAATAAAAGGACTATTAATTTAGAACGTTAACTTCACAATAGTATAAAGATAAAGGAGGAAATATGTGTAACATGGTATACATGAAATCGGTAGTTTTGCCCGTCGATTCGAGTGAAATCGACACCAGCAGGTTCGTTTTAGTTTTCAGTCTGTACGCGATTCGGCCGAGTTGTATGTGATTCGGCCGAGTTTCTTTTACAAGAAATCAAACAGCAAGTTGATCGGCCGAGTTTCAAGCGGATCGACCGAGTTGTGAAGCAATCGGCCGAGTTTCTAACCAATCGGCCGAGTTTCAGAGCTGTGAGTGGCAGATCATTCAGAAATCATTATTTAACTCAATTTAAGTGCTTAATTGCTTCAGTATCAGTTGGTATAACTCCTAAACAGTGTAGCACATACAATAGAGTATGATAGATTCATTGGAACTTGAAATACGTAATATGATTGATGAAAATGATGGAATTTCCTGTATTACAGTTGCAATGTATACGTTGATTAAAATGGATGTTTAGCATTGAAACTGGATATGTGATATTGAGTCATGTTTAAAGATGACAAATGATATATGTGTTTTCAAGTGATGTCTAGAATGTGAAATAAGTATGAAATAATAAGAGAAAATGAGTCATATATGGTGCATAACTACCTTGGCGGGGTCATCTAGTGAATGTAATAGTGACATACAATATGATGAAGTGTGATAAGAAATAAGTTCTTACGTGATAGCAAGAATGATGAATAATTTATTCCTATCTTAAATCCTTCAATGTTAATAATGTTTATTGTATATAATCATATGAAAAGGATAGGTAGCAAAAAGTAAAGAAGTAATGAATGAGCAAAGAGATATGGGAAAACACTAGCTTTGTGTAATATGAGAATTTGTTTTTACATGTATGATTTGTTGAAGGCATATTAAGGTATGAAAGTTGGTTCTACATATGATTTCAGTGTATTTGTGCAAGATATATGTTAAATTAAAGGCATATGATAGTTGTAGTAATTCATACCTGATATGCATCTTACCATTTTATATTTGTGACATGGTGATACGGTTTGGATGATGTCAGAACATATGGAGAGATACCCTGAACAAGGTAGTCATACTTATTCACTCATATTAATAGAAAGGGATGATAATTAGATTGTTTGGACAAGTAACCCTAATGAGGTGTAGCTTGTTATACCTAGCTCTAATATAACTGAGTGATGGTAATTGAGTATGATTAATGCTTGAATGATTGATACAATCGTGGATTACCTTATTACTGTTGTTGAAACCCTAAAACGATATAATGCGATGGTTACACTTTGAATTGTGTGTGGGCCCATAACCCACAGATCCCAGGATCGAAACAGGATAGTATGGAATGAGGTGGTAATGCTTCACCTCATGCATCCATGACCCAATGGGGATTCTAAGAGAAGTATTGTGCAATTGATTGTTGAATCTAGTCATTTAATTCAAGACTGTTTTTCTATTTGAGTAGCATGTTATTAAAGTTTAAAACAACATGGTGAACTTGATTTTGTTACTTAAAGGTGATACAGAATAATAGAACTCTCTGAGCAGCATAAGTTGAGATAGTTGTATCAGAGTATCAGAGTTGTGCAGTGAAAGCGTGGTGGTTTATCTTTGCATTCTATGTTTGACTGTGGCATAAAGAATTTGCTTGATATCATCGAGAACTATTTGAAACATGTTGTGATTTAGTAAAGAATTAAAAGATCTAATGTTGAAAACTACATTCAGGTATGAAATACAAGAATATGATGACATGGAAGACTTTATAAGCTTAGAATAACCTTGAATGTATCTTTCTTGTAGGTTTATATTTCGAGGACGAAACATTCTAGGGGGGGAAGAGTTGTTACGACCCCATCTGAGCTTAATTGGTAAACTAGGGTTTACCTAGACAATCGCAAAGATTGATTGGAATAATCATTCTGGAAATATAATTAATGACGATAACATAATTAGGATGTTTTAACTATGATAAGAAGTCTAAATATTCTTTTGTCTTGAGAATTAGGGTTTGAGAAACATAAACCCTAATCGGCCCAAAATAGGGTTTTAATGATGCATGAATACAGAATTTGATAAGTAGAATGTCTCACTAAATGATTTTTAGTATTTTATGTGTAACTATGATTTACTTCAAATTTGTATATGATTTGGATATATAAAATGTGAACAACATTGGAAAATATCAGAATTTTTGAAGAATGCTCTGACCTGTTTATCGGCCGAGTTTCAAACTCGACCGATCACATTTCCAGATTTATATAGCAGTGTGGTAATTGAATTTTATCTTTTTATTGGTATATCCAATTGATCTCAAATTTTAACTGTGATTGAAAAACACAATTTTAGACACTCTGTTAAATTGGAGTAATTTTTGGATGACTTTTTGATCTCTACAGTAAGGGTGTCGGTCGAGTTCTGTGCAGGACAAACTCGGCCGAATATATTGCAGACTGCAATATAGCAGTGCACTGTTCTATTTTTAATTATTTATTGGTAACTCCAAATGATCTCAAATTTTAACTGAAGCTTTATAGATCAATTATAAACAACTTTCTAAATTCCCATAATTGTTGGAGAAGGTTTGATCTCTGAAATAAACGAATTACAGTAACTTTGTATAACTGAATATTCAGCCAATATAATTAAAGTTGAGTGTTGGGTCAATATGCAATTGACCCAAGCAGCTCAAATTGACTTATATGATCGACCACACACACACACACAGCTCTCATTCTTCGTCATCCATTCCAGAGAAACGAACTCTTAGAGAGAGAGGGAGAGTTAGGGCTTGAGTGGAGAAAGAGGAGGAATTGCTGAATTAGGGTTTTGCGGTCCGAGGGATGGTGAAATCAAGTAAGTTTGGATCCTTTGCATAGACTTTTATGGTGAATCTTCTCTCTCATGTCAAGATTCCGTCCATGCTCTGATTTGATCCAAGATGATGTCAAAATTCCCTCTTTTCTCACCCTTTCTTCATAATCCCTCATTTTCAAGGTTCCCGAGTTGAATGGAAGAAGAATTGGGAGATTTGCTAGGGATTTAATATGAATTCGAGATTCCCTGAGTTGAGCTGCAGTTTTGAGGTATTTTCACACCTTAGGGTGAGTGGGTTCTTCCTTCAAACAGTGTAATGCACGAATTTGATTATAGCATCCAAATCCCTAATTGCTTAGTATGTGATTCTAAAACCTGAAATGTCCGTTTGATTTAAGTTGTTGCAAATTGATATGATATGGATTCCTTCTCTGTTTGAATGACTCCTTAATGGTAGATTCATATCAGGAACGTATACAACACTTCCTAGTGAGAATGCTTTTCAGATTTATATCAAATGATGTAATTAGGGTTTAACCTAATTGAGACATCACTAGAGTTTCAACCTTATTGAAAAGGACCGGTAATCCTATAAATGGTTAGGATGTACCTCATGGGTTATCTTAATTGAATTTTATCCTTGATACATGATATCTCAGTGAATGGTATGGAAAACCTAAATTTAGTTAAATTTCCATGGTTTCATATCTATATTGATTGTATATGATTGGTTGGAAACAATCTTTATTTTAGTGAATGCTTATATCCTATGAAATTCTTATGAGAGTCATGTGACAAGTGAATGAGGCAAATGAAACCCTAAAGAGTAGGGTGTTGGAATGTGATGAATGAATAAGGCAAATGGAACCCTAAGGATAGGGTGTTCAATGAATCATGTTATGGTGACATGAAAGATCTCGATATGAGATGTGGTGATACTTAACTGTTGAATTGTATGTTTCTAGTGCATTTAACTTTATATGCTTGTTCTCTCTGAGTTGATATCTACATACTGCAGGGCTTCTTATATTTCAATACATATCTCGTAAATTGCAGGTGATGAGATATGACATGCCCTAGAAAGGGATGTTACTGAGACATGGTATATGTGAATACATGAGCTATGATGTTTTATATGATATGATATGGCAGGCCGTGTGAGCCTTGTGAGAAATGTAAAATGAGTTATGATTTCTATTTTACATGTATCTATAATATTAATGTTAGACTTAGGTGCCCTGAACACCGTAGAACCCCTTTGACAGGTCTGCTTCTTAGGGGTGAAACTCGTGTTGCAACATTATCCGTGCTTGTGTCATGAAGACACGAGGATAGAGAGGCAGTGTCCAACAACAACGCGTGCTTGTGTCACGGTGGCACTGGAGAAAAATGGGGGTTATTGCAACATTATCCGTGCTTGTGTCATGGAGGTAACCCCGTGAGACTCTCCGCCTGTGTACTCAGGTTAGAGGAGGAGTCTAGAGCCCTCGATGTAGTGTGGTGAGGCCGATGTTCCTGAAGGCTGATGAGCCTGTGGTCCTGTGGCAGAACAGGGCTGGCGTCAGACTTAGCATTTCCCGGGTGTGTCGCTAAATCTTGTACGGTGTGGTCGTAGTGCACTGCGAGTCTCTATGCAGAGTACACTGCATAGATCAGGGCATAATCTAAAATATGATCATATAGGTTCACAGAGTTCCTTATAAATGAAAGAGTTAAGGAAGACTAGAGCATAGTATTCTAGTAGTTATTCTTTGGATGCAATATTTACATTCTTTGTTATTTCAATTATATTGTTTTAGAACTGCTCAGTGTAGTATTTATTGTTGTTAAATTTCATATCATTAGCTCAAATTATATCTGTAATCACATTAGTGCATTAGTCTGTTTCCATGAAGTACTCATTCACTGAGCGAGTAGGCTCACCCCTCTACTCAAACATTTTTAGGGTTAACCGCGTGGACTTGAAGATGGTCAGAGCATCAGTGTAGATCTGCTACAAGAGTTAAGTACAAGATTAGTTGAGTCAGTCGGTCCTTTTCACTCTAGGTCCTCAGTAAGAGATAAGAGAGAGAGTTGTAATTACGATGTGTAATATTGTTCCTCTTTGATATGTATGCTAATTAACAAGTTTTATGTGCACAAGTTGTGAAAGACATCATGAATGTTATACATATATCTTTTCTATTGAAGTATGATTAGTAAATGAAATGTTCAGATTCCTTTGTTAAGATGTTATGTGGTTCAATGCGGGGAAACAAGAGTTTTAAAGAAAAGAAAAAAAGTTAAGGGTGTTCTTTGTGTTTCATATAAATCCTATCTTATGCCCTAATCTCATGATTTGAGGAAATTGTGAGATCGGGGTGTAACAATATCAATCAAACATTATTAACCTTAAATGAAATCCAAGATAGTATCTGAAATATCAGATAAACAATCATTTATAACCAAGGGAATCCAGATAAACAAATTTCTCTATTTAATTATACAAAAATTTCAGTCATAGACAAATTCCCTATATTTCAGTTTACTCTTAAAATCCTATGTGAATACTTAGGGAATTCACATTAGGATGTATTGTTTATATTTCTAATATTATTTTATCATCTGAAATTCATCCAAATAGCGAAAAAATCCGTTTCATATCATTTTGCAATAACTTAGATCAAACACACAATTCAGGGTTCGTAGTCGCATACTAAGTAATTAAAGATTATGGATGATTTAACCAATTTTCGTGCAATATACTGTTTGAAGGAAGTTCCCACTCACCCTAAGGTGTGAAAAAAACTTAAAAACGCAGCTCATCTATGAAAATCTTGATCTCATATCAAATCCCTAGCAATTCACCTGATTCTTCTTCCTTTCAACTCGAAAATCCTAAAAATGACGGATTATGAAGAAAGAGTGAGAAAAGGGGAAGTGTTGACACCATTTTGGATCAAATCAGAGGAGGGACGGAATCTTGACATGTGAGAGGAGATTCATCATTAAAGTCTATGCAAAGAAGCTAAACTTACATGATTTCATCATTCCTCGGACCGCAAAACCCTAGGTCAGCATCTCCATCACTTTCTCCTCTCAAACCCTAACTCTTCCTCTCTCTCTAGGATTTCATTTCTCTAGATTTAATCACGAATTATGATAGCTCCTTGTGTGTTAGGTTGACCATATAGAGCACTTGAGCTTCTTGGGTCAATTGCACATTGACCCCTCACTATACTTTCTCTTATTTCAGCTGAATTTTCTGTCATAAAAATATTACTGTAATTCGTCTATTGATAAGGTCTAAACGTATCCAAAAATTATGAAATTTTACATTTTATTTATGATTGAGTTTCAAATCTCCAACTAAAATTTCAGATTATTTGGAGTTACCAATAAATAACTAAAAATAAAATACTCTACTACTAAAAAGCACTCTATTTGCATTTAGGTTGAAGTATAGTTCGACTGAGAACCACATTTAAAGAACACTAAAATATTCTAAAAAATTTCTCCAATATGTATGTTTGATTTATCAGTGTCATATCCAAAATTCAATTAAATATAAAATTTTTAGAAAATATGAAAAATCATTTACTACACTGCTATCCTGATCAAATTCCATATTCATGTACTATCAAAACCCTAATTTTTTCCGATTAGGGTTTACATTTCTCAAACCCTAATTCTTCAAATTAAATCATAGTTAGAGTTTCTTCTTAGGTTTGAAACATCACAATTGATCTACTATCATTAATGAAATCTAAATGATGTTCAATCTAATCAAGCATATAATCATTCAGGTAAACCCTAGTTTACCAATTAAGCACAAATGTGGTCATTACAGAAGGTCGACCTGAAGGTTAGTGGTTAAATAAATCCATAGAGATTATAGTGTTTCTTCATAATGAAAACCATTCATTGGTTAAATTCCAAACTAACAATTCACTAGGGCGTTATAAAAGCATAGTCGATACATAGTCATTGGAGACTCGCACTAGATCCATTGTCTAAATTTCCAATTGAAATTTTAATAGAACAATATCATACAGATATAATAGTTTGTTGGATCCCCCAAGGGAAGTTTGGTCAATACATAGTTAACTTTGTTTGTTTTCAAAAAACTCAAGATGATTTCATCATGATACAAACAATGTGAAGATAGGGAAATGCAATCTTTACTATGTTTGTGTGGTATAATAAGGAAACTCATTGTAAACCTCCAAAATGCATTAAGAATATAAGATATGTGACTTTAGATAGAGGTTATGCACCAAGTTATGTATGAGTAGTTTTTGGACACCCCCATGTATCAAAAACCAAGTATTTCCTATCTAACAGAGTAAGAAAACTTTTTTCATAAAAAAGTATCACATACGTGAAATGTTGTAGATTCATGCTTGCATATATACAGGTTTGAAGTATATGTTAGAATAGAAATAGTATACAAAGAATCATTGATCCTAGTTAATCATATCCTCACACCACTTTTGGATCAAAACACATTTGGGGAGAGAATAAGCTACATCGTAATGAGACCCCTTTTACCTTGGTCAGGCATCATGGAGATGAAGGAAGCTCATTGTCTTTTTGTTCCTCACTAAGGATGGACTATAAAGAACACTGGGAGTGAAATTCCCCTCGCAATAACAGAAGTCCCTAACCTTAGGGATTTCCTTACGAATTTGAAGCAAGAGTCTATTTTAGAGAGTAGTTTCAAATCTCTATATTTCTAGGGTACCAAAACTCGATAAGTGACGGCCATTGGTCACCTTTATAGAAATAGGAAATTCGATCATATTCTGGTTTAAGAGATAATTCTCAGTTAACAAAATTAGTCCATAACATGCATGTGTATGTTCCTCATTGACATCCATTCAAGTTTTGGTTTAACAAAATTCTCTAATACACTTGGACAAAGTTGTTGCATTTAACCGAGTTAGTTAAGGGTGTGCTCTAGGGGCATGCCATGTGGGCATTCAAGATATTATCCTGATAAAAAAGGCATTTCATGGTGGATTTTGAGGAATCCAAAGGCAAGAGAATCTTCAAGATATGCTTGCCATGAGTTAGGTCTTTTGAAACTAAGTTCAGACTCACATGGCATGTGAGGTGTAGGGAAACGAAAACACCTAGGTGGGCACATTTTGGAGCCGATCCCACTTTGTGTTTGGTTATTGGTAAGTGAATTATTTTCTACCTTTCTAATTTGGAATTGCTTTGGTGGAGTTGAGTTTTAACTTGTGAGATGTAGTGATGTAGTCTTTTTATAATGATGTCCATACAAGGTATTGGTTGACAAAGTATCAATTAATTATATATCCACTCTCAAACCTTATAGTCAGATATAGGTAACTAAGTTCACATACATAGTTTACTACTAAGTCTCTTATGATTTGAACATTGTAATATAATGATTTGAATCAAATTCACTTGATATATAATTAGCACATTTTAGAAAGGATCATTGCATTAGAATTTATATCTGAAGTGCATTCGTCCCTCAATTTTAGGTGGACCTGAAATGGGGGGTCAACAATAGTGTTATGAAAAATAGAAACCTTCATTTTTGAATTTTCAAGGAAATTATACTAATGAAAGCTTTTATATATGGATGTATCTTTGTTTGTTTGAATTTACAACAATAAACTCTAGCCTATGTAGGTATATTGTGAAATCTCGCACAACTTCCATTGAATTTAACAAGAAAAGTTTGCCCAAAACACTACGTTAGTCTAGGGGTTCTCTATACAAAGTGTGTCACAGTTAAATATAATTAAATCCATTATATGTTTAAGTTTAAATACAAGTTAATACATACAATAGAAGTAACTTACATCAGATATTTACAATGGACTATATAGTTACTCAAACAGGTGATCCCTGTGTATGGTTTGTCATGCTTTCTGAATCTAGAGTTTGCTAATTCGGAAAGATTGGGGAGTGTAAAATTATCATAAATATACTTTAAAGAAGCATTCGATACATGAAGGTAAAATCATTATCGAAATACAAGTTTGTAAAATGTAGCTTTTGGAGTCAGTATAAATATGGTGATGGATAATTACTTGTGCTTAGTTACAATATTGGCTGGAAATGAGGGAATAGTAAAGAAGGAGAATTACAATAATCTCACTTTTTAAGTCTTTAACACCATTATAAAAGTTGTAATTGTTTTAATAGTATTTTACTTGAATATTTAGAGCAACATAGACAATCTTGAAAAATAAAATCTCCTATGATGATGCTTTTGAGTTACTTACAAATAATATGTCTTGTAGATGAGATGATTGCAAAAATATATGAACTAGTTGGAATAGGGAGCCAGTTAAATTTCATAGACACTTTGTATAAACAAGAAAAACAAATCCCACTCCAAACTAGAATTCTTCTCACCAATCACTAATTGAAACTCTCGCAATTACTACAATACCTATTACACTACGCTAGTACCATACATGATATTTCATGGGGACAATTTCCCATTGATTTTCTAATAGATCATACCCTCAACCAATAAGAAGGCGGTCTCTCAACTTATTCGGAGGGATCCTACTAACTTAGACTTCTCCTATGGTAGATCTGAAAAATCATAATAGTGTCCCTCCTTGAAGATGACACCTCCTATGGGTAATTTGGAAGATCTATTAGACACACTCTTCCAAGTATATATGTTCTTACTAAACAACAACACCTACTTTTGGAATAGTCTCCCCTACCTTTTTGTATATTTAATTATACTCAATGATAATTTGTATCCCCTTAGATGCTCCATACACAATTATTCCCTTATGAACCTCATGTTTAAGATGCTTGTATTAATGGTATCCCAATCCTCTTTCATTGATGTCTTTATCATAATGACTAAATCAACAATGTGAATCCTACCCAATGTTCATCTTATTAAATCTCCATTTTAAATTAAACATAGTATCTTAATTCTATTATTTTAAGGGTTCTATTTTCAAAATTATTTTCTTATTGATCACACCCTCAACCAAAATGAAGGTGACATCTCCACTTATATAGAGAAATCATACTTATACTTATCATGTTATAGATCCAACAAAATATAACAATATCCTCCTTGATTGTTACACTCACCTATAAGTACTAGGAATATCTATTAGATGCATTCCTCTCTCTCTATATATATATGGTCTTACTATACCCCATCTCTTGGAATAGTCCATGCCACTGTGTATATTAAACAACATTCCATACAAATCATTTATCCTTAGATCTCCATTCACAATAATACCCTTATGAACTCATGTTATAGTTTCAAGTGTTAGTAACTTGTCTTCCCTATCCTACTTTTTTGATTTATTTGTCATTATGACTTAATCAACTACGTAAATCCTACCAAATTTCCATTTTGTTAAATCTCCACTTTACACTTTGTCTTTTGTAAAATTTCCTAACTTTACTTATATGCCATCCTTGTTCTAAATGATTTACAATGCGTCATCATATACCTATGACCATGTTTTGTTATTCATCCATAAAGTCCATGTTTTGCATTGATGTGTGTTTGTAATACCCCACATTTTTACTAGAGCACCATGATGGTGAACATATGTGTAATAACCTAGATTTTCTCTTTCATTCAGTTTGTTCACATCTAGACTCATTAGATGTGTTTTTTTGTACTCAATAACCTCCCTCACCCTCCATTTAATAACTTCAAGTCACATTAAGCTCAATTGAAGCATTGAATTTGATCAAATGTCACATTTCAATTATTTGACTAAATTAAGATTGCCTAATTAGACTTTGAAATAGATTTTCCAAAATTAAATATCCTCAACATTATCATTGAACCACTTTTAATATAAGAAATAAAATAAACTTGTGAAGCAATGTTGAAAAATTCCTACAAATGGGATTTATGATTTGGGAGATATAATTTTCACAAGATTTTAAAAGAAACATTATTCAAACTTTGGTGTTTAAATAATAATGTACCAGATCCTCTATGGCTCTCCCTCTTGACCAATGGGAGGCCAAAATTCCCTTGCCTTGGATGCATCTCTTTTTTGTTCATGTTAGAAATCCTCCTTGTTTTCCTCAGTCTACCTCAGCCCTTGGATAGTATGGCCATGGTTATGGCCAAAGGATCATATTCCCCACCTGCTCCCATGGATTGGAGTAGGTGGCTAGATAAAAAGCTCCACAATATATAGAATCCATTTAGAACCTATAAAATGCATCCTTTCTCCTTTCTATTTCTTTCTTTTTTCCCTTTCATTTGTGAACCAAACAATCATTTTTTGTGCCCTACTTCTCTTTTTCAACTTCTTCTTCAACCTCCAACTCTAGCAAGCATTGTGGTGGTGGTGCCGCCAAGATGCCATTTTGGGGCTCCCCTCTCTAGGCAATGGGTGTAAGACCCATGACCTAGATTAATGAATGAATATGCTTTCTTATCATAATTGGATGCTTAAAACCTTCATATAACCTGAAGATGTGCTTTGATATCATGTGACAAGATTACGTTTCAAGTTTGGTCTAGTTTGGACACTGTTTGAGCAAGTTATGTAATTTTGTGTTTGTTTTGGAATTTTCTACAATTTACCCATATCTAGGGGTTTTCTTATAATTTTTCACATGCTTTTTGTTCCTCACATGTTTTTATCATGCTTGAGTTATTTGTGCCTTGGGGTGCCTAAATGCATCTTGATTTGATGGTGACATCTTTCCAGGGTTGAGTTAGGGTTTTGCCCTCATGGATGAGGTACCTTGGAGGCTAGAACTCGATGATATCCCTTTCTTGATGGGATCCAATGGTGGGTCCTTGGTGGTACCCATAGGTCTTAGGGTCTATGATTTCCTCTTTGGATCTCCTTGGATTGATGGTTTGCTTAGAGGAGTTCTCCAACTGATGGTTTTCACCCTTGTGACCTAGGGTTCCAAAATTGATGGTCACCATGCTTTGGAACTTGATGGCCACCCTGGGAAGTCATGATCTGATATCCATATTGGCTCCCATGACCAATGGTGCTGCTTCTTTGCATGGACGTGACTGGAAAACCTAGTCGAACACCTTAACATTCTCTTCATTCTCACCCTTAGCTTTATAAACCTTCCTCCTTCCATGCAAACAAACCCTTTGGACCCCTTTTATTATTCCTTGATGTCAATATCTTGTCCCCATTGGCTTGGTGGGGAAGAAGGAGACCAAGATATAAGAATGTGGCCAATCTAGCTTGTGCACCCAGGGTTCTAATCTACCCTATTAGAGGTCGTTTGGTGCTTCCTTGCTTAGTTTCTTGGCCTAGGCATGTGAGACCTCCCTCCTTTCCTTCATTTTATTTTCTTTTCTACCTTCTCCTCTCTTCTTCTTGGTCGTTCCCATGGTGTTCCATGGTGGAACTTGTGCTAGATCTTAAAGAACACCTCTTTCTTTCTTTCTTCCTTAACCTAGGGTTTTGCTTCCTTTCTTGGAGAAGGAGCTAGCTTGGCCGAGTGGACTACTCAAGCTAGGGTTTCTTCTTCTTTTTCTCAAGCTATCTTGCTGTTTGGAGTTTCATATTAACTGTAGAGGCGAGTTATATAAATTTGTCCACGTTTATTTCTTACTTATACCTTGCATTTACTCGATCTTGCTCTAAGATGATGTTCTAAGTGGAAAGGTAGTATCTTTTCCCAAAGTTTAAGCCTAAGTGATGATTCTTGAGTAGTTATCTTCTTGGACGAACCCTAACACCTTGTGCACGAGCCTTCCTTGGTAGAGAATTCTTCAGACCTTGCATCCATGTGAGAAAGGATGGTTTTTGTTCACCAAACGATGGTCACTACTTAGGGTTTTTGATATGTTTTCCTTCTTGCTTTGCAACCGATGGTTTGGTCCTTGGTGTTGTTTTGGTTTCTTTTTTTGTGTCACTGATGGTTTTGACTTAGTTCTTGTTTTGTATGTTCATTTTCTCAAGAAATGAAGATTTTGGTGCTCCGTCAAGTGGTAAAATTGATGGTTTTCCTCCCCTTCCAAATATGATGGTTTCACTTGGTATTTGAGGCTTGTGTCTCCACCTATTGACAACACTTGATGGTCCCATTGGTTCATCAACCAATGGCCTCACTGGGTCTATGGCTCATTAACCAATGGCCTCACTGGGTCTATGGTTCACCAACCATTGGCCGCACTGAATTGATGGTTCATCAACCAACGGTTTCCTTGACTCGATGGTTCACCAACCAATGGTTTCCCTGACTTGATGATTCATCAAATGATGGTTATACTGACTCAATGATTCATCAACCAATGGTTGGACTTTTTTGATGGTTCAACAACCAATGGCTACCCTTCTTTCCAAATTTATGGTCTTCATAGTGTCATAACTTTATGGTGTCAACCAATGGTCCTTCTAGTTTCATGATCTGATGGTAACCCTATAGTTGTTACACCCTGATCTCACAATTACCATTAATCATGAGATTAGGGCATAAATTGAGGATTTAACGTAATACAAAGATCACCCTTAACTTTTTCTTATTTTTCAAACTCTTTGTTTTCTCGCATTGAACCACATAAACTAACTTTACAAGGGAATCAAAACATTGATTTCTCTAATCTGATTTCAACAGTAAAAATTACATGTATGAACATTCATTATGTTTCTCATACTTTTAAGCACATAAGACTTGTTGATTTTCATATATTGCTAAAAGAGGAATAATGTTATACATCATCATTTCAACTCTCTCTTATTTCTTTACAAGGACCTAGAGTGACAAGGACCGACTGAACTTAACTATACTCAGACTTAACTCTTGTGGCAGATCTACTCTGATGCAATGATATCTTCAATCCCCACGGTTTCCCTAAAAATTTTGAGTAGAGGGGTGAGCCTACTCACTCAATGAATGAGTAAAACAATAATGCAGTCTAAAGTACTGAATTAGACATTTATCATTCTTAGATAATTGAAATAATACAAGATAGTAATTTCAAATTAAAGGACTAGATATTCAAAAACTTACTAATAACATTGAAGCCTACATCATTAGTAATAAACAAGTATGGAAATATAATCCTCACTATATTCAATATTACATTTAATGAACAACTGCTGCGACAAATCTTTCTTAACTCTTCTTACTTATAAGAAACTCTTTAAACTTATATTATCATATTTTATCTTATACCCTGATCATATGTAGTGTACTCTACATATGAAGAATCGTAATGAAATACGATCTCACCGTACAAGACTTAGCTGACACACCCAGGATGCTAAACCTGACTACATCGCTGGTCTGCAATAGGAAAATGGCTCTCTGGCCTCGGCATACCTATGGGCCATAAAACTGGAGTCCTCCTCTAACCTGAGCACACAGGCGTAGAGTCAAGCCACCTATTGGCTTTTCTGTACTCTAGTGTCACCATGATCTCTGGTTGATGTTGTACACTACATACTGTATTTTTAAGGAGACTTCCACTAGGGCTTCGTCCCCAGTACCACCTGTTAGTACGATCTGACCCCCGTATACTGGACACTATTAGGTTTAGGTCGTTTCATCCCTACGACGCATACCTCTCATAGGGAATCTACGGTGTTCAGGGCTACTATTATTACTGTAACTTTGATTATATCTTTCTCTTAGACTGATCTCTTTTAACTCTGTATATTAATGACTACTCGGACTATTGAATTGAAATCACTGATGATACTGAACTGAATGCTTAACATATTATTTACCCCTTTCTTAAGGTTTCTCCTTACTCATGCACATATAGCACTTGTCATGTATTCAAACATATATCATGTCTACTAATATAAATATTCTCATTCAACATTTCTTACATTTATGCATGGCATCAATAACATACCTATCTAGGGCATGTCATATCTCTCCACTTGCATTAGCATAACAACATATGCATTTCATGACAAGTATTTGAGTTAGAAAATCTTAATCTCATAAACAAAGCATATATGCATATAAGATTATATTCTGATAAAATCCCACAATATCACATTAATCATTTCAATCATCCATTTACTACGAAATTAGATATGTATACTTGTAAAAGCATACTAGATTGGGTTTCCATCCTTAATTACTTGCTATTCACAGTTTATGTATTGTGAAAATCAGAAACTCTATTTGTCCATATATCAAATCAAAGAGATCAAACATGTAGAATTATATGCACTAGGAACATAAGTAAGATCAAATAAGAATAGATATGAATTTCAGCTATAATATTGTTCAAGCACCCGAATAACTTGATAATTCAGATCTTCAGAAGATTCTCAATAAACTTCTTAATTCTATAGTATTCAAGATACATGGATATCTATATCCATGTCATCATATAAACATTTTCAGATCATAGTTGGAACATGAATTGAAGTATTCTATAAACCGAATTCAAGAATAGTTCTTTTCATTTATTGTCATCTAAGGAGAAATCGAGAATATAAATTAAAACCATCTAATTTAGTACAATTGACTGAAATATTCTTTTACCCACTCACCCTAAGCTATGAAATAGCTTAAAAACATATCCCATGTCTGAAAATCTCGATTCCATATCAAAACCCTAGCAATCGCCACTTTCTTCTTCCTTTCAACTCGGAAACCCTAGAATTGAAGATTAGGAGAGAAAGAGTGAGAAAAGGACTTGATTTGATATGATTTCGAATCCAATCAGGAGAGGGATGGAATCTTAACATCTGAGAGAAGATTCACCATGAAACTATATCCAAAGAAGCTAAAATTACATGATTTCATCATTCCTCAGACCGCAAAACTCTAGGTCAGCATCTCCATCACTTTCTCCTCTCAAACCCTAACTCTCCCTCTCTCTCTATGATTTCATTTCTCTGGATTGAATCACAAATTATGAGAGCTCCTTGTGTGTTAGGTTGACCATATAGAGCAATTGAGCTGCTTGGGTCAATTGCACATTGACCCCTCACTATACTTTCTCTTATTTCAGCTGAATTTTCTGTCATAAAAATATTAATATAATTCATCTACTGATAAGGTCTAAACGCATCCAAAAATTATGAAAATTTTAAATGTTCTTTAGATTGAGTTTTAGATCTCTAGTTAAATTTTTAAATCATTTGGAGTTACCAATAAATAAATAAAACTAGAATAGTGCACTGCTATCTAGAAATCTGCAAAACAGTCAGTTGAAGAGAAAATGCCCCAGAATGGCCATGCTAGCTGCGAAGGCCATGCTATGATGGACCCAGCATGACCGTGTTGCATACCACGAACATGGTGCATTGGTTTCATCAGATTTTAGTTTAAAAGTTGGTCAATAGTTCAATTCTTTCAAAATGGTCGTGTGGCCTAGAATGCCTGTGCCACCAACGACCCACCACAACCATGCTACCCACCATGACCATGCTATCATATCCTTCAACTAGAATTTTCATTCTCCTTTGCATACCTCTCTCATTCTCCCCAACATGAGCCTATTTGGTGAAAACCCTAATTTCAGCCGACTAGGGTTTATATTTTCTCAAACCCTAATTATACAAAGAGATAGCATACTTGGGGTTCTCATTAGGTTTAACATATCATGATTGAGATATTATCATTAATCATGTTTAATCAATGACCAATATAACTAATCATGTAGTCATCCACATAAACCCTAACTTACCCATTAAGCTCAGATACTGTCATAACAATTCTTCCCCCCTTAAAAAGGTTTCGCCCTCGAAACATAAATATGCAAGTAAAGTACATTCAGGGTTTATTTTAAGCTTCTGAAATCTTACATGTCATTATATTCTTGTATTTCATACTTGAATGCAAAATTCAACATTAAGTCCTTAATTTCTTTTCTAATCAAAACATGTTTGAAATAGTTCTCAATGACAAAAAACAAATTCTCTATGCCACAATTAATCATAGCAGAGAGAGAGAGAGAAACAACCATTTCAATATTTTTTTATACTCTTGAGGAGTTACCTCAGCATTGATAATCTAATCCAACTATCTCAATTCATATATCTCAATATGTACTATTGTTATGTATTACCTCTAAGTCACAAAAGAGAGTTCACCATGTTCTTTTGAATTTTACTATTGTTCTACTCAAATAGCAAAACAATCTTGAATTGGAAGACCAGATTCAACAACAATTGTACAATACTAGTCACGGCATCCCCATTGCATCATGGATGCATAAGGTGAATCATTACCATCACATTCCATATTATTCTCAAGTATGAACCCACACATAATTCAAGGTGTAACCATCGGGTTATAGCATACTTGGGTTTCAACAACAGTAACAAAGTACTCCATGATTGTATTAGTCATTCAAGGACTATTCATACCCAATTACCATCACTTAGTTATTTTAAAGCTAGGTATAACAAGCTATACCTCATTAGGGTTACATATCATTACAATATGGTTATCATCCCTTCTATTCATATGAGTGAATAAGTAAGACTACCTTATTCAGGGTAACCCTTTCATTTGTTCCATCATTATTCAACCCATATCACCATACCACAATTGTACAATACTAAGATGGATTACTGGTATGAATGACTACAAATATTAGACACCTTTAATTAGCATATTACTTGCACATGTACACTAAAATCATACGTAGAACCAATTTACATCCCTTAATATACCTTCAACAAATTATACTTCTAAAAACAAATTCACATATTACTAAAAGCCATTGTTTTCTCTTATCTCTCTCCTCATTCACTACTACTTACTTTTTGCTACTTATCCTTCTCATTTTAATTATGTAGATTAAACATTCCTAAAATTGAAACATACAAGGTACAAATAGATTATTCATCATTCTTTCTATCACTGCAAGAATTTATCTCATATCACAATTCACTCATATTGTATTTCTCCTTTTGTTCAAAACACACTTGTTACATTTCAAATTTATATCTTACTCTTTACTCCGAATCATTTCCATATTGTTTATCTACCTTTCAGATTAGCTATATTTAAACCATGGATTACTATCAGTGCTAGTTTACTTCTCATAGTGAAAATCCCATGATCTTGTTTTATAGAGATGCTAGTATTCAAGGTCAAATCACTAGTGACATCCCTTGAACTACTACAACTCTAAACATTCTAGGGTTTGGTCATTATCAGTAGCATGACGTTATTGTGATGTGACTTTGCTCCCATAATTTGAAATTCAAACTTTGGATCTCACAAGTTTTACTAAAGTCTTATTTATCTTATCGATTGAATTTCCTTTCTCTTACTTGGCCATTCAAATAGATTACATTGTCAATTATCCTGCTAGAGTTTCATCATCATATTGTGTGTCATTATTACATTCACTAGATGTCTCTACCACGGTGGTTATGCATCATATATGATTCATTTTCTTATCACTTTATTCCCACATTGCTCTCACGAAGGAAGATATGAAAGAGAAGATGGTTTTGAGACTTAGAATTCTTATCTTCAAACATTCAATATTACATTTCTCATATGTATGTTTAATTAATTATCAACAGTGATACTTGACTAATTAGCACTTTCTTGAATCTTGCAACCTCTTTCTTTTATAATCTATATTACTCCATTATGTTTCAAACCTTCTTTACTTTCCATAATCCCCTTACCATATACTACTATTCCACATGTCATCTTTAACTTCTAGTTTTCTCTTTTGATCATGTTGCTTCTTTTATGTGTATGAACATGCATACCATGTTGCATATATTTCCTTTTATCCTTCTACTAATGTAAAGTTGAAACTCTAAATCAATAATCTCTCTACTGGTATCACCTCATGTTTGATATATTACACATCCTTCATTTTAAATCAAGCGGCTCATTCATGGGTGAAACATAGTTTCTCTTTCAATCAAGTTTTTCCTTCCCGAATATAGTCTACCTTTGTATGACTTAATTTATTTAGCTACACTTTTGTTCTTCTTTTAGAAACTAGTTTGTTGTTCTATAGAGACTTAGAATCCAAAGGCAGTAAGGATGAATGTATTAAACTTATTAATAAAGGTATATATTCCATGCTATCAATCATATCATAACCCTCATTCCTTAATCAAGCTCATTATTTTCAACATTTCTCTTTGTTTCAACTAAGTTTCTTATCCTAGTTTTATGATTTACATGCTCATCTAGTTCTCTTCACTTTAACTCTTCTGAAGACTCTTCACTTCTATGTACTTATTGTATACTTAGCTCTTTTCTTCTATTTTCCCTTTGCTTTGGAGTACATAAAAACATTGTACTCGGTTATATAATCCATTCCTCATGATTGATTCTTACTATCTTGGCCCATTACATACTTTTCTCATATCTTTTCCATATTTCATATTTAGAGTTCATATAATATTAATAATTAAACTTAATCTGAACCTTATGTCGTGTTCCTTTATTCCCAATTAAGGGTTTCTCATATGAGGCCCCAAAGTTGGATCTCAGATATCAGTTCCAACTAATTCTTAGTTATCCTAGTCTTTCCCTTATACTTCAAAATCTAAGAGTATATACATTCATATTAGAATTTGGATCTAATCTATCCAGAATTTACTCTTGTTATGCTACTAATAGGAGTCATTAGATCCCAGTAATGCATCATGTTAGTCGAACCAGACCGAACCTACAATCCTGAAGCCAAGAGCTACTCAGGATTACTCAACTCCTATTCATCTCAAATGTGTGGAAGAAAACTTATACACTTAGGAAAGCTCATTCAAAGATCATTTCTAGTCCACTTGATACAAAGAATGTAATCAATAAATGCTACAACTGCATAGTGTACAACAAATCTTAAAGACCCATATATATTTCAAAATATTGAATATCTGAATTCAAACATATAAGAGATTTTCTATTCATCTCCAATAAAACAACAATATGAAATGAAAGTTCTATCTATCTCATTTTATATTTATGCTCTTAATTCATGTTACTTATTTTATTTCTAACCCTAATATTTCTAGGGTTCCTCTCTAGACCATCCTTCCACTGTATACCTGGCCAGGGTATACATGAAAGAATAGACAAAGTAGCTTGATACTAATTGATCCAAGTACTCAGATATCGGGCTAGGATATCCAAATACTCAAATCCCCAGAGCTAACATCATAACATCTCCTATCTGCCACACTTATGACTCTAACTTACTAACTTAATGGTCCCTGACAACTCAGCCTAAGCTCTAATACCAAGTTGTTACACCCCGATCTCACAATTACCATTAATCATGAGATTAGGGCATAAATTGAGGATTTAACGTAATACAAAGATCACCTTTAACTTTTTCTTCTTTTCAAAGTCTTTATTTTCTCACATTGAACCACATAAACTAACTTTACAAGGGAATCTAAACATTGATTTCTCTAATCTGATTTCAACAGTAAAAATGCATGTATGAACATTCATTATGTTTTCTCATACTTTTAAGCACATAAAACTTGTTGATTCACATATATTGCTAAAATAGAAATAATATTATACATCATCATTTCAACTCTCTCTTATTTCTTTACAAGGACCTAGAGTGACAAGGACCGACTGAACTTAACTATACTCAGACTTAACTCTTGTGTCAGATCTACTCTGATGCAATGATATCTTCAATGCCCACGATTTCCCTAAATATTTTGAGTAGAGGGGTGAGCCTACTCGCTCAGTGAATGAGTAAAACAATAATACATTCTAAAGTACTGAATCATACATTTATCATTCTTGGATAATTGAAATAAAACAAGATAGTTATTTCAAATTAAATGACTAGATATTCAAAAACTTACTAATAACATTGAAGCCTACATCATTATAAATAAACAAGTATGGAAATATAATCCTCACTATATTCAATATTACATTTAAAGAACAACTGCTCTGAAACTAAAATCAAATCTTTCTTAACTCTTCTTACTTATAAGAAACTCTTTAAACTTATATTATCATATTTTAGCTTATACCCTGATCATATGTAGTGTACTCTACATATGAAGAATTGTAACGAAATACGATCTCACCCTACAAGACTTAGCTGACACAACCAGGATGCTAAGCCTGACTAAATCGCTGGTCTGCAATAGGAAAATGGCTCTCTGGCCTCGGCACACCTATGGGTCATAAAACTGGACTCCTCCTCTAACCTGAGCACACAGGCGGGGAGTCAAGCCACCTATTGGATTTTCTATACTCTAGTGTCACCAGGATCTCTGGTTGATGTTGGACACTACATACTATATTTTTATGGAGACTTCCACCAGGGATTCATCCCCCGTACCACATGTTAGTACGATCCGACCCCCGTATACTGGATACTGCCAGGGTTAGGTCATTTCATCCCTACGGCGCAGACCTCTCATAGGGAATCTACGGTGTTCAAGGCTACTATTATTACTGTAACTTCAATTATATCTTTCTCTTAGACTGATCTCTTTTAGCTCTATATATTAATGACTACTCAGACTATTGAATTGAAATCACTGATGATATTGAACTGAATACTTAACATATTGTTTACCCCTTTCTTAGGATTTCTCCTTACTCATGCACATATATCACTTCTCATGTATTCAAACATATATCATGTCTACTAATATAAATATTCTCATTCAACATTTCTCACATTTATGCATGGCATCGATAACATACCTATCTAGGGCATGTCATATCTCTCCACTTGCAATAGCATAACAACATATGCATTTCATGACAAGTGTTTGAGTTAGAAAATATGAATCTCATAAACAAAGCATATATGCATATAAGATAATATTTAGATAAAATCCCACAATATCACATTAATCATTTCAATCAGCCATTTACTACTAAATTAGATATGTATACTAGTAAAAGCATACTAGATTGGGTTTTCATCCTTGATTACTTGCTATTCAAAGGATATGTATTGTGAAAATCAGAAACTCTATTTGTCCATATATCAAATCAAAGAGATCAAACATGTAGAATTATATGCACTAGGAACATAAGTATGATCATATAAGCATAAATCCGAATTTCAGCTATAATGTTGTTCAAGCACCCAAATAACTTGAAAATTTAGATCTTTAGAAGATTCTAAATAAACTTCTTAATTCTGTAGTATTCAAGATACATGGATATCTATATCCATGTCATCATATAAATGTTTTCAGATCATAGTTGGAACATGAATTGAAGTATTCTATAAACTGAATTCAAGAACAGTTCTTTTCATTTATTGTCATCTAGGGAGAAATCGAGAATATAAATTAAAACCATCTAATTGAGTACAATTGACTGAAATATTCTTTTACCCACTCACCCTAAGTTATAAAATAGCTTTAAAATGTATCCCATACCTGAAAATGTTGAATCCATATCAAAACCCTAGCAATCGCCACTTTCTTCTTCCTTTCAACTCGGAAACCCTAGAATTGAAGATTAGGAGAGAAAGAGTGAGAAAAGGACTTTATTTGATATGATTTTGAATCCAATCAGGAGAGGGAAAAAATCTTAACATCTGAGAGAAGATTCACCATGAAACTTTATCCAAAGAAGCTAAACTTACATGATTTCATCATTCCTCAGACCGCAAAACCCTAGGTCAGCATCTCCATCACTTTCTATTCTCAAACCCTAACTGTCCCTCTCTCTCTAGGATTTCATTTCTCTAGATTTAATCACGAATTATGAGAGCTACTTGTGTGTTAGGTTGACCATATAGAGCAATTGAGCTACTTGGGTCAATTGCACATTGACCCCTCACTATACTTTCTCTTATTATAGATGAATTTTCTGTCATAAAAATATTAATGTAATTCGTCTACTGATAAGGGATAAATGCATCCAAAAATTATGAAAATTGTACATATTGTTTATAGTTGAGTTTCAGATCTCCATTTAAAATTTTAGATCATTTCGAGTTACCAATAAATAATTAAAAATAGAATAGTACACTACTATCTATAAATCTGCAGAACACTCGGTTGAAGAGAAAATGCCCCAGAATGGCTGTGCTAGCTGCCACGGCCATGCTAAGATGGACCCAGCATGGCCGTTCTACATACCACGACTGTGGTGCATTGGTTTCATCATATTTTAGTATAAAAGTTGGTCAGTAGTTCAATTCTTTCAAAACAACTATGTGGCCTAGAATGCCCGTGCCACCAATGACCCACCACGGCCGTGCTACCCACCACGGTCGTGCTATCCTATCCTTCAACTACCATTTTCATTCTTCTTTGCATAACTCTCTCATTCTCCCCAACATGAGCCTATTTGGTAAAAACCCTAATTTCAGCCGACTAGGGTTTATATTTTCTCAAACCCTAATTATACAAAGAGATAGAATACTTGGGGTTCTCATTAGGTTTAACATATCATGATTGAGATATCATCATTAATCATGTTTAATCAATGACCAATATAACTAAGCATGTAGTCATCCACATAAACCCTAACTTACCCATCAAGCTCAGATACGGTCATAACAATAGTCCACACTGACATTGCTTCTATAGTAAGCTAGTGATGGCCTTTCTAGGTGTATAATCCTATGACTTCTAATGATCCAATGGTGGTGATTCAATGGTTTTGTTTGCCTGAAACTTGATGGTTTTATGTATGGTTGTAATTCGATGGTTTGTGCTTGATGCACCTGATACAATGGCTTGGATATAATGATTTAAAATCGATTCTTGATGAACCCTAAATATTGATGGTTTTGGTTTAATGCTACAATCCGATGGTAAAACCTTGTGTTATGTAGGAACCCATATTTGAGAGTAGTATGGGATTTGATGGTAATGCCTTACCTTGTGCATCCATGGTTAGATAGGGATGTTGTGTGTGAAGGATGTGCTTGAGCCTAAGTAAGCGTGTGAACTGATGGTTTAGTTTGAGGTGCTAATTTGTAACATCATTTCCACCTATCTTGTTGGAATTAACTTAATGCAATTAAGGAATTGTGGTTAATCATACTTAACTACCTTGTGTGATATGATGAAGTAATATTATCTCTAATGATTGTTGTAACCCTAAAATGTTAACTAGTGGTTATCATAGCCTTATGATTGATGCCTTCCTTTATGCTACCATGTAAACATCATAGCTCTTTAATGCAATATCATTTTGAACTTGTATATCACAAGTATGGTTATGTATGTTGAACCTTCTTCAAGGTATTGAAAGATAATGATGATCATGCAGGAATGATGTGACGGTCTTAATGAATTTTGGGCATGTCTTGGGCCCTAATGAAGATGTAATACTCTTTATGATCGATAGGGGTTGGTACTCTAGGATAATGTGATAAGGATTTATATATTGTGACAGTGTAATGGCAGTTACACTCTCATGAATGGAAATGAAATAGTACCATGTGGTATTGTAATGAGGAACATGTCTCATGTGTTTTATATCTTCTGAAGTTGCTATATATCAATGCTTTCTAAAAATGAATTAGGGTTTGTATGTCCACCTATTTGATGCAACCTTAGTTCACCTAATTGACATTAACTAATCAAGTGAAACCCTAATCATGTAGTAACCTGTGTCATAGAACCATTCAGTGTCATAACTTGTTGGAGGGGAAACAAGTATTCATAAGAAAAACTCAGAGCACATACTGTCGAGTATGCAGGGTGTCGGGAGTGTACATCCTTGACATCCTGATCCCAATGTTTTTCATATGGCTGCGGTCATACCTCGGCTGTATGACCCGTGATTTAGATTTATGCTTAATTGTAACTACTTTATATAAATGAGATGCTTAAACCATAATCTAATCTCATGGGATGTCTTAATATCATGTGATAGGCTTGTATTTTCAATTTGATCCAATTTGATTGATGTTTGAGCTCTCTTTGTAATATATGAGCTTGTTTTGGACCAGGTTGCAATTTACCCATGAGTGAGGATTTATCTTGCAAATTGCCACATGTTGAGAATGTTTCTTGTGCCCTAAACTAATGAGAGAGAATTTTATGATATGGGGTGCCTTGTTGGAATCATGTTTGGTGATATGACATCTTACAGTGATTCTAGGGTTTTCTTAGTTGATATGGTGACTATGCTAGGGTTTGAGTGTTGTGACCACAACACCACTTTAGGGTGAGTGTAGTAACCTCAACACATGCCTTGAGTAGTGTTGTCTCGACCGAGATGACCTAAGTTGAGGATGGTCGAAACACCTTGTCCTCTAGTGGAGTGTCTCGACCATGTATATGGTGCTTGGGGTTTTGGTCAATACCAAGTATGCATGAGATGTGTCTCGACCGAGACAAGGTAGTAGCTGACCTTGAAGGTCGCTATACTTTTTCTGGATATACATTAACATTTTGAAATATGCATGTGAGTGGGGATAAGGCTATTTTCTTGGACGACATGTGTCCTTTGATAGTCTACTATGTTGACACCTCATAAATCTCTACTTCCCTCCTCATTTGGGCATATAACCCCTTCTCTTCACTTGCAAGAAAATACTTCAGCCCTACTCTCTTTCTCCTTCCTTGTGACCGACCTTGGATCTTTGGGAGCAAGAAGATATGCTCTTGAAGCTTGGGTGGCCGATCCAACTTACATGCTGAAGATCTTGTGCTATAATCAACCTTTGGTGGTGATTCATAAAGATTCTTCTCTTGGTAAGTGGTCTTAACTATTGATCACATTTTCCCCTCTTCAAAAATCTTCTTATTCTTCCTCCTTCATGATCATGAGACTGTGGATCATACATGGTGGCTTTTCTTGGAGATCTCTTCTTCACAAGGGTTAGAGATCATGTTTTGACATGATGGTACCCGAGTGAGAAGAAGACCTCTTCTTTCTTCTTCTTTGGTTAGACCTAGGGTTTTGAGCTTTCTCTTTCCTTAAGCTTTCCTTCGATCATGGCATCTCTTTGTATTTTTGAGGTGATCCTATGGCTGAAGTGTTAAAGCTTGGTTGGAGTTCTTGGAGCATGAGATCTTGGGAGATTGGTTCTCTCCAAATCATGTGGGTTATATAACTTTTCCCACAAATATTATGTGCATCTTAAACCTGATCTTATGTTGTTGTTTCAGAACATAAAAACTTATTCTTTATGGTAGGTGAAATGATAATGTTTAGGGTTTAATTTTGTAGTATTCTTGAAATGATTACTTTTCCTTTAAACCCTAAATTTTTATACCCGATTTTGTGGTGATTGCAACATTGGTATCTTTCTTTGGATCATCATCTATGGAATAGTAGTACCTAATATATGGTTCATTTACCATGAAAAATTGTAGGTTTTGAGTATGTTAACATGCAAAAGAAACTTGGTTTTATCTCTCTAAACATAACCCTTTTGAGAACCTTCTATGATCATATTCTAGGGTTTGATAAGCACCTTTGAATAATGAAATCTACTTAGGTGACATTTGGTATTCCCTGTTATTGATCACTTATCTCGACCTTGTTTGGACATGTTATGGTGTTGGGCATATAGTTGACTTATGGTTGAGACAACCCTTGGTTTTACATCTCGATCGACAACCTTATAGTTGGTGGTTTCGACCGCTTCACCTTAAACCCTAAACGGTAGTTGCTACACTTTGTTGGTTGTGACACATCGTTGTTGCATGGTCACTTAGTTTGTTGGATGACATTGCATCTAAGATGGCTAAGTATGATGGTCGAGATGTATGTTTAGGTTGTGTCATGAATGTAACATGTTAAGATTGAGTTGTTTTCGGTCGAGACACTAATGTTTTACAGCCGTAATACCTTATGATAGTGCTTTGATGTACCTTGATATGGTACCGGTCGTAATGCGATGTTGATGTGTCTCGGTCGTGACACCCCTTGGTCGAGTCATGGTCACTACACCCCATTAGGGTGTCTCCTAGTGTCATGAGTGCAACGCCAAACCTAGGTGATATCATGGTCGTAACCTTTTGAGGTTGAGATGGTTTCGATCGTAACACCACGTTGATGTGTCTTGGTTGTGACCTTTCTGAAGTGTCTCAGTCATAATATTTGATGTGTTATGGGAGGTCGAGACACACATTGTGGGCTCTGACCTCCAAACCACGATATAATCACGATTTAAACTTAGCGGAAGCGATTCGATAAACAGCGGAAGACAAAAATCACGGGAAATTAAAACTTTTCGAGACAAGAGCTTGAATCCATAAAAGCTTCTTTCATAATAAGAGATAAACTGTTTACATCTTATGATAATTACTTCTTGAGTAATTATATACATCAAGATACAAAATCTCAAGAACACATAACAAAAGACTCCAAGACTTGAGAGTACAGAGGACACATAGGACTGACTCTAACTACACCACATGGCAGGCTAAATCTCCACCTGAGATTTCACTGCTGCTCCTGGTGCTGCTGGTGCTGAGACTGGTCACCTGTAGACCAGTTCCTCCATCTCCGACGTCTACCTAAAAAGTTGAAGTCTACGGGGTGAGACAATTTTACATAATTGTCCCAGCGAGAGTTATAACTCTCCGCCAGAAGCTTTATTATAACATCAAAGAATAACTTAAGCAGTAAAGCTTTCAAAGTATTCAATAGCAGTTGCAACTATGAACAAGAGCTTAACATTTATGAGATATGAAGAAATATAAGCACTATCACAGCGTATCATCAATCCACTAACTCGTAGTTATCTCTAACAGGTATACTACGTGGTTGATTATGTTTTACAAACAACATTATGCCCTGTGGAGATGAGGCATGCCACTCATACTCCAACTGATCGCTAAGAAGTCACATCAGTATTATACATAGGTCATTAAGAGAGCCGGATTCTCATGACCTTCACCTTCCTCAGTCAGTAAGAGGATCACTTGTAGGACATCTTGTGTCTCTACTATTATAGCTGACCAGGGTAAACTGGTTCTTCGCTATTTTAGAGTTACAGTGGCGTTCTGTACTCTCTTCGTCATCAGGAGATTTCATGTTTATCTCTACTAATACGGATATCTGTGTTTTCTTCGTCATCAGGAGGTTTCATGTTTACCATCCAGTGATACGGTAGGGTTTTGTAGTGAAGGGTTGATGGATTGCACATCTACATCAATCACCTACACTAGGATGTAAGGTTCTACACATCCATATACCCCACATACTCAATAGTATGTGATCCAGGAGTTCCCTTAGGAAAACCTGTTTCACCATCATTTGATCTCTGACAATGATGGATCTATGATCAGGGATCTACATTATACTTGATTAGTTAGGTACATTTAGTATTCTTTTAACATCAAACATTGTTCTTCAAACAATAGCAGTAGCATAGAAGCTATGAAAGGAGAATACTAAATGTAACAAGCCTAACTCTCATCAATCATCATTTCTCATTATACTCATCACAAGTCATCTCTAAAGCATGACCTTGATGGTATTCATGGCTCACACAGCCCATTAAATCATAGGATGCCACTGACAAGGCATCAAGATATTTTACTTATTCATGAAGCTTATAACATGCTTTCCATGAATACAGTATCATCATCCATACCTGGATATGATCGCCTTCATATCAGAACCTGCATGGTTAGTTCAACTGATAAAGGTAATTCAAAACAAGGAATACATTTCCCACTCTTGTCATAAGAGCTAAGTTCTCTGATTCTCATCAATTAGAGTTTAATACTTATATTGCATGTCATTACCCTTGAATTAGGGTTTACTATTCACATTACATATCATCACCCTTGAATTAGGGTTTACTATTCACATTATATGTCATCACCCTTGAATTAGGGTTTACTATTCACATTATATGTCATCACCCTTGAATTAGGGTTTACTATTCACATTATATGTCATCACCCTTGAATTAGGGTTTACAATTCACATTATATGTCATCACCCTTGAATTAGGGTTTACAATTCACATTATATGTCATCACCCTTGAATTGAACTCATAACATCATCATGTATGAGGAACATCATCATTGATGCTCTCAGATTGTCTTAAGATTCATCATATATCATAATTAGGGTTTCCATGATCTCACATAGGTGGTTCATACCCTAATCATGCACATCCATGTGTACTGAAGGTTCTTTACTTGACTTTCCATCATATGAGGGTACTTTCTCTCTCTTAAGGTACTTTCTCTCTCTAAGGTACTTTCTCTCTCCTCATACTAGTAGATGGTTATAGCACCACTCTAGATCAGGTTGGGTGAAGTCCACTTTGATTAACATAGACCAAATCACCACTATTGAGTGATTAGGGTTTGATTAGAACAAGGTTTCACTCAATTTGAATCTTTCAAGGGTATTATGGTAAATTACACATTGATCATCATCATGGGTTAATTTACTAATCACTGGACCCTTAATGTCTCTTGGTATCATTAGGGTTTAGTTTGAACAATCATCAAACTAATTAAGCCTTCAAGGCATAAGGCAGACTTATCCTCAAAAGTCTTTGTTAGGTTTCACACCTTCAACCTTTATACGATCTTGAGATCGTATAAGGTTGCAAACCGTTTAAGCTTTGTAGACCGTTTGAGCTTGGGTTGACTTCAAGACCATATAACATTCAAGACCGTTTACCCTCATTGGGTCTTGAGGTCGAGAGACCTCATTCGGTCTCGAGGTCGAGAGACCTCACACGGTCTTGAGGTCGAGAGACCTCACATGGTCTTGAGGTCGAGAGACCTCACACGGTCTTGAGGTCGAGAGACCTCACACGGTCTTGAGGTCGAGAGACCTCACACGGTCTTGAGGTCGAGAGACCTTGCACGGTCTTGAGGTCGAGAGACCTTGCACGGTCTTGAGGTCGAGTGCCCTCAAAAACTCAAGATCGTATAGACCTCCAAGGTGATCCAAAGGGTAAATTCGATTAGGGTTCCTATGTTGAAGCCATCCATTGGTCTCAAGATTGCTAACCAATTACCAATTGAAACAATTAGGGTTATCCTTAACCAATTGGTCACTCAATTGACCCTCAATTGTTATCCAATTAGGGTTGAAGTTGGTTCAATTAAGGTCCATCAATGTTCAACCATCAACACTCAACAATGTGAATCAACACAAGGTTGAACCCTTCAATTGAGCTCCAATTGGGCCCAAACTTAGCCCAAACGGTCTTTAGATCATGTGTATGAACTCCACACGGTCTTGAGACCGTTTTCCCAAGATTTCATCAAAATCTAATGTGATTTGATAGGGGTTGAACCTTGATTGAGTCTCAAATCAGTATTTTAATTAATTCGATAACCTATTGCAATTGCGCTCTCAATTGATCAAATTACCTTCACCCTAGACCTCCAAACGGTCTTGGGTTGTCACCACACGGTCTTGAGACCGTTTGGATGAGTTACAAACGGTCTTGAGACCGTTTCCCATCCAACTTTTGGATTCTAGTGAAAATTCTTCAAGGTTGGATCCATTGAGTTGATGATCATATCAATACTTAATTACAATGTAATTTGGTATGTTTGTACCTTCAATTGGTCAACTATACTTGACCCCAGACCTCCATACGGTCTTGGGTGATCCCCCACACGGTCTTGAGACCGTTTGGTTGATCCCCAAACGGTCTTGAGACCGTTTACGTCAATCAACCCCAAAAACACTAAGTTGTCCATTGAGATTTCAGTACTGATTTCAATTAGGGTTTACCCTAGTAATCACCCTTCAACTCTTAGCTCGTTTGGAATTAGTCCATAAAATTTGGTGAGTTGTTAATCAACATTATTTTGAACAGTAATCTCATACGGTCAATGCTTGGTCAACGTTCTTACACGGTCTTGAGACCGTTTGCCCAAAAAGGGCGATTTCAACAGATTGGAAATCAGGAGTAAATTCAATTAAAGTTGTTGATTAAAAAGGCCATATCTCACGATTCCTTTGGAGTTATCATCTCAAATTTTGTGGGTGATTATCCTACATAATTACGAACAGAAATATTATACAGTCCACGCTCGGTCAATGCGGCTAAATGGTCTTGAAGACCGTTTGCTCTTACACGGTCCTGAGACCGTTTGCTCACCACACGGTCTTGAGACCGAGAGAGCAATTTGTAGAGACCGTTTGGTAAAGTAAAAAGTAGTGGATTAACTTTGGAAATAACGTCTTCATCTCCTAGCTCAAGAACAGCAAGGATTTCTCACGGATTTGCTTGCAAGGTAGCAAAGGAAAGTAGAGAAGAAGAAGAACTATCATCTAAAAGCATGAACAAGATGTATATAACAAAGCATGGGTTTAGAGTTATAAAACCCGCCTAAAGCTTGCTCTTTGAGCTCCAAGCTTTCGAGCTCCAAGCTTTAATGGCATCCTTGATCTTCCATAGGTCGGCCAAGGTGATCCTTCCAAGGAAAGTTGAGAAAAGATGGCTAGAAAGGTAGAGTTAAGGGAGCTAGTCATCAATTTGGCCTTGAATTCGAGTTCTAACCATGAAATTAGGCAAAAGGAGGGATCCAAACCTACCTTGCACACCTTTGGTCGTCCTCCTGAGCTCCAAGCTCTCCTTAGTCGGTTTGGTTGAAAAGAACAGTGAGAGGAACGAAGGGAAAGTTCCCTTGCTTTGAGAGGTGGAGAGTATATATACTTGGGGTGAGGTTTTAACATAACTCATAAGTTCTTCATATTTTTAACTAAGTCCCTCTTTCTTTCTTTGCTCGTACTTCCTTCTTAATTTTAAGGACAACTTCCTTCTAAGGTCAAGAAAATGAGGGCAAAGAAGATCAGCCTATTACTAAAGCACACACATAAAAAGGGCTATAGTACATACACCTTGATTATTCAATCACAAAGGTGTTTTTCATAACTTGATTAATCAATTGAAGTGACCTTTCATCATTTATTCTCTAAATGATGATAAGATTCTTAAAAGATACATTAGATGATGTATTTTACAAATTGCATCCCTAAATTTGGGTAAATTGCATTTTACTCCAAATTAGGACTTCAAGCACCGGGATTGCTTCCACAGCTGCACCTTGGTGCCCAAGCTTGGGAAATCCCTCCAACTTACCAAAATGATTCTCATGATGTCTCAACATCAGAGGAACATTTCAACATGTGCAAATTGCAAGTTAACCCTTCTAATTGGGTAAATTTCACATAGGTCCCTGCATAACAAAACAATGCTACAACTTTATATAAAAAGGAGCAAAATCTGAAATATATGTTTATGAGAAACTTAATTACATGCTCAAAGTTAATCACAGGGATTTAATTACATATTTAGGCAAAACACCTAGGGTTAACTCATAACCCAGGTCAGGAATGTTACAAATTATCCACCCCTTACAAGGATTTCGTCCCCGAAATCGATAAGACATATTAAGAGAAAAGGGCAGGATACTTTCTTCTCATCTCATCCTCTAGTTCCCAAGTGGCTTCTTCAACACCACGGTGGTTCCAGAGGACTTTCACAAGACTTATATCTTTCTTTTTCAACTTTTTAATTCTGTTATCAAGGATTGACACTGGTCCCTCCTCATAAGATATATCATCATTCAATTCTACCTCCATAGGTTGCAGAATTGACTCAGTGTCAGGGTGACATTTCTTCAACATAGAAATGTGAAACACAGGGTGTAACCTCTGTAACTCTGGTGGTAGCTCTAGTCTATATGCTACCATTCCAATCCATTCAATGATTGGATAAGGTCCCATAAATCTAGGAGCTAACTTCCCTTTCCTCCCAAAACGAAGGACTCCTTTCCAAGGCGAGACTTTGAGATACACTCTGTCTCCAACCTGGAACTCTAAGGGTCTACGACGTTTGTCAGCATAAGATTTCCATCTATCCTGTGCAGTCTTAATCTGTTGTTGTATTACTTTAATCTTCTCTGTAGTCTGCTGCACAAGATCAGGACCTAACAACTGATGTTCACCAGTCTCGAACCAACACAGAGGTGATCTACAACGTCTACCATACAAGGCTTCATAAGGTGCCATATCAATGCTATGCTGATAGCTATTGTTATAGGCAAATTCTATCAAGCTTAGGTGTAGATCCCAACTTCCGGTAAACTGGAGAGCACATGCTCTCAACAGGTCTTCTAAGGTTTGTATGGTCCTTTCTGACTGTCCATCAATCTATGGATGAAAGGCCGTACTAAACCTTAGCTTGGTGCCTAAGGCTCAGTGTAACTGTTCCCAAAAACGACTTGTAAACTGGGGACCTCTGTCAGAAACTATAGTGACAGGAACTCCGTGCAAACACACTATCTCTTGCACATACAACTGTGATAACCTTTCAGCAGAATAGGTTGTTTTGACAGGTAAGAAATGCGCTGTCTTAGTCAACCTATCAACAACTACCCATATGGAATCCTGTCCTTTGCTTATCCTGGGTAGGCCAACAACAAAGTCCATGGTCACATGGTCCCACTTCCACTGTGGTATGGGTAAAGGTTGCATTGTCCCTGCAGGCCTCTGGTGTTCAGCTTTAACTTGCTGACACACAGGACACCTCAGAACAAACTCTACAACATCTTTCTTCATTCCAGGCCACCAATACAGATCTTTCAAATTCTGATACATCTTGGTGCTCCCTGGATGCATAGCATACATGGAAGAATGAGCTTCTTCCAGGACTAACTTCCTCAAGTTATCCACATCTGGTACTATCATTCTTTCATTATAACAAGCTACATGATCATCTGAATCATGGAAACCATCTCGCTTCTCATTACCATACTCCGATCTAATCTGTTGAACTGCAACATCACCTTGCTGTGCTTCCTTAATCTGCTCTCTAAGGGTAGGTTTAATATGCATCTCAGCCAACAACCCGGCTAACAATGACACTTTCAACTGTACATTGTCTTGCCTTAAAGAGATAAGCATATCTCTCTTAGAGCATACTAAAGAGTTTAGTTGTGCTCTATCCATGGTTGATGTTGCTGATTTCCTACTCAAGGCATCTGCAACAACATTGACCTTGCTTGGATGGTAATCAATTGTACAATCGTAGTCCTTGATTAACTCCATCCAACGACGTTGCCTCATGTTAAGCTCGTGCTGAGAGAAGATATACCTAAGGTTCTTGTGGTCTGTGAAAATCTGGAATGTCTCTCTGTAGAGATAATGTCTCCAGATCTTCAAGGCATGAACCATGGCAGCTAACTCCAGATCGTGTGTCGGATAATTCTCCTCGTGTTTCTTAAGCTGTCGAGAAGCAAAAGAAATCACTTGTTTATCTTGCATCAACACACATCCAAGTCCATTCTTGGAAGCATCACAGAAGACTACATATCCTTTTCCTTGTTCAGGTAGCACAAGCACAGGTGCACTTGTCAACCTCTCTTTCAACAACTGGAAAGACTGTTGACACTTATTACTCCAAGAAAAAGGAACATCTTTCTGGGTCAACTTGGTCAAAGGTAAGGCTATAGAACTAAAGTTCTTAATGAACCTTCGATAGTAGCCAGCTAACCCCAAGAAACTTCGAATCTCCGTCGGTGTCTTCGGTTGTTCCCATTGTAGAATAGATTCTACCTTTGTAGGGTCAACATGAATTCCCGAGGCAGATATCACATGTCCAAGAAAGGATACCTCTGGTAGCCAAAACTCACACTTGCTAAACTTAGCATACAGCTTATGTTCTCTTAGCAAGGTCAAAGCTTGGCGAAGATGCTGCTCATGCTGCTGAGCATCCTTACTATAGATCAGAATGTCATCTATGAAGATGACAACACATTGATCAAGGAAAGGTCGAAAAACTCTATTCATGAGTTCCATAAATGCAGCTGGTGCATTGGTTAGTCCAAACGACATAACCGTGAACTCATAGTGACCATACCTCGTCCTAAAAGCAGACTTGGATATGTCACTATCCTTAATACGAAGTTGATGATATCCAGACCTCAAATCTATCTTGGAAAAGACGGTTGCACCACGCAACTGGTCAAAGAGATCATCAATCCTCGACAGAGGGTACTTATTCTTTATTGTCACTTTATTGAGTTGTCTGTAGTCGATGCACAATCGCATTGACCCATCTTTCTTTTTAACAAACAAGACCGGAGCACCCCAAGGTGAAGTACTCGGTCGGATAAAGCCCTTCTCAAGTAACTCTTGAAGCTGATTCTTGAGTTCTGCCATCTCGGCAGGCGCCATCCTATACAGAGTCTGGGCTATGAGTTTTGTATCTGGGATCAGATTGATTTCAAAATCAATTTCCCGAGGTGGTGGTATACCAGGAAGTTCTTCAGGAAACACATCCTCGAATTCCCTGACTATGGGAACTTCAGCAGGATTGGAACTTTCCTTGGTAACATCTACCACATGGGCTAAGAATGCATAACATCCTTGCCTCAACAGCTTATCAGCAACCATAGCTGATACAAGACAGGTGGGCAGAATCTTTCTCTCACCTTGAAAGATCCATGTGTTGCTTTCATCAGCAAACACAGCCAACTTGGACTCACAATCCAAGACTACTCTATACCTTTCCAAGGTATCCATCCCGAGGATTATATCAAATCCCTGCATATCAAGTGGTATAAGATCCACTTGAATGCGATGGTCAGAAAAGAAGAGGATGCAGGGAGAGCATACCTCCTGCAAAACGGCAGACCCACTCAACGGAGTCTCCAACAACAAACTATCTTCTCTATGACTAACAGTCACATTGCAGTCATGAATCACTCTACGAGTGATAAAAGAGTGTGTAGCACCCGGGTCAATCAGAACAGATACAACACAGGATGTAGACATATCAGAATATAAAAGTTTCATCTGACCTGCCACTACCCGTGGATTGACCACTGCTTCAGATGGGTTCATAGCATAGAACCTTGTTGTCGCCTGGTGTTGAGGTGGTGCTGATGATCCATCTTGAGACGCTTGTCCACGTCCTCGAGCTGCTCCTTGATATTTCCTATTCTGAGATCCTTGTTGATTCTGTCTCAGAGGCTGTGTCACACTGACAGGCCTAGAACGGCAATCCTTCATCAAGTGTCCCACCTTACCACAGTTGTAGCAACTCCTCTCCTGTTGTTGTGGTCTGGGTGGTCCAGTTACTGACATTGATGCAGAACTGTGCGTCCTTTGAGGCGGTTGACTCCGTCCTCTACCTCTGCTTGGCGACCATTGAGTTTGAAAACTCGATCTGGGTGGTGGAGGGTTAGGTGCAGAGAATCTAGGTTTCTTGGAATCCCTAGATGAAGAACCCTGGAACTGTGGATATCTTTTCTGAGTTTGCCTCTTCTCAACCACAGATCTCTCTATCCTTCGGACTGACTCAACGAAGGTAGAGAATCTCTCTCGGTTTTCTAAGGCAGACACAGGGGTTGATATATCAGCATTCAAACCCTTCTCGAATCTTCTGATTCTTTCCTCTTCTGTGGCGGCCATGTGCGGACAGAACCGTAGCAACTCCATGAACTTAGCTTCATACTCGCTAATGTTCATCATACCCTACCTTAGTCTCTCAAACTGAGAGATCTTCTCATCTAGGAAGGTCTTTGGAAAATATCTATTGATAAATTCCCGACGAAACTCTTCCCATGAGAACTCTATTCCAGGTCTCTTCTGCTCTTCCATGTTCCACCAGTGACCAGCACTGCCTTTGAGAAGATAGACAACATGTCTAACCTTCTCAGCTTCTGGGATAATAAGAATCCTGAAAGCCTTCTCCAACTCTGTCAACCATAGGTCAGCATCTGCGGGGTCGGCAGTCCCAAAGTACTCGGTAGCTCTGACACGACGAAGTCGTTCGAACGTCTTACTGATACCTTGTCCTTCAGGTTGGACAGGTGCCCTAGGTGTAGGCATGGGCATCCTGTCAGTTATGTGTGTCATGGCAGTCATGAACTGCCCGAACATTGTCTGTACAGCTGGGTTACCCATGTCGGCTGGGTCAAACTGGGGTGGCTCTCTTGGTGACTCAGGTGCAGGCTGTTCTATTCTTGGAACCCTTGCACCGCCTTGAGGTGCACTAGCACTACTCTCTGCCACGTACTCATCATGAGGCTCAGCCATCCTTATGTATCTTTTTCTCCTAAGGAGCAGAAGATTCTATTAGATAAGGAAGGAGTACTAAAGATAGTCTCGACATCCTAAGTCCTATGCCTCTGTAGACTCAACAGACCTAGAGCTCTGATACCACTAAATGTGGGCTCTGACCTCCAAACCACGATATAATCACGATTTAAACTTAGCGGAAGCGATTCGATAAACAGCGGAAGACAAAAATCACGGGAAATTAAAACTTTTCGAGACAAGAGCTTGAATTCATAAAAGCTTCTTTCATAATAAGAGATAAACTGTTTACATCTCATGATAATTACTTCTTGAGTAATTATATACATCAAGATACAAAATCTCAAGAACACATAATAAAAGGCTCCAAGACCTGAGAGTACAGAGGACACATAGGACTGACTCTAACTACACCACATGGCAGGCTAAATCTCCACCTGAGATTTCACTGCTGCTCCTGGTGCTGCTGCTGCTGAGACTGGTCACCTGTAGACCGGTTCCTCCGTCTCCGACGTCCATCTAAAAAGTTGAAGTCTACGGGGTGAGACAATTTTACATAATTGTCCCAGCGAGAGTTATAACTCTCCGCCAGAAGCTTTATTATAACATCAAAGAATAACTTAAGCAGTAAAGCTTTCAAAGTATTCAATAGCAGTTGCAACTATGAACAAGAGCTTAACATTTATGAGATATGAAGAAATATAAGCACTATCACAGCGTATCATCAATCCACTAACTCGTAGTTATCTCTAACAGGTATACTGCGTGGTTGATTATGTTTTACAAACAACATTATGCCCTGTGGAGATGAGGCATACCACTCATACTCCAACTGATCGCTAAGAAGTCACATCAGTATCATACATAGGTCATTAAGAGAGCCGGATTCTCATGACCTTCACCTTCCTCAGTCAGTAAGAGGATCACTTGTAGGACATCTTGTGTCTCTACTATTATAGCTCACCAGGGTAAACTGGTTCTTCACTATTTTAGAGTTACAGTGGCATTCTGTACTCTCTTCATCATCAGGAGATTTCATGTTTATCTCTACTAATACGGATATCTATGTTTTCTTCGTCATCAGGAGGTTTCATGTTTACCATCCAATGATACGGTAGGGTTTTGTAGTGAAGGGTTGACGAATTGCACATCTACATCAATCACCTACACTAGGATGTAAGGTTCTACACAGCCATATACCCCACATACTCAATAGTATGAGATCCAGGAGTTCCCTAAGGAAAACCTGTTTCACCATCATTTGATCTCTGACAATGATGGATCTATGATCAGGGCTCTACATTATACTTGATTAGTTAGGTACATTTATATTCTTTTAACATCAAACATTGTTCTTCAAACAATAGTAGTAGCATAGAAGCTATGAAAGGAGAATACTAAATGTAACAAGCCTAACTCTCATCAATCATCATTTCTCATTATACTCATCACAAGTCATCTCTAAAGCATGACCTTGATGGTATTCATGGCTCACACAACCCATTAAATCATAGGATGCCACTGACAAGACATCAAGATATTTTACTTATTCATGAAGCTTATAACATGCTTTCCATGAATACAGTATCATCATCCATACCTGGATATGATCGCCTTCATATCAGAACCTGCATGGTTAGTTCAACTGATAAAGGTAATTCAAAACAAGGAATACATTTCCCACTCTTGTCATAAGAGCTAAGTTCTCTGATTCTCATCAATTAGAGTTTAATACTTATATTGCATGTCATTACCCTTGAATTAGGGTTTACTATTCACATTACATATCATCACCCTTGAATTAGGGTTTACTATTCACATTATATGTCATCACCCTTGAATTAGGGTTTACTATTCACATTATATGTCATCACCCTTGAATTAGGGTTTACTATTCACATTATATGTCATCACCCTTGAATTAGGGTTTACAATTCACATTATATGTCATCACCCTTGAATTAGGGTTTACAATTCACATTATATGTCATCACCCTTGAATTGAACTCATAACATAATCATGTATGAGGAACATCATCATTGATGCTCTCAGATTGGCTTAAGATTCATCATATATCATAATTAGGGTTTCCATGATCTCACATAGGTGGTTCATACCCTAATCATGCACATCCATGTGTATTGAAGGTTCTTTACTTGACTTTCCATCATATGAGGGTACTTTCTCTCTCTTAAGGTACTTTCTCTCTCTAAGGTACTTTCTCTCTCCTCATACTAGTAGATGGTGATAGCACCACTCTAGATCAGGTTGGGTGAAGTCCACTTTGATTAACATAGACCAAATCACCACTATTGAGTGATTAGGGTTTGATTAGAACACGGTTTCACTCAATTTGAACCTTTCAAAGGTATTATGGTAAATTACACATTGATCATCATCATGGGTTAATTTACTAATCAATGGACCCTTAATGTCTCTTGGTATCATTAGGGTTTAGTTTGAATAATCATCAAACTAATTAAGCCTTCAAGGCATAAGGCAGACTTATCCTCAAAAGTCTTTGTTAGGTTTCACACCTTCAACCTTTATACGATCTTGAGATCGTATAAGGTTGCAAACCATTTAAGCTTTGTAGACCGTTTGAGCTTGGGTTGACTTCAAGACCGTATAACATTCAAGACCGTTTACCCTCATTGGGTCTTGAGGTCGAGAGACCTCATTCGGTATCGAGGTCGAGAGACCTCACACGGTCTTGAGGTCGAGAGACCTCACACGGTCTTGAGGTCGAGAGACCTCACACGGTCTTGAGGTCGAGAGACCTTGCACGGTCTTGAGGTCGAGAGACCTTGCACGGTCTTGAGGTCGAGTGCCCTCAAAAACTCAAGATCGTATAGACCTCCAAGGTGATCCAAAGGGTAAATTCGATTAGGGTTCCTATGTTGAAGCCATCCATTGGTCTCAAGATTGCTAACCACTTACCAATTGAGACAATTAGGGTTATCCTTAACCAATTGGTCACTCAATTGACCCTCAATTTTTATCCAATTAGGGTTGAAGTTGGTTCAATTAAGGTCCATCAACGTTCAACCATCAACACTCAACAATGTGAATCAACACAAGGTTGAACCCTTCAATTGAGCTCCAATTGGGCCCAAACTTAGCCCAAACGGTCTTGAGATCGTGTGGATGAACTCCACACGGTCTTGAGACCGTTTTCCCATGATTTCATCAAAATCTAATGTGATTTGATAGGGGTTGAACCTTGATTGAGTCTCAAATCAGTATTTTAATTAATTTGATAACCTATTGCAATTGGGCTCTCAATTGATCAAATTACCTTAACCCTAGACCTCCAAACGGTCTTGGGTTGTCACCACACGGTCTTGAGACCGTTTGGATGAGATCCAAACGGTCTTGAGACCGTTTGCCCATCCAACTTTTGGATTCTAGTGAAAATTCTTCAAGGTTGGATCCATTGAGTTGATGATCATATCAACACTTAATTACAATGTAATTTGGTATGTTTGTACCTTCAATTGGTCAACTATACTTGACCCCAGACCTCCATACGGTCTTGGGTGATCCCCCACACGGTCTTGAGACCGTTTGGTTGATCCCCAAACGGTCTTGAGACCGTTTAGGTCAATCAACCCCAAAAACACTAAGTTATCCATTGAGATTTCAGTACTGATTTCAATTAGGGTTTGCCCTAGTAATCACCCTTCAACTCTTAGCTCGTTTGGAATTAGTCCATCAAATTTGGTGAGTTGTTAATCAACATTATTTTTAAGAGTAATCTCATACGTTCAACACTTGGTCAATGTTCTTACACGGTCTTGAGACCGTTTGCCCAAAAAGGGCGATTTCAACAGATTGGAAATCAGGAGTAAATTCAATTAAAGTTGTTGATTAAAAAGGCCATATCTCACGATTCCTTTGGAGTTATCATCTCAACTTTTGTGGGTGATTATCCTACATAATTACGAACAGAAATCTTATACGTTCCACGCTCGGTCAACGTGGATAAATGGTCTTGAAGACCGTTTGCCCTTACACGGTCCTGAGACCGTTTGCTCACCACACGGTCTTGAGACCGAGAGAGCAATTTGTGGAGACCGTTTGGTAAAGTAAAAAGTAGTGGATTAACTTTGGAAATAACGTCTTCATCTCCTAGCTCAAGAACAGCAAGGATTTCTCACGGATTTGCTTGCAAGGTAGCAAAGGAAAGTAGAGAAGAAGAAGAATTATCATCTAAAAGCATGAACAAGATGTATATAACAAAGCATGGGTTTAGAGTTATAAAACCCGCCTAAAGCTTGCTCTTTGAGCTCCAAGCTTTCTAGCTCCAAGCTTTAATGGCGTCCTTGAGCTTCCATAGGTCGGCCAAGGTGATCCTTCCAAGGAAAGTTGAGAAAAGATGGCTAGAAAGGTAGAGTTAAGGGAGCTAGTCATCAATTTGGCCTTGAATTCGAGTTCTAACCATGAAATTAGGCAAAAGGAGGGATCCAAACCTACCTTGCACACCTTTGGTCGTCCTCCTGAGATCCAATCTCTCCTTAGTCGGTTTGGTTGAAAAGAACAGTGAAAGGAACGAAGGGAAAGTTCCCTTGCTTAGAGAGGTGGAGAGTATATATACTTGGGGTGAGGTTTTAACATAACTCATAAGTTCTTCATATTTTTAACTAAGTCCCTCTTTCTTTCTTTGCTAGTCCTTCCTTCTTAATTTTAAGTACAACTTCCTTCTAAGGTCAAGAAAATGAGGGCAAAGAAGATCAGCCTATTACTAAAGCACACACATAAAAAGGGCTATAGTACATACACCCTGATTATTCAATCACAAAGGTGTTTTTCATAACTTGATTAATCAATTGAAGTGACCTTTCATCATTTATTCTCTAAATGATGATAAGAGTCTTAAAAGATACATTATATGATGTATTTTACAAATTGCATCCCTAAATTTGGGTAAATTGCATTTTACTCCAAATTAGGACTTCAAGCACCGGGATTGCTTCCACAACTGCACCTTGGTGCCCAAGCTTGGGAAATCCCTCCAACTTACCAAAATGATTCTCATGATGTCTCAACATCAGAGGAACATTTCAACATGTGCAAATTGCAAGTTAACCCTTCTAATTGGGTAAATTTCACATAGGTCCCTGCATAACAAAACAATGCTACAATTTTATATAAAAAGGAGCAAAATCTGACATATATGTTTCTGAGAAACTTAATTACATGCTCAAAGTTAATCACAGGGATTTAATTACATATTTAGGCAAAACACCTAGGGTTAACTCATAACCCAGGTCAGGGATGTTACACACATATGTTGAGAGTGGTTGAGACCCATGGGTTGAGAGTGTTCGAGACCAATGTGTTGAGAGTGGTCGAGACCCATGTGTTGAGAGTGGTCGAGACCTGTGTGATGTGAGTAGTCAAGACACCTATGCATATGTACGTACATGGTCAATACATAGTGTAATGGTCTACATAAGGTGTTGTGATTATGAATTGATAATCACTAATAATAGTGTTTAACCCTAGTACTCTCCAACAATGTGGGAGGTGACAAAATTAGGGTTTAGTGGTTGAGAGCTGATATAAAACCCTAATCTTGAGATGTAAAATACATTTTTTCTCATATTGTTTGAATATCATTATTATATGATGATATTTTCTCTCTCCTACTTATGTAACTCTAACTTCCAGGTGAGATGAATGTCATATCTATAAGAATGATATGTTGATCCCTATGTAATACAGGGTGGTGATTATGAGTAATATTGATCATATTGTGATATTGAATGTGCAAGAGTTATATGAATTGATATAATGACCTAGCAAGTGCCTTGTGCATAAATTGAGGTGAAATCCTTTAGTGATGTGATTGAGGTATTGATATCCCATTGAGATGTGATATTGGTGATGCCCTTGTAATGGTTGTGATGCAAAATAGAAGATAGCCATGCTTATGGTGCTATACTTGCTTATGATGTTAGCTATACTTATGGTGCTATACTTGCTTATGATGTTAGTTATACTTATGCTGCTAGACTTGCTTATGATGTTAGCCATGCTTATGTTACTTGACTTGCTTATGATGTTAGTCATGCTTATGCTTCTAGAGTTGATTATGATGTTGGATATGCTTATGCTGCTAAACTGGCCTACGATGTTAGCTATGCTTATGCTGCTAGACTTATGATGTTAGCTAAATTTATGCTGCTAGACTTGCTTATGATGTTAGCTATGATTAGGCTGCTAGATTTTCTTTTGATGTTAGTTATGCTTGTGCCTCTAGAATTGCTTATGGTGTTAGCTATGCTTGTGCCGCTAGACTTGCTTATGATGTTAGCTATGTTTATGGTGCTAGACTTGTTTATGATGTTAGTTATCTCCTATTGTTAGATATGCTTATAATGTTAGCCATGCCTATGTAGTTCAATATGCTTATCTTGTTAGACATGCTAATAACTACTAGATATATTCATGATACATATTAGACTCATGATGATAGTTATGCCCATAGTGTTAACTAAACCATGATATCTAAGAATAATGTTAATTTTTTAATGCTACAAATAAGAATCTATATAGAACTATTCTCAAGAAGTTTTATATCTGGTAGGTTATTCTGTTATATAATCTGATCTATTTGTTTAATTAATTAACTTGTTGTAATCAATAAGTGTTGTTGAGAGTTATATCTCTCTCTGAGACATGGGTCTCACCTCATGGGTCACCACATCTTTTTAGGTGATCGGAAGTAGCGGCAGAAAGCCCGTGACAGTGAGGAAGAGATGTGATGATGGACCTTAGAGAAGGTTTTTATATGTCTAGTGTGTCCTAGATTCATCCTCATACTCTCAGATTCGGTGGGAAAGTTTGTATATGATGTTTCAATCAACTAGAGATTTTGGTTGTATTTTGATGCTTGTATATGTGGATAATGCTCTTCTGTATGTATATGTTGTGGTCAAGGCCACATAATAATTGTTAAAGGATATTTGGTGTAAGGACCCTGACCTCCATTTTGGGCTTACCCTATTTTCTTTGCCTAAACCTTGTGTTTAGATGTTTGCTAATCACCTAAGGTGTGATTAGGGTCTTGTTTGTGCTTTGTTGGGAGGTTGAGGTGCAACTTGCGATTCACCCAAGTTTTAGGGTTGTGTGCAAGTTTGCCACCTTGAGAGATGTCTTTCTCTCTCCTTACATCCTCTAGGGTTGAGAGGATGAGTTGGGCGCCTTGCTTGAGCTATGTTTGGGCCTCGTTTAAGCTTGTGAAGCTTGGGCTTGTTGTTCGGCTTCCCTGGGCCTTGCCTGCTTGGCGTATCGGCCAAGAGTGTACTGGGCATGAGTGTATCAGCCAGGGTTGTATCAGCCAAGTGGTGTATTGGCCATGGCACCATGTTGGGCGATACACACCCCTCTTGACCTAGCTTCATTTGTGTCACCATTGGGGACACTTGGTGATCTTTTCTAGCAAGGTGGCATAGCTTGGACAAGTGGTGGTTTGGACGAGCACATGTAGAGCAATCCTCTAGTGGACGCCCACTTGACCCCCTTGCATATATAGCCCCTTCTTTGCTAGTTTGGGATCCCTTTTCCTCCTTAGTTGCTTTCCTTCTTCCTTGGTGGCCGATACACCCCCTTGGTGGAGCCTTGGTGGCCGATACACTTGGTAGAGCTTGGTGGCCGATATCCTTGGTGGAGTCTTCTTCTTCCTCTAGTGGTGGTCAGAACCCTAGAGAGTGTCTTGCTCCTTATTATCTTGTGGTGAGTATCTCTCCCTTTCCTTAGCATCTTCTTCTTCTTCTTCTTCTTCCTTTCTTTTCGGCCATGGTGGTTATGGAGTTCTCTTCTCTCCTAGTATTGGTCGAAGGTGGTGCCTTAGAGCTTGGAGCTTGGAGCTTTAATATTGGTGCTTGGAGCTTTAGAGCTTGCTTGAGGCGGGTTACATAACTCCTACCCTAGATATATTACCTTCTTTTTATGTTTCTTGTTGTATGCTATCTTGATCGGCCATGCTTATCTTGTTAGTAATATATTTTCTCTAGTATGTGACCTTGACCTTGTGAGATATGATGACATGGTTATATTGTTTAGATGTGTTATTGGACCTTGTTGGCCAAACCTTGGATTAGGGTTCCTTGGGAAAAACCCCTCTCTCTTAGTTGTTGGGAGGTGAGCCTGGGGTTCCCTAATTCAATGGTGTGTGTGGTGTGTTCTTGGGGCAAAATCCCTTTCTCTCCCTTTGGTTTCGAGAGGTGAGCTTGAGCTCTAGTGGTGTAGGCAAAACCCCTCTCTTCCTTAGTCATTGAGAGGTGAGTCTATACTCTAGTTGCTTGGGCAATACCCCTCTCTTACCATGGACTTGAGAGGTGAGCTTTTGGTTGGTGTTGACCTAGTTGAGGTTGGTAGATTGGTCGATATGGGATGATCCACCTTGCTACCCGATATGTGATAGAGGTTGTGCAAGACCCCTCTCACTTAGATGTTGAGAGGTGAGCCAACACTCTTGATCTTTTAGGGTTTTTGGTGGCTGCCTTAAGGTTGAAGATGACCAACTCAATATCTTTGACGACCCAAGATGTCTTGCTGCCCGATATCCCTCTCCTAGGGTTGAGCTTGGATGATATGTTAGATGGGTGTTGACCTCTTTAACCGATATGGGTCCTTACCCAAGATGTGTTGTTGGACGATATGCTCTTGGGCGATATAGTGTTTTGAGGTCTGTTGACCGTTTTGATCCTTGAGAGTGTTGCCCAGTACCCTAGAACCTTTGGGCGATATGGATTTGGTGTGCCTTGCACGATACCCTTGGATGTGTGCCGATATCCGTCTTCTCCCTTAGGGTTAGGGTTGAGACGATATAGTAGATGAGCGCCTTGTTAATCCTTCACCCGGTATAGTCTGTAAGAGTGGAGTTAGTTGGAGGCTGGTACCCCTTGGGCGTTAGGTGGTCTGTGTTGAGCATCATGGCATGTTGGTGCCCTACACAACATCCTCTTGGATGGTGCTGCCCGACACCTTGTTGGATGATGCCTTGCCCGATATGGGTGCTTATGTTGTGACGACCGTGTTGGATGATAGGGTTGTATCCCTTGGTCATTTTTCCCCCTTGTGAGGTGTGTTGCCCGACACGATGCTTCATGGGTAACAAGGGTGTGCTGTTTGGGCGACATAGGTGGTTTCTAGTGTGCTGCCCATTATCGACCTGTTGGGATCAGTTAGCTGTGAGCCCATTATGTGATGTTCCTTGTATGTGCCCATTATCGGTTGTACATAGTTGGACGTTAGTCCAAGGTAGATGTTAACCTGATACATGGTGATAGCCGATATCCATGTCAGCCCCTTTATGCATTGATAACCAAGACAGTGTTGAACATTACACCTTTGGTGAGGGTTGATACACATGTAGTGAGGAACGCTATGGGTTGTGATACCTTTGGTGAAGGTTATCCCTTATCCGAAATATCTATAATGAGGATTGTACTTTGTGTTCGGTTGGTAACCCTAATGCTTGATTGAAAAGTTATATATGATAATGTCATGCTTAGATATGCTCATCCAATAGCATAATTATATCTCTCTTGATATATGCAATAAGTTTAAGATGTTCCTTGTATGAGTACAGTTGTACCTCTACGCTTATGCTAACCATGCATGTACCATTTGTATGATGAGGCCATAGTGATGGCATGATAATGATATGATGTAGAACATCAAGGGTTATGATGAACCCAGTGATATATGATGGGTGTTACCCATGGAATGGCAAGGTGTGCCTTGATGATGGGATTGAGTCCCTATGATGTTGATCCTTGAGATGGATCTTGATGATTGGCAAGAGGCCAAGTGGTAACATGTAATGTTGGATCCTTGTGATGGATCATGATGATTTTGATGGCTTTGAGAATAAGAGTGACAATGTAACACATGATAATGAGATCTATGTTGTTTACTTGTGTTTTAGTTTACATGTTACATAACTTGGTTGAATCTTGCAATCCACTTAAAATATGTTAATTAATTATAAATGAACCTTTCATGTAGTTTGCCCTGGCCATAGATCCATCATCGTTAGTAGTTGGTGATGGTGAAATGGGTTCTCCTGCGGGTTAACCCAGAGCACATATTGTTGAATATGTGGGGTTTCTCCTAGCCGAAAATAGGAGGATTAGAGTGCAACTACGGTTGTAGAATCAGATGTGTATAAGAGCATGGAGAACAACCCATGACTCAGTGTGATAGAGAATGAATGTGTTCATGGTTCAGGAGCACAATGAATAGGCTTGTGGCTCAAGATATACTAGCGTCGAGACCTGTACCAAGGTGGGCTAGAGAAAAGGGTAGCCTGCGGGAGCTGACCCTGTGACTGAGGTCACTTAAGCAAGAGATTGCGGTCCTGCTTTGGATATCATGCACTGACCACGAGGAGGTTGAGGTTGTGGAGTCCGGCTCTTCCATTGACCTTGTATGGCACCGGCTTTGGGTTTCACAACTGAAGGTTGGATTTGAGCGGTACGACTCATTTCCTCAGGGCATAATAAACCGTAATCCAGCCGCATAGTATATATTGCTTAAGGCAAAACACAAAACATTGGTTGAGACATTGTTTGTATAGTTATCCTAGTTACATCTTGCAGTTAATTTCTTTCCTCATGTTTTATGATAAGATCTTATATGACTTCTCTTGTCAATCATGTTCCCTATTATTATCTATGCATATGCTTCCTAAATATCTTGGTAAGGTGTTATAACAAGTTAGTTCTGCTCAGTATGTTGCTTATATAATCTACCTACATCAGTTATAAACTTTATCTGTTATAGATCTCCTTTGAGGTTTTATAGTTTCGGCGAGGGTTATGTTTCTCACTGGGATTGTGTGTCTCACCCCATTGGTTTAAAACCTTTTTAGGTGGACGTGCTAGACATGGTGGTGATCATGGTGTTGCAGCCGAGTAGCAAGAAGAATAGTAGAAGGCAAGAGATGGATATGCTGCTATTTTTGGGAGTTTTGTAGTAGAGTCCTAGAGTCATCCCTGTACTCTCAGGTCCTTGGAGGTGTTTTGATGAGGTTTCATGATGTATAGTTGATATGGCTCTCTTATCGTATTGTTGACATGGCTAGGTCTGTTATGTACATTAACAAGTGGTGAACTCTTGTGCTTATGGGACAACTAGATCCTATGAGTTGTGGACATGTATCAAGTTTATGTATATTTATATAACATGTTTCCTTGCAGGATGTGGATCTGGTTGCAATAGTTCCTTTCTTATCTTCTTTCCGCAATCGGTTTTAATTAACCAGTATTTTTGATAATACGATGTTTATGACGGTTCTGCATGTTTTCGCGTGACATTTCGTTGTTTGTGTGATAGTGGGATGTCACATTTGGCATGATATATGAATATGAGAAATATGTTAGGATTTTATGTAAATGTTCTTGAGTATACTAGTGAAATAAATCGATTTTTATTATCCCCATTTTCTACTATGTGGTTGATTAGTGATTGATCATGTTTGGGTTTTGAGTAATCTTGTTCATCGTGATGGGTTCTCACAATGGGGGAAAAATCTAATCCCCCACCAGGATCACATGATTGATCCAAGGTAGGGTGGCTCACGTACAAGGCCATTCGGGCCCTCGCCCTCGAGCAATGGGTTGCGTCGGTGAGCACATTGTTGAAAAACTGCACACATATATCATACACCATTAGTAGTTGGTGTCATATTAGAGTGGTAGGGAGCCGATGGAAATTGCTCCACTGGATGTGAGCAATGTTGGCGTTTCATTGGCGATCCAGATCATGCCCCCCCAGGTCAATCAGTGTGTCCTTAGTCGCAGACCCAGAGGAGGGGGAGTGCCCTCCCAGAGGCTCAGTGGACCAACAATGATCCAATGTTGTATACCTTCTATTTAAAAGGTAAATATTTGAAAAATTCTATCAAATTGATCCTGAGGCCAATCCTAACATGTTGTATATGCATTATCAAAAAATGATATCTAGCCAATAAATTACTTTTTAGTCTGTTTTCCTCAAGTTTCCACTAAAATCCCAAAATGCCTACTTTTGAGGTCTTCTAATATATTTATTGTCATTAAGTACTCTACCATGAACCCCCATGCTGTCAAATCTTCTTTATAATCTTAATTCAATATCTATTGATGGTTTGTAAGACAAAGCTCCAACTTTGATCTCTATGACACCGAAAGATATGATCTTTCTCTCATAAATGGCTTAACATGGACTTTGTGTTAATGATGATTGATTTGATGTTCAAACTTGATCTTTTGCACCCTTTTCCATTGGTTCTAAATTAATAAAATTTGATGTATGGTGTACCAATCTTTGAACTTTCTCGTATTAGTACCCTTTATGGATTTAATGATGTTCTTTAAAGATGAAGCATGTTTAATGGTGATATCTTGATCATGAATCCCCAACATCGTTCAACTGTAGATCTTTTATTTCCAAACTAATTACATAACCTCAAAACTAGTAATCTTATATGCCTTGTATCCCTAAAGCCTTATGGAACTTTCTTGTGTACTCATGTGACTAAGTAACCTAATATTGACTTGAAAGGTGATCTAGTGTGCATGTTGATAACTAAGTCTCTAATCTTATGTAAATCTTTCCCTGTTGATCACCCATGTTATGTAAATGGCCTCAAATCAGTAAGCTTGGTTATGTTTATGACACCTAACTAAAGTGGACCCCATCTATACTCTAATGGTGATAACCTTGCATGATAATGACTTAAATGACTAGTTTCACTATGATAACGCTTATATTGCTCATCCTAATTAAATATTATGATCACTCTATGTATCATCATGAGACTATAATCATGATTTCCTAAACTTAGTTGTGATGTGCCTCCCTAGGTTCTAGATGAACCCAAGTTGTATGATGTAACATTATTATGAATATGCATGACCTAGTTTGAGATAACAAAATCAAGATTGGAGGCCTTGATAACTAGATCTAGGTGACACATCTAACCTCCATGATGATGATTTATGAGACCAAATCTTGATGATGTTAATCTAATTGTACTTACCAGAATCACTTTGTTGACTTAATTGCCAAGTATAGTCGAGGTTGCTAATTAAAATTTTTATATTTGAATGGTTAATCTTGTGCTTTAATCAAGGTACACTTTTGTGAAAAAGTGAATTTTGCATAAGTATGAAAAAATTCCAATTTTACCCTCATTATGTTAATTCTTGACTCAAATTATTATTATTGGATACAAAATCAATTTTGATACTCAAATTCAAAATATGGCGGTCAGTGTAGTTTTTATACACTTTGTGAGACCACATATTTGATTAATTTGTTACTTTATCCAAAGAAGTAATCATGTCCATATAACTTCATATTATGGATATCAAACTTTTTGTAAAGTTTCTTCACATTATTTTGGACCTATGGTCCAAATTTCATCTCATTTGGACACTCCTACAATTTCCTATGATTTCTTGAATTTATTGTGTGGAAAACCACTTTATTTTCCATTTTTATTGGCTTATCCACGCCAGCAATCTAGGGCAAGGCATCAGGGGTGAGTTTGGCCCTTGGATCTATCTCTCGTAGATCCAGTTCAGATCTGACAGTCGTGGGGTCATCTCCTACCTGCCGCAATCAATGAGGAGATGTTACGACGGCCAAAACTTGCAATCACCCGCCTACTACCCCGATTCGAAAATTTAAGTGAGCACAAAGTCTCGCCTTGTGATTTTGAACTCACCCATACCCCATTTGACCACCATTAAAGATCGATTTTGCCATTAAAATGTTTCCCTTGACTAGCCTTCTCACTCCAGAGACCATGGCCACCTACCAAGGATCGATCTCGCCCCAAAACCTAATCCTAGTGCTATAAAAGGGCCCTCCAAGGACCGCCGTAGCCGCACCTTTCTCTCAGACTCTCTATTGCTCCCCCTCTCAGCATTGGGCACCCAAAATTTCTCCCCAACCTCCTTAATACTCATATGGTGTCGTCGCCTAGCCTAGTTTGGGTGTTCATCCTACACGCCTCCTCTCCCCAGATCTACACCTCCATCCAAGTCACGAGACCTCAACGGATCTGGATGGAACCCTCACCGCCCTCCATCGCCCTCCTACCCCCTTCTCTGGTAGAGCCAGTGAGCACCCTCTATCACATTCCCTGGATCTCACAGAATCCTGCATGAGAGAGATAAGCCAAACCCTAACATTTGACTCTGATGATTATCTTGAGACACAAAAATGTAGACTTGACTCATTAGTGATATAGATCTATTTACTTGATTAAATCTTGAATATATTCTCTATGAATAATGTTTAATCTTGATATTGATCTTAATCTTACAAAATCCTTGATCACATGTATGATCCATGACTCTACTTTTTATTAATCTAATCTTAAATTCCAATGATGCTAATTATCATGATGATCTAGAAATTTGATGATGACTTGGATAATGATTATAATATTTAGGGTTAACACATATGATCCTAGAGAACCTAAGTAGGTCATTTCACACATGAAATAATCTTGACACTTGAATAATGTTTGACATCTTAAAATATTATTGATTATAAGTGGATGACCTAACCCTAAGGTTGACATAGGAAAGTGTAACCCTAATCTCGAATATTGAGGCACAATCTTCCAAATATTATGATCTTGACCCTTTATCCAAATATTGTTGATTTAGGATCTGACTCAAAGGGTTGACCTAGTACTTGTTGAGATGTGTACACTAAATCTTTGGTGAAAGGTATTCTATTATATCTACTCCTTGATTGTAAGGACCCTGACCTGCGTTTAGGGTTTACCCTGTTTGTTTTGCTTAACCTTAGTGGTTTGATGCTTGCTAATCACCCTAAGTGGTGATTAGGGTTTTGTTGAGCTTTGTTGAGAGTTCGAGGGGCTACTTGCAAATAACCCAAGTGCAGGGTTTTGTGTGCAAGTTTGCCATCTTTTGAGATGTTTTCCCCTCTTTGCTTCCTCTAGGGCTGAGAGGAAGGCTTGGGCTTGTTGTTTGAGTCCTTTGGGCCTGAGTTGAGCTTGTTTGGGCCTTGGAGTTCCTTGTTTGGGCTTGCTTGAGCCTTGTGTCGGCCAAGACCTGCTTTGTGTCGCCCAGCAGGCTGATGTGTCGCCCAACAGAGCTGCTGCCTGTGTCGCCTAAGATGCTTGGTCTGGTGTGGTGGACCCTTGGTGCATGTTTTGGACAAGTGTCCCATGCCTTGCTAGTGTGTTGGCTGGAACCCTAGGACAAGTGTCCCTTGGGTGGGCGACACATAGCATGGATGTACCTTGGTTTCTCCTCCCCTTCTTCCTATATAGGCATTTTTCTTCTTGCCCTAGTCTCCTTTGGTCTTTTGGTTTCTCTTCCACCTTGAGTGCACGATATCCCTCTCCATCTTGCTTGTGTTAGCCGATACACTCCCTTGGAGCTGAAGTGGTGGCCGATACACCCTCTTGGAGCAACTTAGTGGACGATAGCTTTGGACCCTGGAGTGCTTTAGAGATTGGAGCTTAAGGCGGGTTGCATAGCTTCTAACCCTAACTCCTTTACCTCTTGCTTGATCTTATGCATGTAGTAGTTTAGCTTAGCTCCTTGCTTTTGTACCTTGCTAGTGTACCTTGGTGGCCGACATCTCCCTTAGGGTTTAGGGTTCCTTTGTGTACCTTGCTTTCGAGGGTTTGGGGCTTCCTTGAGTTGGAGGTTGAAGGTGACCTATGGTTGGGCGATACCCCCTTCCTTGTGAGTGTGTTGGGCAACACACTTGCCCCTAAGTTGAACGATATGAGTGTCCTTGGGTTGAGCAACACCTTTGTTCTTTGTGTTGGCCGACATGGTGACCATGTTGGGCGACATGGTGCTCTCTTTGGTGGCCGACATGACACATTGGTGGACGACATGTTGAGCCCTTGAAGTTGGCCGATACCCTTGCCCATGAATGGGCGATAGAGTGAGCTAGGGTTTGGTTGGCCGATATGATGGGAGACATAGTGATGTCCCTTGTGTTTTGGTTAGTGCTCTTGGAGTTGGACGATACCCTTTCTCATGTTGGGCGACATGGTCTAATGGTGTTGGGCGTCATGGATATCTTTGAGTTGGACGATAGGCTATGTGCCCTTTGGCCGATAGCCCTATGGCCTATAGCCATGTTGGGCGATACCTCTCACTTGTGTTGGCCGATAGGGTTAGTAGTGTGTTGGCCGATAGGGTTAGTAGTGTGGTGACCGATAGGGTTAGTAGTGTGTTGGCCGATAGGGTTGGTGTGGTGGCCGATACCATGTTGGACGATAGGTCTTGATAAGTGTTATGTGAGGGTTGTGAAGCTTTAGTGAGGGAATGAGGTTCCTTTGGTGACAGTCTCATATGTGAGGGAAATAAACAATGGTAGTGTTTGTGATATCATCAATATATATATATGTTGCCTCGCAAATAATTAGGATGCTAATGATAGTAACAATGATGTTAGCCCTAATGTATTAGGTGCATGATGTGACCTTTATGCTTAATTAGTAATGTTTGTGGGGATGATGATAGTTACACTACTAGTTTGTTTTATTATAATAATGATTGTCATAAAGATGCTAAGTGACAGTTACGTTAAAAAGTTGCTTCATGATAAAGATGACAATAGTTGATGACATAGTAATGACCTTGTTAATAACAGTGTTGGTTCTGTATACTCAACATGATCTCCATATGCCTTGATTGTTTGTAAAATCCTGAGATTTAGGGTAAGCATCAATATGGTTGATAATGATGTAATTAATATACTTGGTTACCGAATAAGTGTAATATTGGTAATTTGATTATCTTGAATGTTGAACCTACCAGTATTGCATACCTTAACCTTGCAGGTGATGACTTAGCCATAAAAGGGCTATGTGACATATGTAATGAGTATCATTGCTTTGATAATTGCCCTATAAGATTGTGTATGTGATGTGTTGGTCCCATGATGATGATGTGAGCCTTAAGAAGCAGTGACAGTACATGATGAGGGGATTGAGACCCCGTGGTATGTGATGATCCTTGAGATGTATCTGGATGGTTGGCAAGAGGCCAAGTGATAACATGTGATGTTGGATCCTTAAGATGGATCAGGTTGATATGAATAGATCATAATATAATGTTCTTTACTTTCTGTTATATCTTGCATGTTATACAACTTGGTTGAATCCTGCAATCCATCTAAAAGATACTAATTAATCACAGTGAAATATATCATGTAGTTTGCCCTGGCCATAGATCCATCATCGTCAGGACTTGATGATGGTGAAACGGGTTTTCCTACGGGTTAACCTGGAAGTGCATATTGTTGAATATGTGTAGGTTGCTCCTAGCCTGAAAATGAGAAGGTAAGAGTGTAACTTCGGTTGCAGACTCAGATATGTGTTTAGAGCATGGTGAACAGGACCATGGCTCGGGATATGTGATGTATGGAGCATGAATGCGTTCATGGCTCAGAGCACGGTGAACATGCCCATGGCTCTATTTTACTAGCGTCGTGACCTGCACCAAGGCGGGCTAGAGAATGGGTAGCCTATGGAGCTAACCCTGTGGTTTAGACCACTTCAGCATGTGACTGTGGTCCTGCTTGTGTTGTATTCGTGTACTGACCACGAAGTGGGAGGTCGTGGAGTCCGGCTCTTCCATTGACCTTGTATGGCACCGGCTTGGGTTTCGTAACCGAAGGATGGATTTGAACGGTACGGTTCAAATCCTCAGGGCATAATAAAACGTAATACAGCCGTTTAGTAATTACTGATCAAATTAAACACGAAACATTGGTTGAGGCCTTGTTTGTTATACCTTGCAGGTTATGTGGTAATCTGTCTTATCTTGATAATCAGGTTATGTGACATCATATTCTGTTCTAATAATCCTGTTACATGTTGATATATCTTACCTTGATAATCATGTTCCTTTGAAGGACATCTGGTTATATACTTTAGTACAGCTGGAATGCTTGCCGGTATGAATAGTTTTGCTTTATACATACTGCTAATGTTATATCTGTTTTGAATAGCTTGCTGTCATAGTTTTTTTGCTGAGGTTCTGTAGTTGCGGTGGGGAGCTATGTTTCTTGCTGGGACAATTGTTCAATTGTCTCACTCCGCTAGTTTACACCCTTTTTAGGTGGTTGAGGTAGACGTGGTCGTGGTTGTGGTGTTGCGGACGAGCAGCTTGAGGAGCAGTAGAAGGCAAGCTTTGGAGATGCTGCTGTTATGATGTTTTGTAGTAGAGTCTAGAGTCATCCCTGTACTCTCAGGTCCTTGGTAGTGTTTTGACAATGTTTCACGAAGATCGTTCGATGATATCTGTATATCCTGCTGTTGGCCGGATGTGGGCCTTTATGTATATATGAACAGGTGGTGAACTCATGTGATGGATGGACAGCTGTTCCTGAGCTGTGGACACGTGTCAGATCTTGTGTATGTACATATTTATATGACATGTTTCTGTATAGGATGAGGACTGGAAAGTAATAGTTTCACAGTTTATCAGTTTTCCGCAATCGGTTTTAATTAACCCGTGTTTTTGATAATCTGTGGTTATGGTGTTTTCCGCACATTTTCGCGTAACATCTCATTATCTGTGTGATAATGGGATGTGTTGCCACAAGCTTGGTATCAGAGCTCTAGGTTCGCTGAGTCTACAGGGATCTAGGACTAGGTCGAGTCTGTTCTTATGAGTTTTCCAGGTTATCTTACAAAAATCTTCTGCCCTCAGCGGAAGAAAAGCCAAGATGTCTGGAAACCACGAAGAACATGCTCTTGAGCATAGTGATGCTGCATCGGTTGATGGAGCAGATGGACGGGCACATGAAGATCGGGTGCCTGAGGTCCCCCAACCTGACCCAGCCATACTTGAACACCCTGCCTACCAACAGCGTATGGGGCAGTTAATGGCTATGATGAATCTCATAGTTGAGCGATTACCAGTGCCTCCTCCGCGAGCACAGGTTCCCCATGGAGAAGCATCGGGTATCGGGAAGACCTTTGAGCGGCTTCGCCGAGTCGGAGCTTTGGATTATGCTGGAACGGCTGATCCAGCTGATGCAGATCTGTGGCTGACAAGTCTTGAAAAGGCTTTCCGGATCCTCGACATCCCCGAAGCAGACAAAGTAAAGCATGCTGTCTACCTTCTGAAGGGTAGTGCTGGTCACTGGTGGACCATCGAGGAAGAGAAGCGGCCTGGTGAGGTGATCTGTTGGGAAGTGTTTCGACGCGAGTTCGTCACCAGATACTTTCCGAAGACGTATCTGGATGAGAAGATCAGTCAGTTTGAGAAGTTACGGCAAGGAACGATGAACATCACCGAGTATGAAGCTAAGTTTATGGATTTGTTGAGGTTCTGTCCTCACATGGCGGCAAAAGATGATGAACGGATCAGACGTTTCGAGAAGGGTTTGAGTGCTGAGTTGACAACCCCTGTGTCTACGCTGGAGAATCGAGAGCGGTTTGCTACTTTTGTGGAATCAGTTTGACGGATCGAGAGGACAGTATGGGAGAAAAGAGAGTCTGTGTCTCTTAAAAGACCTGCTCAGTTTCAAGGACGAAGGTTTGGTGGCTTCAAGAAACCCAGGTTTTCAGCACTGTCAGTGATGAGAAGTGCTGGTGTACCATCTCAGTGGTCTCCGAGTAAAGGAAAAGGTTATGTTTCTTCACCATCTAAGGCGCACAGTTCAGCTTCTGTGGCAGTGACAGGGCCATCTAGGCCACGAGTTGACAATAGAACATGTCATCTCTGTGGACAAGTCGGGCATTGGAAGTTCAATTGCCCGAATAGAGAGGTTGAAGTGACGCAGCAACCGAGGCAGAGTTTCCAGAAGTCTGAGAGACCACAGCCCAGTGGTAGCAGAGGACGAGGACGCGGTCAAGCGTCTCAAGCTGGATCGTCTGCTCAAGGGAGCAGAGGTCGTGGACAGCAAGCAACGGCTCGATTATATGCCATGAATCAGCCGGAGGCGACAGTCAACCCGCGAGTGGTGACAGGTCAGATGGAGTTATTTCATTCTGATATGTCTTCTTCTTGCTTTATATCTGTTCTGGTTGACCCGGGTGCTACACACTCTTTTATCGCCTATAGTATGCTTGAAAACTGTCATCTACCTGTTAGTTGTAAGAAGGATAGCTTGTTGTTAGAAACCCCTCTTGATGGTTCCTCTTTGCTTCGAGAAGAGTGTCCATCTTGTGTCTTGTCTTTCTCGGGACACAACATTCAGGTGGATCTCATACCACTTGATATGCATGGTTTCGATGTTATCCTTGGGATGGATACCTTAGAGAAGTATAAGGTTGTCTTGGACTGTGGTTCCAAGCAGGCGGTGTTTGATGTTGCTGAAGAGAAGTGGATCTTCCAAGGAGATAGGAAGATTCTTCAGACATGTCTGGTATCAGCTATGGTGGAAGATAGGTTGTTACGACAAGGATGTGAGGCGTTCTTAGCTCACGTGGTGGATACCATTGTGGATGCCAAGGCGAAAGGCCTTAACCTTGAAGAGGTGTCGATAATCCGAGAGTTTGCAGATGTGTTTCCTGAGGATTTTCTTGGTGTTCCTCCACCCCGAGAGGTTGATTTTGAAATCAATCTGGTTCCAGGAACGCAGCCGATTGCACAGACACCTTATAGGATGGCTCCAGCAGAGATGGCAGAGTTGAAGAAACAGTTGCAAGAGTTGTTGGAGAAAGGTTTCATCCGACCGAGCATGTCCCCGTGGGGTGCTCCCGTGTTGTTCGTTAAGAAGAAAGATGGTTCGATGCGGTTGTGTATAGACTACCGACAGTTGAACAAGGTCACGATCAAGAATAAGTACCCGTTGCCAAGGATAGATGATCTGTTCGATCAGTTGCGTGGTGCTACAGTGTTTTCGAAGATCGATCTACGGTCCGGATATCATCAGTTGAGGATAAAGGCGGGTGACATACCAAAGTCAGCTTTTAGGACGAGGTATGGTCATTTTGAGTTTGTGGTTATGCCGTTTGGGCTAACCAATGCACCTGCTGCTTTCATGGACCTGATGAACAGAGTGTTTTGACCGTTCTTAGATCAGTTTGTTGTAGTCTTTATAGATGACATCTTGATCTATAGCCGGAACCGGCTAGAGCATGAGCAACATCTTTGTCAAGTGTTGACTCTCCTTCGTCAACATCATTTGTATGCTAAGTTTAGTAAGTGTGAGTTCTGGTTGGATGAAGTGACTTTCTTAGGACATGTGATATCTGCTGAAGGAGTCAAAGTAGATCCGAAGAAGGTGGAATCCGTTGCGGATTGGGAACAACCGAAGACGCCGACGGAAGTTCGTAGTTTCCTGGGTCTAGCAGGCTACTACCAGAGGTTTATCAAAGACTTCAGTGTGATCGCGTTGCCGATGACAAAGTTGACCAGGAAGGATGTACCTTTTGTTTGGGATGATCGATGTCAGCAAGCTTTCTAAAGTTTGAAGGAAAAGCTGACCAGTGCTCCAGTGTTGATCTTGCCAGAACCTGGGAAAGGCTATGTTGTTTTCTGTGACGCGTCCAAGAAAGGTTTGGGTTGTGTGCTGATGCAGGAGGATCATGTGGTTTCTTTTGCTTCGCGACAGCTTAAGAAACACGAGGAGAACTATCCGACCCATGATTTGGAGCTGGCAGCAGTGGTTCATGCGTTAAAGATTTGGAGACACTATCTTTATGGGGAAGTGTGTCAGATCTTTACGGATCACAAGAATCTGAAGTACATCTTCTCACAGCAAGAGTTGAACATGCGACAGCGTCGGTGGATGGAGTTGATCAATGATTATGATTGCACTATTGAGTATCATCCTGGTAAGGCGAATGTGGTAGCGGATGCGATTAGCAGAAAGTCTTCTTCTCCCAAGAAGGCACAGATGAGTTCTTTGGTATGCCATAGGCGGGACATGTTAGTCTCCTTGCGGCAGATGAACGTACAGATGGAGGTTTCCTCGTTAGCTGGACTGTTAGCACAGATGCAAATCAAGCCCACGTTGAGACAACAGATCAAGGATGCACAACAAACAGATTGTATAGTACAGTTAATCAGATCAGAGTTTGGCAGCGAAAAGCGTGATGGGTTCCATGAGTCCGAGGATGGAGTGGTTTGCTATCATAATAGGATGGTGGTTCCAGATGCTGATAACCTGAGGAAGTTGGTTCTCGAGGAAGCACACACATTGATGTATGCCATGCATCCAGGTGTCACCAAGATGTACCATAGTCTGAAGGACTTGTACTGGTGGCCCGGCTTGAAGAAAGATGTAGCTGAGTTTGTGGCTAGGTGTGCGGTGTGTCAGCAAGTCAAGGCTGAGCATCAAAAGCCGGCAGGTACGTTGCAACCTTTGCCTATACCACAGTGGAAATGGGATCATATAACCATGGATTTCGTAGTCGGTCTACCCAGGACAACTAGGAATCATGATTCCATTTGGGTGATAGTGGACAGATTGACGAAGTCTGCCCATTTTATACCTGTGAAGACGACGTATACAACTGAAAAACTCGCTCGAGTATATGTGGATGAGATAGTTCGTTTGCATGGTGTGCCAGCGACGATAGTTTCTGACAGAGGTCCTCAGTTTACAAGTCGTTTTTGGGAGCAGTTGCATAGAGTGATGGGAACGCAGTTGAAGTTCAGTACCGCTTTCCACCCACAGACAGATGGACAGTCTGAGAGGACTATTCAGACTTTGGAGGATCTTCTTCGTGCTTGCGTTTTGTAGTTCCTAGGCAGTTGGGACGTACATCTCAGTTTGATAGAGTTTGCCTACAACAATAGCTATCAGCGGAGCATTGACATGGATCCCTATGAGGCTTTGTATGGAAGGAAGTGCAGATCTCCTTTGTGTTGGTATGAATCAGGTGAATATCAGCTTTTGGGTCCTGAGTTAGTACATCAGACGACAGAAAAGATCAAGGTGATACAACAACAGTTGAAAGCGGCACAAGACAGGCAGAAGTCTTATGCAGACAATCGTCGACGACCTTTGGAGTTCCAGGTGGGAGACAAGGTGTATCTTAAAGTCTCTCCGTGGAAAGGTGTGCTGAGGTTTGGACGGAAGGGTAAGTTAGCTCCCAGATATATGGGGCCTTACCCAGTCATAGCACGTGTTGGCAAGGTGGCCTACGAGTTAGAGTTACCCCCAGAGTTGTACAGGTTACATCCAGTGTTCCATGTCAGTATGCTGAAGAAAAGTCATCCGGATACAGGGACAGTGATACAGCCAGTTGAGGTTGGGCTTGACAGAGATGTGACTTATGAAGAGGGTCCTATGATGATCCTTGATAGAAGAGTCAAGAAGCTGAAAAGGAAGGACCTGGTTCTTGTGAAGGTTCTTTGGCATCACTGTGGCGTTGAGGAAGCCACGTGGGAGCTTGAGGAAGAGATGAGGAGGAAGTATCCCTCGCTTTTCTCTTCGGATTTCGGGGACGAAATCCTTTTGTAGAGGTTTATAGCTGTAAGGACCCTGACCTGCGTTTAGGGTTTACCCTGTTTGTTTTGCTTAACCTTAGTGGTTTGATGCTTGCTAATCACCCTAAGTGGTGATTAGGGTTTTGTTGAGCTTTGTTGAGAGTTCGAGGGGATACTTGCAAATAACCCAAGTGCAGGGTTTTGTGTGCAAGTTTGCCATCTTTTGAGATGTTTTCCCCTCTTTGCTTCCTCTAGGGCTGAGAGGAAGGCTTGGGCTTGTTGTTTGAGTCCTTTGGGCCTGCGTTGAGCTTGTTTGGGCCTTGGAGTTCCTTGTTTGGGCTTGCTTGAGCCTTGTGTCGGCCAAGACCTGCTTTGTGTCGCCCAGCAGGCTGATGTGTCGCCCAGCAGAGCTGCTGCCTGTGTCGCCTAAGATGATTGGTCTGGTGTGGTGGACCCTTGGTGCATGTTTTGGACAAGTGTCCCATGCCTTGCTAGTGTGTTGGCTGGAACCCTAGGACAAGTGTCCCTTGGGTGGGCGACACATAGCATGGATGTACCTTGGTTTCTCCTCCCCTTCTTCCTATATAGGCAGTTTTTCTTCTTGCCTTAGTCTCCTTTGGTCTTTTGGTCTCTCTTCCACCTTGAGTGCATGATATCCCTCTCCATCTTGCTTGTGTTGGCCGATACACTCCCTTGGAGCAGAAGTGGTGGCCGATACACCCTCCTGGAGCAGCTTGGTGGACGATAGCTTTGGACCCTGGAGTGCTTTAGAGCTTGGAGCTTAAGGCGGGTTGCATAGCTTCTAACCCTAACTCCTTTACCTCTTGCTTGATCTTATGCATGTAGTAGTTTAGCTTAGCTCCTTGCTTTTGTACCTTGCTAGTGTACCTTGGTGGCCGACATCTCCCTTAGGGTTTAGGGTTCCTTTGTGTACCTTGCTTTTGAGGGTTTGGGGCTTCCTTGAGTTGGAGGTTGAAGGTGACCTAGGGTTGGGCGATACCCCCTTCCTTGTGAGTGTGTTGGGCAACACACTTGCCCCTAAGTTGAACGATATGAGTGTCCTTGGGTTGAGCAACACCTTTGTTCTTTGTGTTGGCCGACATGGTGACCATGTTGGGTGACATGGTGCTCTCTTTGGTGGCCGACATGACACCTTGGTGGACGACATGTTGAGCCCTTGAAGTTGGCTGATACCCTTGCCCATGAATGGGCGATAGAGTGAGCTAGGGTTTGGTTGGCCGATATGATGGGAGACATAGTGATGTCCCTTGTGTTCTGGTTAGTGCTCTTGGAGTTGGACGATACCCTTTCTCATGTTGGGCGACATGGTATAATGGTGTTGGGCGTCATGGATATCTTTGAGTTGGACGATAGGCTATGTGCCCTTTGGCCGATAGCCCTATGGCCTATAGCCATGTTGGGCGATACCTCTCACTTGTGTTGGCCGATAGGGTTAGTAGTGTGTTGGCCGATAGGGTTAGTAGTGTGGTGACCGATAGGGTTAGTAGTGTGTTGGCCGATAGGGTTGGTGTGGTGGCCGATACCATGTTGGACGATAGGTCTTGATAAGTGTTATGTGAGGGTTGTGAAGCTTTAGTGAGGGAATGAGGTTCCTTTGGTGACGGTCTCATATGTGAGGGAAATAAACAATGGTAGCGTTTGTGATATCATCAATATATATATATGTTGCCTCGCAAATAATTAGGATGCTAATGATAGTAACAATGATGTTAGCCCTAATGTATTAGGTGCATGATGTGACCTTTATGCTTAATTAGTAATGTTTGTGGGGATGATGATAGTTACACTAGTAGTTTGTTTTATTATAATAATGATTGTCATAAAGATGCTAAGTGACAGTTACGTTAAAAAGTTGCTTCATGATAAAGATGATAATAGTTGATGACATAGTAATGACCTTGTTAATAACCGTGTTGGTTCTGTATACTCAACATGATCTCCATATGCCTTGATTGTTTGTAAAATCCTGAGATTTAGGGTAAGCATCAATATGGTTGATAATGATGTAATTAATATACTTGGTTACCGAATAAGTGTAATATTGGTAATTTGATTATCTTGAATGTTGAACCTACCAGTATTGCATACCTTAACCTTGCAGGTGATGACTTAGCCATAAAAGGGCTATGTGACATATGTAATGAGTATCATTGCTTTGATAATTGCCCTATAAGATTGTGTATGTGATGTGTTGGTCCCATGATGATGATGTGAGCCTTAAGAAGCAGTGACAGTACATGATGAGGGGATTGAGACCCTGTGGTATGTGATGATCCTTGAGATGTATCTAGATGGTTGGCAAGAGGCCAAGTGATAACATGTGATGTTGGATCCTTAAGATGGATCAGGTTGATATGAATAGATCATAATATAATGTTCTTTACTTTCTGTTATATCTTGCATGTTATACAACTTGGTTGAATCCTGCAATCCATCTAAAAGATACTAATTAATCACAGTGAAATATATCATGTAGTTTGCCCTGGCCATAGATCCATCATCGTCAGGACTTGATGATGGTGAAACGGGTTTTCCTACGGGTTAACCTGGAAGCGCATATTGTTGAATATGTGTAGGTTGCTCCTAGCCTGAAAATGAGGAGGTAAGAGTGTAACTTCAGTTGCAGACTCATATATGTGTTTAGAGCATGGTGAACAGGCCCATGGCTCAGGATATGTGATGTATGGAGCATGAATGCGTTCATGGCTCAGAGCACGGTGAACAGGCCCGTGGCTCAGTTTTACTAGCGTCGTGACCTGTACCAAGGCGGGCTAGAGAATGGGTAGCCTATGGAGCTAACCCTGTGGTTTAGACCACTTCAGCATGTGACTGCGGTCCTGCTTGTGTTGTATTCGTGTACTGACCACGAAGTGGGAGGTCGTGGAGTCCGGCTCTTCCATTGACCTTGTATGGCACCGGCTTGGGTTTCGTAACCGAAGGATGGATTTGAACGGTACGGTTCAAATCCTCAGGGCATAATAAAACGTAATACAGCCGTTTAGTAATTACTGATCAAATTAAACACGAAACATTGGTTGAGGCCTTGTTTGTTATACCTTGCAGGTTATGTGGTAATCTGTCTTATCTTGATAATCAGGTTATGTGACATCATATTCTGTTCTAATAATCCTGTTACATGTTGATATATCTTACCTTGATAATCATGTTCCTTTGAAGGACATCTGGTTATATACTTTAGTACAGCTGGAATGCTTGCCGGTATGAATAGTTTTGCTTTATACATACTGCTAATGTTATATCTGTTTTGAATAGCTTGCTGTCATAGTTTTTTTGCTGAGGTTCTGTAGTTGCGGTGGGGAGCTATGTTTCTCGCTGGGACAATTGTTCAATTGTCTCACTCAGCTGGTTTACACCCTTTTTAGGTGGTCGAGGTAGACGTGGTCGTGGTTGTGGTGTTGCGGACGAGCAGCTTGAGGAGCAGTAGAAGGCAAGATTTGGAGATGCTGTTGTTATGATGTTTTGTAGTAGAGTCTAGAGTCATCCCTGTACTCTCAGGTCCTTGGTAGTGTTTTGACGATGTTTCACGAAGATCGTTTGATGATATCTGTATATCCTGCTGTTGGCCGGATGTGGGCCTTTATGTATATATGAACAGGTGGTGAACTCATGTGATGGATGGACAGCTGTTCCTGAGCTATGGACACGTGTCAGATCTTGTGTATGTACATATTTATATGACATGTTTCTGTGCAGGATGAGGACTGGAAAGTAATAGTTTCACAGTTTATCAGTTTTCCGCAATCAGTTTTAATTAACCCGTGTTTTTGATAATCTGTGGTTATGGTGTTTTCCGCACGTTTTCGCGTAACACCTCGTTATCTGTGTGATAATGGGATGTGTTGCCACATTGATTGTATTGAAGATACTTTTTATGTATCTCTTGATTGTTTACGTGAATGTATACTTGGTTGAGCTATTGTTCCCTATTGATTAGTCTTCCATTTTTCTATATTATATTTTGAGAAAAACATGAAAACATAAATGACATTACCCATTATGATTGCCAATATTATGATGTTGATAATGTTTATATTAAGTACAAGTGACCTCCTCATTCAGAGGGTGGATCTTGTACGTGTTGAATGATCTCAGATCTTGTATATGTCGATTGACCTCCTACCTTATATGGAGGGAAGGATCCTAGTGACCTCCCCCATTTCGTTGGGGTGATGGAGCCACATAAAATATATAAGCATGCTTCTCGAATCAACATAATGGGAACTCAATGAAAATTGAATTGTTCGAAATAACATCTTGTCGAATAAATATTGGTTTTAGAAAATTGCTTGTTATACTTCTTAGATGTAAGTCCTGTCAAGTGTACTAGTTTTCTATAAACTATTTTACTTATTTTTTATAGTGTACCGTGCAATTGCATTGATTGCGTCTTGATTTTCTTGATTTTAGGAAAAAAAATGGAACAATGACTAGATCGCTTCTGCACTCGATATACTCCGATGACAAGGATAAATCGGCAAAAAATCCTTTTTGGGTTAGTCTATTTTTTAAATCTCTTGTTTTTTGAGTTATTATTTCTTATTGTATATGCCGGTGTGTGAGATCCTTTTGGGCACTCAGAGACAGGCACTTCAATCCCTTTTTCACTGTCTAGGAAGTGGGATTGGGGTAAGAATGGTTCCGTGATAGTTGGTATCAGAGCATACACACTCCCATATACTTAAGTAAATAATTTCTCAAGTCTCTTGAACCATGAAAACCCTAAAGTCCATAATGGTAAAAATCGAGGTGTCTAGGCTCCAGGTTCTGGCATGATTCCTCCTATCTGTATTCATGGTGGTTGAGATTCCCCGATCTACCTGGCCTTGATTGATCCAGAACTAGACCTAAAGGTTCTCCGTTGAAAACCTAGAGAGTATTCTAGCGTCTCATCTCTTCTTTAAGGACTATCCTAAGCCACCCAAGTAGATGATGATTAGGTAGTCTTCTCATCTCCTCATGTGGTCCTTCTCTTGTGACCATTTTCCACATGATGTATCGATTATGGGTAACTTATGTATGGGAAAAATAAAAGCTACTAGAAAATTGTGAAAGTTGATTAAGAAATTGTTACCATGATCTGGTCTTAGTTTGAAAACTTGTTTTTGATCAATGAAAATTTTGAAATCAAATACTCATGCATGACCCCTTCATATCATGAAAACTCGGTTTAACAAAATTAGATTACATATTTCCTATGTTTGAGGTAAATCTTGATTTGGTGAAATAAGAAGGATTTATACCTTATACCTCATTATTGATTAGGTTCCTATTTGATTAAGTTCGTGTTGCCCTATTGCTGACTAAACCTCAAAACATAGCTAAAAAAACTCTTACCCTATTTGATACACATCATGATTATGTCATTAAATTATTAAGAATTAGAACTCTCAAAACCATGATGTAAGACTATGATCCAAAAGACACTCTACCTATTGAATAGTATGAGGATCAACAAAGTTACAAAATAATTTTTGAAACCATGAATATATTATAATGTGATATACTCTTAACTCGACCTATGTGACTAAAGGACTCACAAATGAATGTACCTTGCAGATGTCCCCACAAACCCTTATTCAAAAAGCAAGATCCTCCAGAACCAATAATGATCAAGGAGGGAAGATTGATAAAAGGAGGATTGAAAAGAAAATTCTTGAAGGAAAAGTCGAGGATAATGTAGATAAAGGAAAAAAGAATTAGGCTCAATGATGATAATAGGGATGATGCTTGGGAAGTACAAAATAAGCAACTAATGGATGCTATGACCAAATGGGCAAGATACACAACATCGATAATTCCTGGAGGAGTCCAAGCCACATGAGTGCCTTTACCCCTACATCCAAGCCCATAGTCATGGAGATAGAGACAAAAATAGAGGTTGGAATTGCAAAGGAGGATACATGAAATTGCAACCAATGAAATCACCACTAGATCTAGATTATGATATGTTGATTATGTAACCCTTTGTAACTTTTTGAAATAAACCTTGTACTCAATATATCTTTGAAAATGGAAATATGATGCCATGTTGTTTTGGCTTGCTAGTCTATGATTCAGAACCTATCTTCGGATTTGAAAATTCATATATGATTTGGATTTTGACTCCCCATACTCAAATTTTGAAATTTTGACTCGCTCATGTGACATTGAATTATATTGACCTATAAATAGACCATCCATTGTTTTAACCTTTGACTCAAAATCTTGAGGTCTTGAATAGTTTGTATTTTAAGGATGGTGATATTGAAAATAGGTACAGGGTTAATTTCCTAAAATGACCTAGGTCTGGATCATTCACCCACCTCGAATATACTTGATAAAATAAATTAATATTCAAATATCGAAATATTTCCAGATTGTTGTTATGGGTGAATGACCACACCGGTGGTTTGGATAGGAAATAAAACCCTAGACTTGCACTTTTGGAACCAAAATATGAATATGTGAATCTTGAATCTTGAATAACAAACTTTTTAGTACATGACCCATTTTTTATCAATGACACTTAATCTCGACTCTTAATCTCAATTTTCTCTCAGTATGGAGACATGACTTGAAAAGTGAACTATGACATTTTGACCTCTATACTAATAAATGCAAGTTTATGATAGACTATTGATGAGATGATAATTTTGGGAACATGATTTTGATTATATAGTTGAGGATACTCCAGTATTTGAGGATACGACCTGGATTTGGATAGTCCCAATTTTTTAGGATGTTTTTGAATTTTGGGGACAAAATTCCGTTTTAAGGAGGGAAGGATGTGACAAAGTGAATTTTGCATAAGTATGAACTAATTCCAATTTAAACCTCATTATGTTAACTCTAGACCTTAAATTATTTTTCTTGGATACTAAATCAATGTTGATACTCAAATTCGAAATATGGTGATCAATGTAGTTTTTATACACTTTATGACACCACATATTTGATTACTTTATCCAAAGAAGTAATCATGTCCATCTAACTTCATATTCTTGATTTCAAACTTTGCTAAAGGTTCTTCACATTTTCATGGACCAGTGATCCAAATTTCATATCGTTTGGACATTCCTACAATTTCCTATGATTTCTTTAAGTTATTGTGTGGAAAACCACTTTATTTGTCCTTTTTATTGGCTTTTCCACGTCAGCTATCCAGGGAAAGGCATCAGGGGAGATTTTTGGCCCTTGGATATGTCTCTCATGGATCCATGCTAGATCTTACAACCGTTGTGCCATCTCCTACCTCCAACAATTAGCGTGTAGGTGTTACGGCAGTCAAAACTTGCAATCACCTACCTACGACCCCGATTCGAAAATCTAAGTGAGAAAATAAGCCTTGCCTTGCAATTTTGAATTCACCCATACCCCATTTGACCACCATTAAGGATTGGTTTCTCCATAAAATGTTTCCCTTAACTAGCCTTCTGACTCCGCAACCATGGCCATCTACCAAGGATCGATCTCCCCCCAAAACCTAATCCTAGTGTTATAAAAGGGCCCTCCAAGGACTGTCGTAGAGGAACCTTTCTCTCAGACTCTCCATTGCTCCCCCTCTCAGCCTTGGGTGCTCGAATTTTCTCCTTGACCTCCTTACTACTTGGACGGTGCTGCCGCCTGGCCCAGTTTGGGCGTTCATCCTACACGCCTCCTCTCCCCAGATCTACACCTCCATCCAACTCACGAGACCTTGACAGATCTGGACGTCACCCTCGCTACCCTCGATCAGCCCCATGCTCCCTTCTCCACTCAAGCCGGCAAGCCCCCTCCACAACATTCCTTGGATCTTACAAAATCCTACGCTAGAGAGACAAGGGCTCAAACCGGCCGGTCCAAAGGAATTGACCCAATTCAAAGGAATCCAAAGAATCCAACGAACCAGCATTTGAACTGATAAATCAAAGATTTCAGCCAATCGAGGATCAGACTGGATCCTTAGATAAGTGAGCCGCACTCCTACATGGATAGATCTCGACCCTCCATTGTGCTATCAAATGATCCTTATTTTCCTAATTAGGGTATTTTTCTCTCTTTCTGATAATTAATCGCATAAATAGTCATATCTTTTATAAATCATAAAAAATGCATCCAAGCTCCAAAGATTATAAGTAAATAGTCAATCTTGATCAGATAAACTGAATGAATTTATTAAATATACTTGTGGAGTCTAATTCCTTATGTATTTCACTGAAATACCTCGATCTTTGATCTCTTGCATATTTAAATTGTCAAATGACTCAATAATCATGTTTGATCTCTAGAAACCCTAACATTTGACTCTGAAGATTATCTTGAGACACAAAAATGAAGACTTGACTCATTAGTGATCTAGATCCATTTACTTGATTAAATCTTGAATATAATCTCTATGAATGATAATTAATCTTGATATTGATCTTAATCTTACAAAATCCTTGATCATGTGTATGATCCATGACTCTACTTTTTATCAATCTAATCTTGAATTCCAATGATGGTAATTATCATGATGGTGATCTAGAAATTTTTTGATGTCTTGGATAATGATGATAATATTTAGGGTTAACACATATGATCCTAGAAAACATAAGTAGGTCATTTCACACCTAAAATAATCTTGACACTTAAATAATGTTTGACATCTTGAAATATTATTGATTATAAGTGGATGACCTAACCCTAAGGTTGACATAGGAAGTGTAACCCTCATCTCAAATATTGAAACATGATCTTCCAAGTATTATGATCTGACCCTTGATCCAAATATTGTTGATTTAGGATCTGACTTCAAGGGTTGATTGATTACTTGTTGAGATTCATACTCTAAATCTTCAGTGAAAGGTACGCTATTATATCTCCTCCTTGATTGTATTGAAGATACTTTTTATGTATGTCTTGATTGTATACTTGGCTATATACTTGGTTGAGATATTGTTCCCTATTGATTAGTCTTCCATTTTTCCTGTATCATATTTTGAGAAAAACATGAAAACATAAATGACATTACCCATTATGATTGCTCGTATTATGATGTTGATAATGTTGATATTGAGTACAAGTAACCTCCTCATTCAGAGGGTGGAACTTGTACCTATCGAATGATCTCAAATCTTATACATGTCAATTGACCTCCTACCTCATATGGAGGGAAGGATCCCGGTGACATCCCCCATCTCATTGGGGTGATGGAGCCACATAAAATATATAAGTATGGTTCTCAAATCAGCGTAACGGGAAGTCGTAATAAAAATTGAATTGTTCAAAATAAACATCTTGTCGAATAAATATTGGTTTTGGAAAATCACTTGTTATACTTCGTAGATATAAGTCATGTCAAGTGTTCTATTTTTCTATAAACTATTTTATTTGTTTTTGATAGCGTACTGTGCATTTGCAATGATTGTGTCTTAATTTTCTTGATTTTAGGAAAAACAAATGGAACATTAACTAGATCTCTTCCGCACTCGATATACTCTGAGGATAAGGATAAATTAGAAAAAAATCTCTTTTTTGGGTTAGTTTTCTCTTAAAATATCTTATCTTATGAGTTATTATTTCTTATTATATATTCCAGTGTGTGAGATCCTTTTGGGCCACTCAGAGTCGGCCGCCTCAATCTCTTTGTCACTATCTATGTAGTTGGATTGGGATTGGGTAAGAATGGCTCCGTGACAACTTTATCCTCCTATTTGCTAGAAGTGTGGCATTGATCTTTCTTGTATGTATGTATGATCAAACTGCTTGGCTTTATACATCAAACAAAATGAACATAATTGAACTTGTTGTAGGGTTTTGGAGGAATCAGAGAAGCAGCGGAAACAAAAATTTTCTCCCCAAACCCGGAACAAAAGGAATCGCGTCAACATCTATATAATAGGAAAGATGGTTTGTGAATCATAACTTGTCCCGAGGCTTGCTCGGCGACAGTACCACGCGCCTTGTGCGGTCTTCACCTCTGGTCTTGGACGGTGTATGTGCAGCTCCTGGTCGCACCGGGACTGAAGACTCCTCCTCCTACCGGACTGTCGGATGACAGTTGTCCTCCTGAGCGGCAGTGTCCTCCCACCTCTGAAGTAGTCCACACGGACCACCTGGAACTCCACTCTCCTTGTCCCACAAGGAAGTGGAAGGAGTCGCACCCTCCTGTTGACGTACTAGTCGCAAACACACTCTCCTGCTGTCAATTGCAACTGCAGTTGTCCTTCCCTTGCTGCACCTCCCTTTGCGGGAAGCACTTGCTCGGGCTCTCTCTCGGTTACCAAAACCAGAGAGAACGACAACTTTTCAGAGCAATCAACTTGCACTGAGTTGTACTCTGAGAAGCCCCCAATACCCCTATATATATAGGCGGGTCATGGGATAGGGCTCTCTGTGCCCGGCAATACGGGACTAAAAGCAGGAGTAGAAGGGTTCAGGATTTTCCACAAAAAGCAACCATCTCGCAACCTGAACCGATCGGTTCACAAGTGAACCGGTCGGTTGGGGACCTGAACTGATCGGTTCACCACTGTACCGATCGTTTGGGACCCTTGAACCGATCGGTTCACTCATGAACCGGTCGGTTGGGGTTCCAGGTTGGTTCCCGATTGACTTTCCTAGTTTCTTTCCCAATTGGTATCGAATACCAATATTATTCCCAATCGAATTGAGCAATTTGAAATGAAAGGAAAATTCTCACCAATCCTACTTTCCCAAGTTGCTCGATTGCACCAGTTGAACCGATCGGTTCAACACTTGAACCGGTCGTTTCACTCTGTGCATGAGCCGATCGGTTCAACAATTGAGCTGACCGGTTCAGCAACCTCAACCGACCGGTTCATCACATGAACCGATCGGTTGGGAATGCAGATTGTGCAGAATCAGTCAAATGCGATTTCAATCAATTTGATACTCCAATCAATGCGTCCAACACCTTGAACATTATGATATTGAGCTATCGATTAATTGAGTGTTTAATTGAACTACTAAACTCCTTTAGTAATCAATCTAAACATTGCTTGTGGACAAAACTCCTCTTCCAGGTTAAATCCTATGTGTGTGACCCTACAGGTCCATTTCACGTTGGCAGTGAAATTCCATAACACTTATGACTTCACAAGCAAAGAGCGGTGCCTAGTCACACATCATTGCTACCCAAGTGAAAGTAGAAAGTTGGAGAACAACTTTCATCCTACAATCCGTGAATGGTGTTACAGTGAATGTATAATTCCTTTGTCACTAATATCCAGAATGAACTTGAGGCATGGAACAATCATCCTGTCAATGTTCATTCATTTCCTTGATCTCAGAGTAGACCGAGTGAGATGTGTATGACATCAATATCACATATTGATTCACACGTGCATGCACATGCCTTTCTCAATCCTACTCATCAAGTGGCCAAGGATATCAAACTCCCTTAGGAGGGACAAATCCCATATCTATCACTCACCCCTCAATAGCCCCATGTGTCAAATCCACCCAATCATCACCTTTATAACAACCCATGTTTCAGGACTGCGTTTGATGATGTCAAAGTGTACCCAACGACATGTGTTGAGTGTAGTGATTTCAGGTCTAAGAATCACACTCACCACCATCACTGTGAGAGCTGACTGTGACTACCAAGTCATGGTTCCATGTGTCACTCTCACGGTGGGTCTGTCTGGTACCTTGTTCTCTAACAAGTACCTATGTGCTTGGTTTGATATCACCATATCATGACTAATGAGATTTTGTCATCAACCAACACACAATCTAGTCTTTAGTGTTATTGATGTCTATGGTTATTTCCACAATAACAACCGACTAGGGACTAAACAAGAAAGAATACTCTTAGCATCCGTATGATCTCATCGTTTAGGTCCTCAACCTAAAATCATACGTCATTGAGTAAAACAATCTTTAGACATCTATCATGTTACACCATCATCTCAGAAACAGTTTAAACATATAGATTGGAAATTGCCTTTATTATTATTCAAATCATTTACAAAGTATCCCATTACAATCATCATATGACTTTCTCTATGCGCATACATACCAACAGACTCCCACTTGCACTTAGAGCCAGTCACCAAGGAAACGCAGTCCTTGTGACCTAGCATGACCATCATGCTTCTGCTGAGAAAGGGCCTTAGTCAGTGGATCAGCTATGTTGTCTTCAGTTGGTACTTTGCAAATCTTCACATCTCCTCGCTGTACGATCTCTCGTATGAGATGGAAGCGCCGCAGTATGTGCTTGGACCGCTGATGTGATCTGGGCTCCTTAGCTTGTGCAATAGCTCCATTATTGTCACAATAAAGCTCAATTGCATCACAGCTACTGGGAACTACACCAAGTTCAGAAATGAACTTCCTGATCCACACAACCTCCTTTGCTGCATGCGAAGCAGCAATATACTCGGCCTCTGTAGTAGAATCGACAACTGTTTCTTGCTTGGAACTCTTCCAGCTCACAGCTCCATTATTAAGGCAAAACATAAATCCTGACTGCGATCTGTAATCATCTTTATCGGTTTGGAAGCTTGCATCGGTGTAACCCTTTACAACCAGCTCTTCCTCGCCGCCGTACACAAGAAACTGATCCTTAGTCCTTCGCAAGTACTTGAGGATGTTCTTCACGGCTGTCCAGTGAGCATCCCCGGGATCTGACTGGTACCTGCTCGTCATGCTGAGAGCATACGAGACATCTGGGCGTGTGCACAACATAGCGTACATGATGGATCCAATGGCTGATGCATATGGGATCCCATTCATACGCTCCCTCTCTTCACAAGATTGGGGACATTGAGCTCTAGAGACGGTAACTCCATGTAGCATAGGGACGTTGCCTCTCTTTGAGTTCTCCATGCTGAACCGCTTCAACATCTTATCAATGTACGTGCTCTGACTTAGTTCGAGAAGCCTTCTAGATCTATCTCTATAGATCTTAATTCCTAGAATATAGGATGCTTCTCCTAAGTCCTTCATTGAGAAAGTTTTCCCAAGCCAAGTCTTTACCTTCTCTAAGGCTAAGACATCATTCCCCATCAAAAGTATGTCATCCACATACAATATGAGGAATGTGGTCGAGCTCCCACTAACCTTCTTGTACAAACAAGGTTCATCTTCATTTTGAATAAAGCCAAACACTTTGACTTCTTCATCAAATCGAAGATTCCAACTCCGAGATGCTTGCTTCAATCCATAGATTGACCTTTGCAGTTTACAGACTTTATTGGCATTCTTTGGATCTACAAAACCTTCAGGCTGTGTCATATACACATCCTCATGAATATTCCCATTAAGGAATGTGGTTTTAACATCCATCTGCCAAATCTCATAGTCATAGTAAGCTGCAATAGCAAGCATGATCCTGATGGACTTAATCATGGCAACTGGAGAAAAGGTTTCGTCATAGTCAACACCTTGAATTTGTCGAAAACCCTTCGCAACCAATTTGCCTTTATAAGTTTGCACATTGCCATCCATGTCGGTCTTTTTCTTGAAGACCCACTTGCACCCTATGGGTTTTACCCCTTCGGGTGGTTCCACCAAAGTCCATACTTTGTTGGAGTACATGGATTCCATCTCGGATCTCATGGCTTCAAGCCATTTCTCAGAATCTGGTCCCTCCATAGCCTCTACGTAGGTAGTTGGATCATCATCTATGATCAACTCTCCACCTTCCTGAGTTACAAGGTATCCAAACCTCTCAGGCTCAAGGCGGGTCCTACTAGATGTACGAGGTGCTTGTGTTACCTGAGGAGACTGATATTCTACAACACCTTGTGAATCTCTATTTTCCTCTGGTACATCTACCGGTTCATTGTTTTCTTGTTGGGCTTGAACCTCTTAAAGCTCTATCTTTCTCCCACTGCTTCCTTTGGAAATAAATTCCTTCTCTAGGAACACAGCTGTCCTGGCAACAAACACTTTGTTGTCAGTAGGGTGATACAAATAGTATCCCCTCGTTTCTTTGGGGTATCCTACAAAATAACATTTATCGGATTTGGGTCCAAGCTTATCAGGAAACATTTTCTTAACGTAAGCCTCACAACCCCAAATCTTCAGAAAAGACAAATCGGGACGCTTCCCAGTCCATATCTCATATGGTGTCTTTTGAACCGATTTAGATGGCACACGGTTAAGTGTAAACGCGGCGGTTTCAAGAGCATAACCCCAGAAAGAAGTTGGAAGATCTGCAAAACTCATCATTAATCGCACCATATCTAACAATGTGTGATTCCTTCTTTCAGACACACCATTATGCTGTGGTGTTCCAGGCGGAGTCCATTGTGATACAATACCACGGGCTCGCAGAAGGTCCTCAAACTCCTGGCTCAAGTATTCTCCACCTCGATCGGAACGAAGTGCCTTAATACTTTTACCAAGCTGGTTTTGTACTTCATTCATGAAATCCTTGAACCTTTCAAGGGTTTCTGACTTATGCTTCATCAAGTACACATAGCCATACCTACTGAAGTCATCAATAAAGGTAATGAAGTACTGATACCCACCTCTGGCATTAGTTCTAAAAGGCCCACATACATCAGTATGTATGAGTCCTAATAGATCACTAGCTCTCTCATCTTTACCTGAAAAGGGAGTCTTGGTCATCTTGCCCAACAAATAAAATTCACATGTCTCTATTGATTCATAATCAAAAGAGTTTAGATAACCATCTTTATGAAGTCTAGAAATGCGCTTCTCATTTATGTGCCCTAGACGACAATGCCAGAGATATGTTTCGTTTGAGTCATTGAGTTTTTGCTTTTTGGTGTTTACGTTGTATACACTTGTCTCCAAGTCTATCAAGTATAGACCATAAGACATAGGGGCATTTCCATAAAAGATCCCATCTTTAGAAATGGAACACTTTCCATTCTTAATAAGAAATTCAAATCCATCTTTGTCCAAACAAGAGACGGAAATGATATTCCTATTTATGGCAGGTACATAATAGCAGTTCTTCAACTCTATTATTAGCCCACTAGGTAGAGTTAACTCATAGGTTCCTACGGAACTGGCGGCAACTCTTGCCCCATTAACAACACGTAGTTCAACCTTGCCTTTCCCCAAAGGCCTACTTCTCTTAAGATCCTTCACATTTGAATAAATGTGAGATCCGCATCCGGTATCAAGTACCCATGACGAAGAAGTAGTGAAGTTAATCTCTATCACGTATATACCAGAAGTAGAGATCTCTATCTCTGACTTCTTCTTCCATTGTTCCTTCCATCCTCTCCATGTAGAAGAAATTGGTTTGGCGAGAGAACACTTCTCCCCCTTACCTATTTTCTTCTTCACCAACGCATTAAGCGTACATAGAGTGGATTATAAGGCTCCTGGTATATCTGGATTGTGCAGAACACTTCCCACAGTCCTCAACCAGTTATGGAATTTATTCTCAATTAATTTGCCCATTTTAAAAGATGATTCTTTTGCCATTCTACAAGAGAAAATTTTCATTTGTCAAAACCTTTTTGATTTGATTTGAATAAAATTTGACGATAGTTAATTAGGCCTTTAATTAATTACCGCTCCCACTACTTTGACTCAAATTGATAGCCCTCACCATCAATTCGGAAGATTGCAGCGTACAATCTTCTAGTGGGTCAAGATCCTGAAATCCTCTGAGCCATGGACCAGGTTGGGTTGTCACCCACAACTCAGATCTTCCAGGTAGGCAACTCTTGCCAATTGCATCATATGCAACTCTTGAAAGATGTCATATGCAACTCCTTGCAATGATCATCTCCATGCCTCAAGGCGCTAGATCCTATCTAGGTCACCTTGTTAAGTCCAACCCAAAGCCAACACGATGAACATGCACCCTGCTTGGGCAGACCCACATATTCATCCTTCACGCTTCCACGAGATAGACGGTGCACCACGCTTGGGCGTGCCCACACTTGGTCGACCAAGTTTTTCACGTGTGTCGCATTTGGAAGGCATCTAAAACTTAATATTTAATGAGGGATTTTTGTTTTATATACATATCCAATCACCACAATATATAGTACGTATCATATACATGCTATATCCCACAGAAAACATGCATAAACGATAAAAGGCAATGATTATGGCCATCCTATTTGTGATTCCTCGAGCCAAGAGGAATCACGGTCATCTAGGTCTACATCACATGCAACTTGTACAAGATGAAATCTGTGCCTGCCTTTATGGGTTTGATCAGCTCATCTCCATGACTGATCGGCTCGCCATCAGGTAGGTTGTTCGGGTGCCACCAGCCGATCGACTGGCGCCTCCAGCCGATCGGTTCACCGGTCATCGTGCATCTACTCAGGTCGCCACCCGATCATCTTGTTCCTCGAACCGGCCATCTGGATCACCAACCGATCGATTCACTCCTTGAACCGATCGTCTTCAGGTTGTCCTCCATTCTTTGACATAACAGGAAATAAAATCTATCCTATTTTACAATTGAATTGTGAAACCCCGAGTTACATTCAGGGGGAGCAAAGGTAGGAAAAGAATTCTCGAATTATTTCGAGTTACATCAGGAATATGAGAAAGGGAATCGGTGCGCAGACCGAGATGCAAGCAACCACACAAACAACCACACACAGATATAGGGGTTTATAGGCCATAATCATGCTACACATCCACCACAAAACTCGTTTAAGGGTGACGCCTATCGAGTGCATTAATATTACATATCATATATGTATATTAGGGATTTGTGGATTGGACATGTATAAAGCCGATATTATTCGCACCGCATGCAATAAATAAAGGCGACAAACCAAAATCGATCATATCGATAATCCTAAAATATAGAGAGGTTGACGTGGCTCTGATACCACTGTAGGGTTTTGGAGGAATCAGAGAAGCAGCGGAAACAAAAATTTTCTCCCCAAACCCGGAACAAAAGGAATCACGTCAACATCTATATAATAGGAAAGATGGTTTGTGAATCATACCTTGTCCCGAGGCTTGCTCGAAGACAGTACCACGCGCCTTGCACGGTCTTCACCTCCGATCTTGGACGGTGTCTGTGCAGCTCCTGGTCGCACCGGGACTGAAGACTCCTCCTCCTACCGGACTGTCGGATGACAATTGTCCTCCTGAGCGGCAGTGTCCTCCCGCCTCTGAAGTAGTCCACACGGACCACCTGGAACTCCACTCTCCTTGTCCCACAAGGAAGTGGAAGGAGTCGCACCCTCCTGTTGACGTACTAGTCGCCAACACACTCTCCTACTGTCAATTGCAACTGCAGTTGTCCTTCCCTTGCTGCACCTCCCTTTGCGGGAAGCACTTGCTCGGGCTCTCTCTCGGTTACCAAAACCAGAGAGAACGACAACTTTTCAGAGCAATCAACTTGCACTGAGTTGTACTCTGAGAAGCCCCCAATACCCCTATATATATAGGCGGGTCATGCGATAGGGCTCTCTGTGCCCAGCAATACGGGACTAAAAGTAGGAGTAGAAGGGTTCGGGATTTTCCACAAAAAGCAACCATCTCGCAACCTGAACCGATCGGTTCACAAGTGAACCGGTCGGTTGGGGACCTGAACTGATCGGTTCACCACTGAACTGATCGTTTGGGACCCTTGAACCGATCGGTTCACTCATGAACCGGTCGGTTGGGGTTCCAGGTTGGTTCCCGATTGACTTTCCTTGTTTCTTTCCCAATTGGTATCGAATACCAATATTATTCCCAATCGAATTGGGCAATTTGAAATGAAAGGAAAATTCTCACCAATCCTACTTTCCCAAGTTGCTCGATTGCACCAGTTGAACCGATCGGTTCAACACTTGAACCGGTCATTTCACTCTGTGCATGAGCCGATCGGTTCAACAATTGAGCCGACCGGTTCAGCAACCTCAGCCGACCGGTTCATCACATGAACCGATCGGTTGGGAATGCAGATTGTGCAGAATCAATCAAATGTGATTTCAATCAATCTGATACTCCAATCAATGCGTCCAACACCTTGAACATTATGATATTGAGCTATCAATTAATTGAGTGTTTAATTGAACTACTAAACTCCTTTAGTAATCAATCTAAACATTGCTTGTGGACAAAACTCCTCTTCCAGGTTAAATCCTATGTGTGTGACCCTGCAGGTCCATTTCACGTTGGCAGTGAAAGTCCATAACACTTATGACTTCACAAGCAAAGAGTGGTGCCTAGTCACACATCATTGCTACCCAAGTGAAAGTAGAAAGTTGGAGAACAACTTTCATCCTACAATCCGTGAATGGTGTTACAGTGAATGTATAATTCCTTTGTCACTGATATCCAGAATGAACTCGAGGCATGGAACAGTCATCCTGTCAATGTTCATTCATTTCCTTGATCTCAGAGTAGACCGAGTGAGATGTGTATGACATCAATATCACATATTGATTCACACGTGCATGCGCATGCCTTTCTCAATCCTACTCATCAAGTGGCCAAGGATATCAAACTCCCTTAGGAGGGACAAATCCCATATCTATCACTCACCCCTCAAAAGCCCCATGTGTCAAAGCCACCCAATCATCACCTTTATAACAACCCATGTTTCAGGACTGCGTTTGATGATGTCAAAGTGTACCCAACGACATGTGTTGAGTGTAGTGATTTTAGGTCTAAGAATCACACTCACCACCATCACTGTGAGAGTTGACTGTGACTACCAAGTCATGGTTCCATGTGTCACTCTCACGGTGGGTCTGTCTGGTACCTTGTTCTCTAACAAGTACCTATGTGCTTGGTTTGATATCACCATATCATGACTAATGAGATTCTGTCATCAACCAACACACAATCTAGTCTTTAGTGTTATTGATGTCTATGGTTATTTCCACAATAACAACCAACTAGGGACTAAATAAGAAAGAATACTCTTAGCATCCGTATGATCTCATCGTTTAGGTCCTCAACCCAAAAACATACGTCATTGAGTAAAACAATCTTTAGACATCTATCATGTTACACCATCATCTCAGAAACAGTTTAAACATATAGATTGGAAATTGCCTTTATTATTATTCAAATCATTTACAAAGTATCCCATTACAATCATCATATGACTTGCTCTATGGGCATACATACCAATAGACTCCCACTTGCACTTAGAGCCAGTCACCAAGGAAACACAGTCCTTGTGACCTAGCATGACCATCATGCTTCTGCTGAGAAAGGGCCTTAGTCAGTGGATCAGCTATGTTGTCTTCAGTTGGTACTTTGCAAATCTTCACATCTCCTCGCTGTACGATCTCTCGTATGAGATGGAAGCGCCGCAGTATGTGCTTGGACCGCTGATGTGATCTGGGCTCCTTAGCTTGTGCAATAGCTCCATTATTGTCACAATAAAGCTCAATTGCATCACAGCTACTGGGAACTACACCAAGTTCAGAAATGAACTTCCTGATCCACACAGCCTCCTTTGCTGCATGTGAAGCAGCAATATACTCGGCCTCTGTAGTAGAATCGGCAACTGTTTCTTGCTTGGAACTCTTCCAGCTCACAGCTCCATTATTAAGGCAAAACACAAATCCTGACTGCGATCTGTAATCATCTTTATCAGTTTGGAAGCTTGCATCGGTGTAACCCTTTACAACCAGCTCTTCCTCGCCGCCGTACACAAGAAACTGATCCTTAGTCCTTCACAAGTACTTGAGGATGTTCTTCACGGCTGTCCAGTGAGCATCCTCGGGATCTGACTGGTACCTACTCGTCATGCTGAGAGCATACGAGACATCTGGGTGTGTGCACAACATAGCGTACACGATGGATCCAATGGCTGATGCATATGGGATCCCATTCATACGCTCCCTCTCTTCACAAGATTGGGGACATTGAGCTCTAGAGACGGTAACTCCATGTAGCATAGGGACGTTGCCTCTCTTTGAGTTCTCCATGATGAACCGCTTCAGCATCTTGTCAATGTACGTGCTCTGACTTAGTTCGAGAAGCCTTCTAGATCTATCTCTATAGATCTTAATTCCTAGAATATAGGATGCTTCTCCTAAGTCCTTCATTGAGAAAGTTTTCCCAAGCCAAGTCTTTACCTTCTCTAAGGCTAAGACATCATTCCCCATCAAAAGTATGTCATCCACATACAATATGAGGAATGTGGTCGAGCTCCCACTAACCTTCTTGTACACACAAGGTTCATCTTCATTTTGAATAAAGCCAAACACTTTGACTTCTTCATCAAATCGAAGATTCCAACTCCGAGATGCTTGCTTCAATCCATAGATTGACCTTTGCAGTTTACAGACTTTATTGGCATTCTTTGGATCTACAAAACCTTCAGGCTGTGTCATATACACATCCTCATGAATATTCCCGTTAAGGAATGTGGTTTTAACATCCATCTTCCAAATCTCATAGTCATAGTAAGCTGCAATAGCAAGCATGATCCTGATGGACTTAATCATGGCAACTGGAGAAAAGGTTTCGTCATAGCCAACACCTTGAATTTGTCAAAAACCCTTCACAACCAATCTGCCTTTATAAGTTTGCACATTGCCATCCATGTCGGTCTTTTTCTTGAAGACCCACTTGCACCCTATGGGTTTTACCCCTTCGGGTGGTTCCACCAAAGTCCATACTTTGTTGGAGTACATGGATTCCATCTCGGATCTCATGGCTTCAAGCCATTTCTCAGAATCTGGTCCCTCCATATCCTCTACGTAGGTAGTTGGATCATCATCTATGATCAACTCTCCACCTTCCTGAGTTACAAGGTATCCAAACCTCTCAGGCTCAAGGCGGGTCCTACTAGATCTATGAGGTCCTTGTGTTACCTGAGGAGACTGAGATTCCACAACACCTTGTGAATCTCTATTTTCCTCTGGTACATCTACCGGTTCATTGTTTTCTTGTTGGGTTTGAACCTCTTCAAGCTCTATCTTCCTCCCACTGCTTCCTTTGGAAATAAATTCCTTCTCTAGGAACACAACTGTCCTGGAAACAAACACTTTGTTGTCAGTAGGGTGGTACAAATAGTATCCCCTCGTTTCCTTGGGGTATCCAACAAAATAACATTTATCGGATTTGGGTCCAAGCTTATCAGGAAACATTTTCTTAACGTAAGCCTCACAACCCCAAATCTTCAGAAAAGACAAATCGGGATGCTTCCCAATCCATATCTCATATGGTGTCTTTTGAACCAATTTAGATGGCACACGGTTAAGTGTAAACACGGCGGTTTCAAGAGCATAACCCCAGAATGAAGTTGGAAGATCAGCAAAACTCATCATTGATCGCACCATATCTAACAATGTGCGATTCCTTCTTTCAGACACGCCATTATGCTGTGGTGTTCCAGGTGGAGTCCATTGTGATACAATACCACGGGCTCACAGAAGGTCCTCAAACTCCTGGCTCAAGTATTCTCCACCTCGATCAGAACGAAGTGCCTTAATACTTTTACCAAGCTGGTTTTGTACTTCATTCATGAAATCCTTGAACCTTTCAAGGGTTTCTGACTTATGCTTCATCAGGTACACATAGCCATACCTACTGAAGTCATCAATAAAGGTAATGAAGTACTGATACCCACCTCTGGCATTAGTTCTAAAAGGCCCACATACATCAGTATGTATGAGTCCTAATAGATCACTAGCTCTCTCATCTTTACCTGAAAAGGGAGTCTTGGTCATCTTGCCCAACAAACAAGATTCACATGTCTCTATTGATTCATAATCAAAAGAGTCTAGATAACCATCTTTATGGAGTCTAGAAATGCGCTTCTCATTTATGTGCCCTAGATGACAATGCCAGAGATATGTTTCGTTTGAGTCGTTGAGTTTTTGCTTTTTGGTGTTTATGTTGTATACACTTGTCTCCAAGTCTATCAAGTATAGACCATAAGACATAGGGGCACTGCCATAAATGATCCCATCTTTAGAAATGGAACACTTTCCATTCTTAATAAGAAATTCAAATCCATCTTTGTCCAAACAAGAGACGGAAATGATATTCCTATTTATGACAGGTACATAATAGCAGTTCTTCAACTCTATTATTAGCCCACTAGGTAGAGTTAACTCATAGGTTCCTACGGCACTGGCGGCAACTCTTGCCCCATTAGCAACACGTAGTTCAACCTCGCCTTTCCCCAAAGGCCTACTTCTCTTAAGATCCTTCACATTTGAACAAATGTGAGATCCGCATCCGGTATCAAGTACCCATGACGAAGAAGTAGTGAAGTTAATCTCTATCACGTATACACCAGAAGTAGAGATCTCTATCTCTGACTTCTTCTTCCATTGTTCCTTCCATCCTCTCCATGTAGAAGAAATTGGTTTGGCGAGAGAACACTTCTCCCCCTTACCTATTTTCTTCTTCACCAACGCATTAAGCGTACATAGAGTGGATTCTAAGGCTCCTGGTATATCTGGAGTGTGCAGAACACTTCCCACAGTCCTCAACCAGTTATGGAATTTATTCTCAATTAATTTGCCCATTTTAAAAGATGATTCTTTTGCCATTCTACAAGAGAAAATTTGCATTTGTCAAAACCTTTTTTATTTGATTTGAATAAAATTTGACGATAGTTAATTAGGCCTTTAATTAATTACCGCTCCCACTATTTTGACTCAAATTGATAGCCCTCACCATCAATTCGGAAGATTGCAGCGTACAATCTTCTAGTGGGTCAAGATCCTGAAATCCTCTGAGCCATGGACCAGCTTGGGCTGTCACCCACAACTCAGATCTTCCAGGTAGGCAACTCTTGCCAATTGCATCATATGCAACTCTTGAAAGATGTCATATGCAACTCCTTGCAATGATCATCTCCATGCCTCAAGGCACTAGATCCTATCTAGGTCACCTTGTTAAGTCCAACCCAAAGCCAACACGATGAACATGCACCCTGCTTGGGCAGACCCACATATTCATCCTTCACGCTTCCACGAGATAGACGGTGCACCACGCTTGGGCGTGCCCACACTTGGTCGATCAAGTTTTTCACGTGTGTCGCATTTGGAAGGCATCTAAAACTTAATATTTAATGAGGGATTTTTGTTTTATATACATATCCAATCACCACAATATATAGTACGTATCATATACATGCTATATCCCACAGAAAATATGCATAAACGATAAAAGGCAATGATTATGGCCATCCTATTTGTGATTCCTCGAGCCAAGAGGAATCACGGTCATCTTGGTCTACATCACATGCAACCTGTACAAGATGAAATCTGTGCCTGCCTTTATGGGTTTGATCAGCTCATCTCCATGACTGATCGGCTCGCCATCAGGTAGGTTGTTCGGGTGCCACCAGCCGATCGACTGGCGCCTCCAGTGAAAATTTGGTTACATTTGGAACTGTGTAAGAGTTAGAAGAAAATACAAGTATATCAAATATAATTAATATGTGGTTTGAGTTTTATAACCACATAGGAAATGGTGATCATGATGGTTAGTCTAAACCTAAACCCTCTTGTAAAAACTCAATAATTTATTAGAAGTAACATGTAATAAAATAAAAAATTAAGACTAAAATCACATTTCAAAATTACCTATTTGTTTCCATTCACGTGAAAAACCACAAATCGCAAAAAGCTGCATTTCATTCTTAAACAACTTACTCAATTATCTACATAAGTAAGAAATCCCCAGTGAGCATTGATTTCAATATACACACACAAATGGTATGTGGGTAATGCATCAAGAAAGTAAATAAATACAATCCTCATATAAACACAATGATATAGAGTCCAAGAGGACATATCAAATGTCAACAAACAACACAAACAAAAGTTCTACCTTGGTCGATAGGTTCAACAACTATTGATCATATATACTATAATCGGTTCCCTCCCTTATGTCAGACTCAACAAGTAAAATAGTTTAATGGACTATATGAGTCTACTACTATAGTTAGTTATACATTTTCTAGCTATAATATATGGATACACTGTTAAATAACAACTATTCAGAGATAAACAACATACACCTCAATTAAAAAACATTATTTCTTCACACAGTGATCCATATTAAGTTTTTAAGATATATTCACTAGGGGTGAGATTTGGTCAATTCGGTTGGTTATAATTAATTAAGTTTGTTTAAAAGGTTAATTAGTATTTTGATATTATAATCATTAACCTAACCTAATTAGTTTCAATTAAATTAGTTATGGTTAATCAGTTAATGATCAATTTGTTTGGTTAACCGATTAACACTCTTCTTGTAATGCTATTATAAAAAAAACTCATCAAAATTTTGAACAATTGTTAAATTACAATAGTATTGCATATATATAGAGGGAGAGTTGTATAGTTCATTAAACTTGATAAGAATATAAATGTAGTGTTTTTTTTGAAATAAAACTACAAAGATGTAGGTATATAGATGTGTAGGAATATTTTCTATTTAATAAATCTTAACTATTCAGTTAATTTGATTGATCAAACATAAGATATTTTAGCTAAAAATTTTAACTATTTGCTTAACTAATTAAAATAAATTAACCTAATTAACTGAATTAATCAAATTGTTCAAAGAAATTAATTATTCATAATTAACCATTCAGTTAACTTGTTATTAACCCAATTCTTCTCACCATAATATTCACTATCACATTTCTAATCAATTTAGCATGCAAATCTTTCACTAGTCAAATTGAATTCATAAATAAATAAACTTGCTACTTCTTTCACGTACATAATTTTCTCCAAATCACGTGGTCTATATTGCTCCAACTCCAATGAAAATTGCACGCTTGAGCATCCCAACCTAGGGTTAATTAATGATACCAAGGCTCCGCGTAGACCTCGGTCTTCCACATTGTTGGTAGATGGCATCATAGGGACGTACCCACCATACTCAATGACATAGCCACATATGGGCCTAGAGGACATGTTCCCTAGCCAGAATTTGTATTTGCACACTAGCTGATGTATATTTCATATAGATTTTATATGTGAAACTGTTAATTGTTCCCTAACTAAGACTTACCATAAATAGTGCCCCCACTATCCATTATTTGACTCTGCCACTGACCATACTAGTATTTTACAGTAGTCCATCTCCTGATTATTAGTAAGTAGACATGTCAAACGGGTGAGTTGGATTTAGATTGGATCATTCCGAGTTTGGGTCTTGTGGGAGTGGATTAAGAAGATGCAATTTTTAAACAGGTGGACCAATAACACACTCAAACCCGACCCAGCGCGTTGCAAGTCCACCCGCAGATGCCCATGTCATGTGTGTATAATAAAAAAATATGTTGCGAGTTGTCCTCTACAGCAAGAAGTAGAATGTTCCGTTCATTAATTTTAGTGAAAATATAAGATAACGAAGAAATCAACCACTACTGTGTTTGATGTGAAACACAATGCACTACCCATTGTTTTGTTTAAACATAAAATTGTCCATCGTTTTTTAAAAAGGTAAACTGTAAGAAGAAAAAACAACCAACTGTTGTAATATAAAACTAAAAAAATAAATGATATACATGATGCCAGTATATACCAACACTACATTTTTCCATCTAATATTAGAAATTACAAATATAGTATTTTATAGTTATCTACTTCACAAAATGAATATAAAAAGAATAATTGATGTGTCTATATATAAAAGATACAACATAATAATTACATGTTCATGAACATAAACAACAACTGTTATACTTTGAACTTTTTACATTATATACATTACACATCATTCATTTAGTCGCTTAATAAGTTCTGGGTGTGGCATGTCTTGCGAATCATACATGTATTATATTAATACAATATATTTATCTTAATTAACTACGTCACCCGCGGCAGATCACCCGCAAAACCCGCTAATTATACAAGTGAGTATGGATTTGAGTGATTTCTAGAGGATGAGAAATTTCAACGCTCAAATCGAACTTAAATGGATCGACATGTGGGTGCCTGTAGATTTAGATCCAGTTTGACATGTCTACTTGTTAGGAGTGTCTGACATAAAATACAACATAATAATTCACCTAACTTATGTCATGACTACTTATATTTGAAGTTGGGAGGTACGGGTCAGCTTTTGGACCAGGCTGGTGAATAACCTTGAGAAAGTGAATACAAAACACACCACTCTCTAAAACAACAATAGTCATCCATTACTATTGTAAAAATTATCGTACCTATATCTGACACTGATCCTAAAATCTATTCTATTAATGATTTTATTTTTGCATTTTCTGATTTGTGAGAGAAGGACTTGTAGTTATTTATATTACTAGCAAAATGCACGTGCTAAGCACGTGATTCGTATTTGATTCATCATAATAACCAAAATATGCATTAAAGTTATATTATTGCATATATATATACAACTATATCAAAATTATGTTTTTTCATATCTACATAGCACATTCAAGTACACATATATAGACAATCTAATTTTCTTCCTCTTGGATCTTCAAAATTTTTAACTGTACCAAATTCTTATACTTCTTTTCAGCTTGTACTTGAAATGTGAGATGCATTCCTGTGAGATTGGATTCATATTTCTCAATAAGGTCATATTGTTCATGTACATTATGAGTGATAGTTTAATAGGTGATGCATGTAGAAAGATGTATTTATATAGTATTTATCATGGGACCAAGTGTCATCAACATATTAGGATCACATGAAATATGATTTTCTACTTGTTTTTCATATCATGTACACAAGGTTACATTAGTACCATCTTTTAATTGAAGGCTTAGAATACACCTGAAATAAATGTTCAAGAATAATAGTACATATAAATTTTTGAGTTATAGTTATCATGTTTACCAAAGTTTTGTAGTGTTGTCACTATAGCAATATTAATAGAAGTAACTTGCATCATAAGCAGTGTTGGTTTTCTTGTGACACTTGTTGCAAGTCATATATTAAAGTTCTTGCTGGTTGGAAACATTAATTTTTGTTGACTTTATTATATATATTGTTAATTGACTCCTTAACAAATTGGTCATTGTGAGTTTATTTTTAGGAGGAATGAGTCTGTTCTTGAAAAGAATAAAATTCAAGATAAAAATTTATATTAAATGCATATTATGTAAAAATAAATATAGAATAAAGGTACGACATAATGTATCATATTTGACATATTGTATTATTGTTAAAACAACCAAAAAACAAAGTTTCTCCAAAAAATTGATCATAAAATAGAGACTAGTATTCTCCATATAAAATAGTGTGAAAATATTATCTAAAAATATTTATTATACATATACATACATGTAAATATATATATATATATATATATATATATATATATATATATATATATATATGATGCATAAATGCATATACATTATATATATATATATATATATATATATATATATATATATATATATATGCTTATATATATATCACGTATATACACTTATACATCACAAGAGAATTATTCAAATATTTTCGTGAACAAAAATATATAATATTCTAACATGTAATTGTATTTTTCACAATAAAAAGCTAGCTCCAATGTTACCATGGATCAACAATTATTAAAATATTTTAGTGAATAAAAATATATAATATTCTAAGATGTACAATTACACATTATTTTTAACAATAAAAGCTAGCTCCAATATTACCATGGATCATGACAATGGCCTATTGTAGTCCTCTAGTAGAAGATGAAAAGCGGACTATCAAGGACGTGTAAATAGAATGTTGTCTAGTAATAGAACTTGGGTAGCGTGAGATGAATTGCATGAGAGATATATTGACTACATGGCTATATGGCCACTGTCATTCATTATTCATATGAGTGTGTAGTGATGGTGTCAAAAAAATGTGAGGAGAGCATGCCCTTCGAGGTACCTTTCCTGTGCCCCCACACTCACTTTGTTAATTTCTTTAGCTCAAATATGGATCGTATCATCGTAAGCCTGAACTCCAGCAATCACTTGCTATTCACCTCCCAGGGATTACACTTTGTACCGTGTAGATGTCAAGTGTTTGTTCTCCTGATGTTGTCTAGGTGTAAGCTGGGCAGGTGAGAGAATCTAAAATTTTGATTAATTTCGTAGGGTATATGGAATCATGCGCTGTACCACAATGCAAAGCAATGCGGCGGCTGAACCGATCTATTCGCTAAGGTCCTGTTTGGTAGGGTGTTGTTTGAAAAAGAGGAGTTCAAATGTCTTATTTTCGGACTTGAATTTTATTTAGGCCTAATTTGGTACGGTGTACTGGAGAGTAGTTTTGTGTTTTAGAATTCAAATCAAACATAACCACAACTTTTGCACTGCCTGTTACGTATTTGGTAGCACATCATACGTATTCGTTGTTTTAATCTGCAACGGTTTGGTAGGTGAGAGAAAACACTACACGGCCAGGCAAGCGGCAGCAGTAAAGTGCTAAGAAAACGATAACAACACCCGACTCCCCAGAATTTGGGTGCAGTACCAGTTCTGTGTTTTTGCGGCCAAAAGTGTAGTTGGATGTAAACTAAATTCAAGCAACTACACTCTACTATATCCAACCAAATAAATTATAAAACTAAAAAATGGACATTTAATTGTAATGAACTGTAACCGCACCCTACCAAACAGGCCCTTAGTAGGGTGCAATTGGTGGAATTGCAGGTTGCTCAGACTACCCAGTTTTACCTAAATTCACGAAAAACGTACCGCGCTCGATCTGGGTGCGGTCGAGTGTAGTTCGATGCTGACGTAAAAGATTGTACAGTAACTAATTAGTTATTGGATGAGAACGTGCTAATGTCGGTCGTGACCGTAATGTTCACTCAGACTTTCTAGCTCTCCGGCTCTCCTTCCCCCCGCCTCCGCCCCCGCCCTCTCTCTATATTTGGTCGGAAACCGTACCTGCAAATATAAGCCTTGTTGATAAAGTTACATGGCCTTTACTGGGCCGGATCCATGTAGTAATGGATCTATTTGCCTCTGCCGCGGTAGCACAAATACAGAATCATAAAGGAAATTGCTTTTAGAAAGCCGCAGCATCGGAGGATAAACAAAGTATGATGTTGAATCAAGCAACGTATGCAGTTTGTTTTCTGGTAAGTTAGCTAAGCAAGGACAGGAATCTAGTGTAAATCATATAGTTAGAAATATATGTTACTGATATAATAGGAGCTCTCGTCATTGTGGAATAGTGATACTTTATTAACAATTGTCAGTTGGGCTAAATACTGTAAATGTATTTCTGTGGACTGTGATGGGCTTGGCCTAGATGACCTACTCCTGTATTTAGCATCTCCTGCTTCCACTCGAGATGAGAAATGTGCGGAATTCATTCTCTATCTTATCGATTCTTAACAAGTTATTAGCATTAACAAACTTCTGAAAGCCTATGATGTTAAAGTGTTGATCGCAAATCATCAAAACATCAATCTGCAAGTCTTGCATCCCGCAATTAACTAATAAAGGGAACATTAACTTCACTTCCCTGATCACGTATAAGGCTGAAAAAAACTTTCGATCACGGTGCCTGTAGATAGTTTCCAACCAAACCAAGTTAAAACCTAACAAAAAGTTGATTTGGCCATGAGGCAAATACAGTCGGAGTTGGTTTCTGTGCTATGAATTTATCAATTTACCGTTTATGGAACCAAACACGACTAAGTTAAAACCTTTTAAAAACTTGATTTGGCCACGAAGCAAATACAGTCGGAATTGGTTTCTGTGCTACGAATTTACCGTATATGGAACCAAACAAAACTAAGTTGAAACCTTAAAAGAAAATTCAATGATGTGTTTAAATTTAACCCTGACCTTAATTGGCCCAAAGTTTATAGCTACGTTACAAGATATCTAAATTTTGAAGTGCAGAGCACTACCAGAAAGCTACGCCCAGATTTGCCGGAAGGAACTATAATTCGTGCCTGAAGCTAAAGCAATGGGCCGAGTCATAGCCTACAATGGTCCGTGAAATTTAGCCCGTTGTCTTCCTCGGTCTCCACTGATCCGTAGAAACAACTAATCGGTGTCACTTCAAAATTACCCCATTCATCTGCATCAGTTTTCAAAGAAGCAAGTAAACCATCTGTCTTTGAGTATGTTTGGTAAGGTGTAGGCGGGTGATAAAGTGTAAGCTTGATTACGTCTTTACATTGCAAACTCATACAACTATATTCGACCACACCCAAAGAAATTAACCTTAAGATGAAAGCTTGACCGTATAGTTCGTCACATTTGAAATGAAAGGCACATGAGAAATTGTCACATTGCAGAAGTAAATCCATGTAACATCACGCTCTTTGAAACTAATCTCAAGGTATTTTCTATTCATCAAAGCTATTCCACAAAATCTAGCCAAAGAAAGTAATTTTATTTGTGAAATCTATTTTTTTCTGTCTAATATACAAAAGTGAATGTCAACAAATGGTATTTAACCAAAATACAGCTTTTTTTTTTGGTGAATCACGCTCCAAACCAAAATACAGCTTACCATACCATAATGACGATTGTTTATAGAATGTCACCAAGGAAACAACTTCATAGCAGAGTTGTGATTAAAATTGTATAATTTGTATTTCAAATTGATGGGGAGAAGTACACCGCCCCATGTCAATATTCTTAATTTCATTTGATTTCCATTTTATCTTGATCAAGCTTCTTTATCAAGTTCATTCCGCTCCTTATTCCATCTAGAAAAGCGAAAGTAAGGATCAATATATGCCAAGACTTTAATGCCACCTCAATTAGTTATGTTATAGTCATCATTAGATAAAAGCAAGAGTTACATAGATAACTACATAGAGTTACGATAACTACATAGAGTTACACGGATACACTTAAATGGTAATTGGATCCTTATTTTAGTATCAAGGTTAAGCAAAATATATGGTAGAAGGATAAACAAAATGGGCCTAGGCCCAACATCAACTTATGCTAACAAGTCGAAAATGTTGTTTGGTAATGAGTCAACCAATTTTAAATACCAAAGTGAAATAAAGTTGAATACCGTTGAATAAAAAAGTGAATATTATGTAGTGTAACACAAACACTCCTTTTTATTTTTTCGATGAGTGGGACCACCCTTGTGGACAGGCCGGGATTGAGACCCCCACAGACAGTGTAAACTTTTAGTCCCCCTTCGCCTACCCGCACAATTGTAAGAACATTTAAATCACACAGAGGTCGAGCTATGTGACAAAATCAAGGCTGGTTGAAACGTACCACCGAGAAATTTTGAAGTCGGGTCCCTACTCTAGAGAGCCCGAACCTCTACCACTAAGCTACAACGAGGGGCGGAACCAGAGGGGGGACTGTCCAGGCTGAAACCCCCCTCAACAAAAGTAATTTTTTATTATTATGATACCATGTAGAGATTAAAATTTTAAAAAAGTATCACATACACCACAACAATGCGACTTTTATTGTTAATAGTTCAACCAATTATATCATCATTCTTCATACAAACTATTTAGGAGTTTTACTAAATATATTTGAAGATGATGTCTCTTATTCCGTTCAGTGACCATTAAATATATATTCCTAATATGGATGAGTCAATTACTATTTTAAGTTATGTGATTAATATATTTTATATTTAGTTCATCTCTTACTTCATTTCACTATTAGTGTCATATAAATTTGTGTCAAGACTTATGCAACTTATCCTCCATACTTGATAGTGGAGTTTCATAAATATTAGTAGATCCATATATCTTTAAAATACAGAAAATTAGTAATATTATGTGAAGTTATAAAAAAAGATACATGTTAACGTATTGAGCAGAATTTAATGTAATATTATTGACTCTTTAGTTTAAAAGTATAATAGACTATAATTTGAGTAAATGCACTCAGTTATAATTACACACAATTTAATTGATAATCACACATGTACAAGTAACACATTAAAAAAAATCAATTTGTTATTACTCAAGAACTCCCTAAATAAATAAAATCCATGTTTCTATATAGGAAAGGATCCAACTAATATTTATTATTACATGGTATTTTAGACACTCTTATTACATAATATTTAAATACTTAAAAGTTAATCCAAATACCAATGGTTACAACTTTACAATAATTTAAGAAGACAATGACAACATTTACGTCTATGTAGAAAAAAAGTATCAAATAAATTTTATTTCTGACATAACACAAAAAAATAGTATAGAAAACATGTGAAATGTGGGGCACAAGAAGAAAAGGTAGGGAAATTCATCTTGTACATATAACTCTAACTAAATGGAGAGAGAAAAAGAAGTACTACTTTAAAAATAACAGTTAATAACAATATATTATTATTTCCTTCATGTCATCTCTTCTCCTACTTTTGTAACTAAAAAATAGAAATATACAAATGGAATTTTCTTCTTCATACTATAGCTTTTCCTTTCCTCAACTTTTATCTAAGTCAATTGTTGTTTATACCACCACATTAAATATTTTCTTTCTTCATTCTTTCTTTTTAAAGTTTCATTTACACCAATTATTGGGTCTTCTAATACAACATCATTTGCTAAACAATGTCATATTATATTTTAGTCATGCTCTTTACCCAAAATGATAATTTTGTTCACATTTTACATATGATTTGTATTTTTCTTTTGTATTAGTAATATCATACATATTACACAACACTCATAAAGCGACAATAAAAAGTAACTATATTGTTGATCCTCTAATTTTTTAATTTGAAAGGCATGGTCAAATAATCTATTATTTGTGACCTTAGACATCTAATCAAATACACTACTATGATATAGTAAATTATACCATGTCATTGTCTTTCAATTTTTTATTTTGTAAATAGCTAAGTTTTTGTATGTTAAAGACAATAGTAAAGTTATGTTGGTGTAAATTTTTAATTTCATTGAAATAAGTATTAATTTTTCCTTATATATAGTCAAAACTCGTTGCTACTCATACCAGCTTAGCCTCCCATATGGTAGAAGTCTAGATATTCCACTACCCTTGTTCGATGCTATACCCTCAATGAATACCAAGAACACTATTTTAGCATAATTACTGATAAGAACGATATTTTATTATAATACATTTAATTTGATCACACCATACATACAATTTTCAGCAACCTATCAATTTACTAACTATTTCCATCTTTAGTACTGTGCCAAAAGGATTGCTTGTGTGCTTTATCATAATTAGTACTACCAAGAAGTAAAGTGATGTGCTGTCGCAAACCCGTAGAGAACCGATAATATATTTTTCAAGGTGAAGCATCTAATTACCAAAGTGAATCAATCCATTACTAAATATTCAACCACTACCATATCCAACGAGTGCCATACTTAACATAATAAAAAAATCCAACCAGTCATGTGCAACATAGAATTTCTCTAATAACATGTGGCTTTAACTTCATACTTTGATTTTCAACCAAATCAAACAACTCCATACAACCAAAGAATTACCCTCAAACAATATCCAGACATTATTTATTGAGAAGTTCTAATAATTCAATGGTTGCTGAATCTTTTGCCTTCTTGACGCTAAGAATCGACTCACCGACACAAACATCTATCCAACCACGTTCTATTGTGTTGATGCGTATAGAGTTTACAAATCTCTTGGCATGGGCATGCCCACCTTCACTAGCACAATGATACTAAGGTATTGGCCATTGCTTTATTAGACAAATATCATGCGAAGTCTGTCTAGTGAATGCCAGTTTCTGAGCCATCTTTTTCTGTGGTTTCTGAGCTAAGCTGATGTTGACTTCATCTATGAATATATCAACTATTGCCACGTTGCCACTTCGAGTGGCTTTATATTCCAAGCCTTCAGCCATTTGTTGGCATCTCTCTTGTAGCACCCTAACAAGGTGCATGGGGAGAGTGTCTGGGGTCACTATGGGTTGTAGAAGTGGTTCATACACCTGGTAGAGCAAGGATAAGGTGATGACATACATAATTGATAATTTGACAGGGGCGGAACTGGAGGAGGCATGTCCAGGCTGAAGCCTCCTCCAAAAAGTATTTTTTATTACTATGATACCATGTGTATGGATTTAAATTTTACAAACGTATCTCATTACACCAAAAAAATGTGACTTTTGTTGTTATTAATTCAACGAATCATATCATCATTCTTCATACAAACTATTTTAGGGATTTTACAAAATATATTTGAAGATGGTGTCTCTTATTTCGTTCACTGATCATAAAATATATAGTCCTAACATGGATGACGTCAATTAATATTTTAAGCTATGTGGTTTATATTTTTTATCTTTAATTCATCTCTTACTTCGATTTCTTATTAGTGTGATATTAATTTGTGTTAAGACTTATGCAACTTATCCTCCATACTTCATAGATGAGCTCCATAGAAATTAGTAGAACCATATATCTTTAAAATATTAAAAATGAGTAATATTATGTGAAGTTTACAAAAAAATATCATTAAATAAGTTGACGTATTAAGTAGAATTTAATGTAATATTATTGACTCATTAGTTTAAAAGTATAATTGACTATAACTTGAGTAAGTTCACTAAGTTATAATTACACACCATTAAAATAATAATCATACATGTACAGCTAACACATTTTTAAATATTTTAAATTTGTAATTAGTCAAGAACTCCCTAAATAAATAAAATACAAAGTTCTATATAGGAAATGATCCAAACAATATTTATTATTACATGGTATTTATACACTCTTAGTTATATTATATTTAAATATTTAAAAGTTATTCCAAATACCAATGATTATAACTGTATAATAATTTAAGAAGACAATCACAATATTTATGTCTATGCAGAAAGAAAGTATCAAAAAAAATTTTGTGACACAATGTAAAAAAGAGTTGAGAAAACATGTGAAATGTGGGGTAAGAGAAGAAAAGGTAGGGAAATTCATCTTGTACATATAACTTTAATTAAACGGATAAAGAAAAAGAATTACTACTTGAAAAATAACAGTTAATAATAATAAATTATGATTTCCTTCATGTCTTCTCTTCTCTTACTTTGTAACCAAAAAAAGGAAATATACATATGGAACTTTCTTCTTCATTCTATAACTTTTCCTTTCCTCAACTTTTATCTCTGTCATTTGTTGTTTATACCACCACATTAAATATTTTCTTTCTTCATTCTTTCTTTTTAAAATTTTCTTCACACTAATCATTGTGTCAAGATCTTTAAATAAATTAGCATTACCTAGTATACTACACTTATATCTTCTAGCCCCTATTTGGTTTGAAATCGAGATTATGAAGTCTGGACCGGGTTAGTCCGGGTTAGTTGATATATCCAGATTAGTTTATCTGAAGTTGATCATATTTTTTTTTGGCAACCCAATCCCATTACAACACTCATTAAACTGGACTGACCTCGTAACTTGTGTTTTTCAATCTGTCATATAAAACAAAATAACACAAAAGACCTTCCTAAAAAAAAAAACACAAAAGACAGAGCTAAATCCGAACTAGGTTCCCGAAATCTTGCTGCTCGCTAGACTGACTTGGTCTGGATTAGAGGGTTACGGAATCCAAAACGGACCCCGTCAGTCCAATTTTTGTCAAACAAAATAAGACTGGATTTTGACTAGGTTAGTCAGGATTAGCGCCTACGTGGAACAAAAAGGCAGCGCCCAGTCCAATTTTGATCTTGAACCAAACAACACCCTATAGTCTAACATTAGACTGTCAAAAAAATTATTTGGGTCTTCTAATATAACATCATTTTCTAAACGATGTCATATTATACTTTAGTTCCTGCTCTTTACCCAAAAGGATAAATTTGTTCACATTTTCCATATAAAACTTGTATTCTTCTTTTGTATTAGTACAATCATAGATATTGCATAACACTCATTAAGTGACGATAAAAAATAACTATATTGTTTATCCTCTCATTTTTTAATTTGAAAGATATGGTCAAATAGTCTGTTATATGTGACCTTAGACATCTAATCAAATACACTACTATAATATAGTAAATTATATCATGTCTTTGTCTTTAAATTTTTCATTTTATAAATAACTAATTTTATATGTTAAAGACAAATGAAAAGTTATGCTGGTGTGATTTTTTTTATTTTACTAAAATAAGTATTAGTTTTTCTTTCTATATATAGTCAAGATTTGTCACTGCTCATACCAGCCCCCCATATGGTAGAATTTTGGATCTGCCACTGCATACAACTCTCTGGGCTACTCCCTTTTAGCTTTCCAATATGTTGGTAACTCTAAATTTGCAAGGCGTTCACTGATATCATTAACTAGAACCAAAGAATTAAGCCCATAATTTAGCCATAGTATATGCAAGGAAAAACATATTATTTTATGAATTATAATGCAAAGGATAATTCATGTACAAAAGACAGCGATTGTTCTTGGGGATCATGCTTTTGAGACCCAATACGAGATTTGAGATGTTATTTTTCAAATGTTGTTGAGGCAAAGCTTAACCATCAGAATGGTGCTTTTCTATATTGTGGTGAAAATTTCCTTGTAAAAAATTAGATTGTTAGTGAATACAACAACGGATCTTGGTTACAAAGTACTTAATTTAACATAATTTCTTTTTTTGTTGAGATTAATCATGTAGCCCAGCAGTGAATCTGTAGACATGCTTATTCGGTTTATTGGTCACTCTTATGATTGTAATGATCATCATTGGTGGTGTCGCCCAATATGATGCATGGCTTTCTTATGATTTCCTTCCATATTTTGCTCATTGTATAATGTAGAAGGCATTACAAGGCCACGAGAAGCAACCTGATTTGTAATCCACGGTAACGATTAGTAGAAATTTCACTTGGGTGAGGCTCTATTCTAATCACTCTACTATGTTACTGTAAATTGTTTTGCGTCCTATCAATATTCTTTTGTTGTTCCTAGGGCTAAGTAGTTGAATATCCATGTGTGGTTATTGCTATTTAGACATGGATTCTTTTCTTTTTAGAAAGCACTACTTACTTGGAGTCACTGTAGTGAGGCCAATTTACCCCTGCAATGCTAGACTTGACAACTTTGTGATGGACCACGATATGTGGTGAGTCTTAGGGATCACATGTATAATTAGGCATGACAATCCTTACTTGAGTAGTAAAGATTGAGTAGACTCCAAGAAGAAAATATACTAGTCTGTCAATACCTCGATTGAGTTGAACTTTGTAATACATGTGTTGATATTGCTTCTCTGATGCTTTAATGTTCATTTTTAAATTTACTTTTAAGTTTAAGTTTTTGAGAAAAGTGATACACGCCTTATGATTTTCTTAATGCCTAAAAATTTGATATAAAAAAACTCATGTATAAGTATTCATGATTTTATTCTTAGTGATGCTTTACCACTAGATTTTTTGACCTCATTATCTCTATAAAATCTTACTAGATATTGAAGCCACTATGAATGGAGAATCCAACCAAATTGGAGTGGACTTTATCTTCCCCACTCGATAAGGTGGGATGCATGTGTTATGTGTATATATAGAAGATATATGTCCCTAAGCACACACCACTTATACATTTTTGACCTCTGATGTCACTTCTCTTGACGTAAATTTTTATATAAAATTGACACTACAAGCCTATAGCGTCGGTTGGCAAAGTACAAACTCCACTATTTAGTCAAGTCTTGTCGATAAAGAAAAAAATACAGATACAATTTTTACTATAACATATGTTTCGTTGTGAAGAACTGACGTCTAAGATATCCCATGAAATTCAATTGCTTAGTGAAAAATTTTATATAGGTCTATTGTGTAGTGTACAAAAACTGCCAAAAAAGTCCTTTCCGCAAAATAAATTTTGCCTCCGGTAAAAATTTGTCTTCAGTTGCTCTTTATATAAATCAATATCATAGGTCATGCCCACCATAAAAAAAAGTACCTCCAAAAATCACGTGTCCTCTATTTTTTCTATAAGAACCAACGGCAAGAGATTCCCGCCGCGTATCTTACAAAAAATATTTCCTCTAAAAGAGGGTTATGTCGTTGGTTGTTTGCTAAAAACCGATGAAAAAGGCTTAGTGAGGTTGGAGTTTCTTTAGTAAAGAGAAGTACATACAATTTTTGATTGATAACCAATGATAGAGATTGAACTATGTTGTCAATTTTCAGCTGAAAATTGACGACACATGTATTAGGTAGGTTAGCATTTTTTAATAAGGACAATCACATGTGGCGTCAGTTTTTTGGTGGAAAACTGACAATAGATATTGAACTATGTCATCGGTTTTTCAGGACAATCGAAAAAATATATCTTAGTGATGTTAATAGGAACAAATACATGTTGTGTTAGTCTGTTTGTGGAAAACCAATGATGGAGATTGAATTATGGCATTAGTTTTTCCTGTACAACCGTCAGTTTTTTATAATAAATGTCGACTAAGTTCCACTTAACATCTCTCAAAAATCTTTCTCTCCTCCATTTACTATTTCATCGTGCGTGACTAGCAGCTCTGGCGATGACAAAAACAACCTAGCTTATTTCAGCCATTGTTGTTGCCTCCATTGCAGTCTTCACCACCACTATGTCTCAGTGTCGCTGCCTCTAGCCTAGATGGAGATGCCACCACCCACCGCCTTGTTGTCGCCTTTGTTTCTTGTCGTTGTCATCGTCTGTTGTTGCTTGCTACCACCGTAGCCTATGTTGCTTGTCGTTGTCATTGCCTGTTGTTGCTTGCTACTGTCCTCGCCTCTACCACTGCTACTGTCATTGTTGTTGTCTCCTCCATTGCTTTCTTGCTATCAATTGTACTTCTGTTGTCGCTTCTCACACCCTCTATCACTACTATGAGTGTGCCCTCTACCCCTATCATGGAAGGTCATTTTTCTCCTTCTTCTCTTTGTATATTACTATTATTCATTGAGTGCATTAATTTATAATTTTTTTTAGTGCCTTGTTGTATAGTTATTTAATTAACTTGATATGAGTTAAAGACTTATATGAATTTACCTAAATTTATATTAATTGGATGATTAAATATAACTACGATTTTAATTTAGAAATTGAAGAAATCATGCTTGTATAGTTGGAATTCATATATATAGTTGCTTGCATAATTCGATGTATTGTTCAATTTGAATGTTGTATAGATAAATAATCACACCTAAGAATTAATTAAATTTAATTGATATGAATTATCTAAGTTATCTTGATTTCAATTGAATTTTTTATATTTACATAAGTTGTAAACTGTAAATTGTAACATAGACTTATATTTGTTGGCCTAGAAACCTATATGAGATTTACTCATTAGGAGTAAATCTTGGATAGTCCCCAATTTGTTCTTGTTCTTGATCACTTAATCTCACATAGGATGCAAGTGTATAATGTGTATTTGGTTTTCAAAATGTATCGTCAGCACTTTCCCCTTTGTTCTCGAAGTATATATGTAGGTGGGTATTTGCCCAACTACATCTATGTACTTGGAGAAGTGTGGAGAAGTGATGCTAAAATATTCTTGAAAATTGAATACACACAATACATTTACTAGTAATATTAGGTGTTCAAGAATGGGATAGGTGGTACACATTCATTACTAAACCCTAAACCCTAATTTGTAAACCCTAAACCTTAATCCTAATCTGTAAATCTGAACCTTAATCTCTAAATCTTTGTCACTAACTACTTGAGTCAATACTCATTTTCTATGTGATCATAATATAGATCCATCATGGATGTCCATTTCAAATCAATGCACTCTTGATTTTATTACTGGTCTTGATCAGTTTATAATATTTTTGGAGGATCATAGGAAACAACTTGGAGATAGGTTCTCTTATCTATGTAGGAATTGCAGTATCAACTTGAAAGTCAAACATTGTTGAAAAATCAAAAGTCAAGTCATGTGCAATGGGATTGTACAAGAGTATACAAAATGGTACCGGCATGGAGAGATTCTTACTATGAAATCAGTAGATGACGATAGAAGTACTTGTGTTGAAGAAGAGATTACCTATGACGTAGATGTGAATGAACTGATTTTGATAGACATGGTTGATGTGATGCTAGATAGTCATGGGGTAAATCTTAATTATCCATCTTCCTTATTTAGAGACATTGTGCATGATGATGAGAGACCGTTATACTTAGGCTGTACTAAGTTTGTGATGTTGAGCGCTATGTTGAGATTATATAATCTGAAGGCTAACAATAGATGGAGTGACAAAAGCTTAATGTCTTTGTTGAAAGAAATTCTTCCTGAAGGCAACGAGCTTCCAATCTCAATATTTGAATTTGAAAAATATTGTGTACAATGGGTATGGAGGCTAAGAAGATAAATGAATGCTCGAATGACATTGTGTTATTTTAAAAGGAGTATATAGATTTTAAAGATAGTCCAAAATGTGGGATGTCAAGGTACAAAATGACGACTTCGGGTAAGTCCAAAACTAAATCTTCTGGTAAGTTGATCTTGTATCCACCTATAATACCATGATTCCAAAGGTTGTTTTCCAATATCATGGATGTACAAGATTTATCTTGGCATGTAGACTCAAAGAAATGTAATGGTGGAATCCCCCAATGGAAGAAAATTTATTTAGTGTACCCTAAATTTGGTGAAAAAGTCATGAACTGAAAGCTTGGGCTTTGTACCTATGGGATGAATCCATACGACACATTAAGCAGAAAATATAACACTTGGCATGTTATGATTTTTACATACAATCCTCCTCCCTAGTTGTGTATGAAAAATAAGTATGCCATATTGTCCTTATTGATGTCGGGTCCCAAACAACCTAAAAGTGATCTTAATATTTTTCTTGAACTTTTGATTGATGACTTAAAGAAACTCTGGGGAGAAGGTGGGATGACCTATGATTCTTCACGTAGAGAGAGATTTTGTTTGCATGCTATGTTGTTTTGCACTATTAATGACTTTCCAGCATATGTGAATTTTTTTGGGTACAACTTAGAAGGATCTGAAGCATGCCCTATTTGTGAGGAGAACACTGATTCAATACAACTAAAACATAGTAGAAAAACTATATATCTTGGTCATCTAAGGTTTCTTGAAAAAGTGCTTGCTTACCAAAAACTGTGCAAAGAATGCAATAGATCAACTAAGGAACGAAGTGGCCCTAAAATTATATCAGGGGAGGTTGTTTATGAAAAAGTGAAAGACTTTTTCAATACTTCTGATAAGAGATAACAGTGTATTGTTCCCACTCTGAGTGACAAATCTTTATTCAAGAAGAGGTCAATATTTTGGGATGTTCCTTATTAGAGTTCTTTGGAAATTAGACATTGTATAAATGTCATGCGTGTTGTGAAAAATGTCTTCCTGTGATAGCGTCATTGGAATTTTGTTAAATATTTAGGTAAAATTAAAGATGGCATCCAATCCAGAATGAACCTATGTGAGATGGATATAAGGAAAGAATAAACAACAAAAGTTAGCAATGACCGAAAAGCATATTTACCTCCTATTTTTTACACGTTGACTTGACAGGACAAAAGAACCTTTTGCAAGTGCTCACAATGTTAAGGTACCACAAGGATACTCTTTCTATATTCGTAGATTGGTAACAACAAAGAATGAAAAGTTGATAGGTCTAAATATCATGATTGTCACACTCTAATGCAACAAATGTTGCCCACGACTATTCAATCTATACTACTGAATCATATAAGATTTGCAATCACCAGGCTTTGTATCTTCTTCTACACTCTATGAAACAAAGTTATTGATCCTAAGAATCTTGATAAGCTATAAAGAAAAATGGTCATTACCCTGTGCCAGCTTGAGATGTATTTTCCTCCTTCATTCTTTGATATCATGGTACATCTTGTTGTCCATTTGAGTAGGGAAGTGAAAATGTTGGGTCTGATTTTCTTGCATCCTATGTGTCCTTTTGAACGATACATGAGTGTTTTTAAAGGTGATGTTTGAAACCATTATCGCCTCAAGGGAGTATTATTGAGGGTTATGTGGTTGTAGAGGTTATGGACTTTTGCAATGGCTTTTTAAGTTGTAATGAAGCTCCCCAATGAAAAGAATGTTGATCCCTATTCTGACGAAGGGACTTTAGGAGCATGAGTGAAAATAATCAGTCTGAGATATGGAAACAAGCACACTTGTATGTTTTATACAACATCGACAAAGCACTAGGCATACCAATTTTATGAAGATAAGATATCCTTGATCCAGTTCAATGTGGCTTGCTAGAGATCATAAAAGGAGATTTATACAATGGTTTGAAGATAAAGCCATCAAACACCAAATAATGTTATTGAAAATATCTAATTTCTCACCTTTAGACCAAAAATGAGTGTTTTGTCTTATGAAGGAATTGACATAAATAGATTTCACACAAAATGTCAAAATGGTAAGTGTGTCGTCCAAAGAAGTGGGTTCACCCTTCAAGCGTATTCATTGTATTTTACTAGTGTGAAGGATAAGAGTCCATGTGAAGCTAAAATGTGTTATTACACTATCATTGAAGACATATGGGAGTTTGACTACATGGATTTTAGAGTTCCAGTATTTAGGTGTAATTGGATTGATAACATCAAAGGAGTTGTAGTGGTTAAATTGGGATCACATTAGTGAAATTTGAAAAGATTGGTGAGAAGGGTGAACCATTCATAATGGAATCACAGGTGAAACAAGTATTGTACATCGACGATTCGGGAAAATGAAAAATAGCCAATCGTTCTTCATGGGAAAAAGGTAGTTCATTGCAAAAATGCAATCTCTGAGCAATAGGTAGAAGTACATTATTGCATGATCAGATGAGACGAGTACTATGACAAGTATGATGATTCCAGTCAATTCTCCAATTGGCTTGCCAACACCAAATGTTGAAGCTAATACTGACTTATATACACGTGGAGATCACACAAAAGGAATATTTATTGATCAAATATGCAACCAATATTAGAGGCATGTATTTTTTTTTAATGCTAGATGCGCATTTTACATTCTTTATTAAAGTTATATATGTTTCTTATGCTACATGTACATGATACATTCTTTATCACTTATATTTTATTCTTTAAATATTTTTAATGTGACATTTTCTAGATGGCATCTGACTGTGAGCATGAGAAGCATGATGATGTGCATTGTGAGGATGAGGTTGGTATAAGTTTTATTGTTTTGTTACATATATGCACATTTTACATTCTCTATCACAGTTATTAAATAGATTTGAATTTTACATTCTCTATCACTTATATGTGTTTCTTGACAATTTTAGGATGAGCATCCTGAGGATGTGCACCCTGAGGATCTTGCTGGATTTATAGAGGAACAACATGATCATGCACATAAAAGAGGGGAATCACCTTGATGAACATGTTAGTAGAATAAAGTGGTAAAGGATCAAAGCTAGTTGTTGACTTTGATGATGTAGGAAATACTTTTGGGAAGATCACAATACTTTCAAACAATATCTAGGGCTTATTACTCACAGTAAAGTGGATATAACAATAGAATCCTGGAATAAATATGATCCTTCTACAAAAGACTACATATGACAAGACTTATGTGTGGGATATTTTGAGTTTAAAGATATTCACAATTATATTTTTTTAAAATGTGCTATTAAATACATGAAATATTATAGAGCATCTTTAACCTTGATGAAAAAGAACATCATAAAAAGGCATTGTAACACTGTGGGAGGGTATTAAGGAATTATAAGACAAATGTGATAAGAGAATACACAATGAGCAACAAGAAGATGTCTGCTACTGAGCAATCACTACTACAGATCCGTCTTTTGGAGTCAGTTATTTAAGCCCTTTTCGCGACGGTTTTCAAGCGACGCCTATGTGGGCGCCGCTAAAAGTCGAACCCTTTCGATGTCGGTTTTCCAACCGACGCCAAAATGCTTCGCGCCACCAAAAACGTACCAGCAGGGCCCCATCAGCGTCGGTTATAAGTAACTAAACCGATGCTATAACCATCCGCGCCACAAAAAGGGCGCCATATAGGACGCTATCAGCGTCGATTTTCTACTAATAACTGACGCCATCTCATCTATCGACACAACCGTGCTGTCCAGCACATCATCAGTTTTCTACTAATAACCGACGTCATCTCATCTTCTGCCATGGCCGTGCTGTCTAGCACGGCCGTGCTGGCCAGCACATCGTCGATTTTCTACTAATAACCGACGCCATATCACCTGCCACCACGGCCGTGCTGTCCAGCACGGCCGTGCTGTAAATGTCTTCTTTTTAACCTGTATATATAATTTCAGATCAATTGACCTCATATATACACATTAACAATTTAACGTAATGTAAATTTATCTTACAATTTTAGTAGTGTAGATGACATCTGCTTTGGGCCACAATATCACCCCGCCTTCTGCCTCACTAAGTGTATCAATATCCGGGTGAGCATATGGAAATGAAGCTTCCCTCCAATCGGGGATTACACGTATCGGGCTCACACAAACGTAACCCTGTGGTATTGGAGTCCCGTGAATCATTGCCCTAGGAAGGGACGGGTAAGCCTGCACCTCTGCAACAACATAATCTTAAAATTTTAAGCAGCATGGCTTCAACGCCTACAAATTTACGTAAAGAATGTTATACATATATATATCATCTTGAAAAGACTAGCTACTATGCCATAAACAATACTTATAGCAGACGTGCTAGGTGGTGGGTCTACATGATTACTCTCAGCATGTGCATCAAGAGAAGAGTGGGTCGCCATAGGCTGATTGGAAGCCTGAGATGCCTGCCACCGTAACATTTCTTCCTTGACCTTCTTAGCAACTATATCCTCGACTCTCTTATTCTCCTATACATGGATAAAAGAAACATTAGCTTCTTATTATTGAATTCCCTTTTGCAGTAACATTCTAAAAAATGAATAGGTTACCTTTTCTTGTGAAAGTCCCGCTCTTGCGACAGGTTTGCACTGGGATGGCCCAAAGAACGCTTTGATGCCCACACCACCGCATGCACCCCTAACACGTCCAGGATGCTCTGGGGTACCCATCCTCGAAAAATCTAATAAATTGATCAAGACCAGATATAAAATCTGGGGTGCAGCGATTTCGAATGGACATCCATGATCTATCCATTCTATGATCAAAGAGAAAACAAGTATATATTAGGACAAGATTAGGGTCTAGGGTTAATAAATACATGTGATGTCATTCTTATATATAATAAATGTACATGTACCACCTATCCCATCCTTGAACACCTAATCTCACTAGTAAGTGTATAATATGTATTGGGTTTTCAAGAAAATTTCGGCAGCATTTCCCCGCTGTTCTCCAAGTACATATGTACTTGGAGAACAAACGGGGAAATGCTATCGAAATTTTCTTGAAAACCCAATACACATTATACACTTACATCCTAAGTGAGATTAGGTGTTCAAGAACAGTCCCAAACTGGGGACTATCCAAGATTTACTCCTAATGAGTAAATCTTGGACGGGTTTCTAGGCCAAAAAATACATGTATGTTGTCATTCCAATACCTGCAATCCTAGTTTCATCATTCATATCCTAGGTTTCATGTAACATCATTTAATCTAGGTATCATATTCTATAACATTGATTTCAACATTTCGAGTGTACATGCATGTTCATCATCTTGGATAGATATGTAAATGTTAGGGTTTCATCACAATTGATGTTAGGGTTTCATCACAATTTTAGGTATCATATAGAGTATGTAGATGTTAGGGTTTCATCATTCAATAGGGATTCATGTAGATGTTAGGGTTTCATCACAATTGATTTCATCATAATTGATTTCATCACAAGATTTGAACATAATTGATTTCATCATATAATTGAACATAATTGATTCGAACATAATTGATTTCATCATATAATTGAACATAATTAATTTGCACATAATTGATTTCATCATATAATTGATTTCATCACAAATTCATAATTTATTTCCTTTGAATATATACCCTCTTTTCTTCCTTCTCCCTCCTTACCAACAGTAAGAAGCCGTGGCCAGCCCACACGGCCGTGCTTATAGCTGTTGGTAAGGAGGGAGCTAGAAGGAAGAAAAGAGGGGTAGGGAGCAAGAAGAGGAGGAAGAAGGTACTTGCAGGAGTAGAGAGTGGGTGGCTGGAGTAGCAAGGAGGCGGTGAGTGGGCGGTGGACAAGAGGCGAGCGGGCGGCGACCAGGAGCAGGAGATCACCGGTGATCGAGCGGGCGGCGAATAGGGCAACCGGCAGCAGCGTCGTCGGCGAGGAGATCAGCAATGAGCGGCGGCGGTGCGGGGGAGCAACATCGGCATGATCGACCAATGAAGCAGGTGCGGTGGTGGCGTCGTCGGGAGCAGAAAGATCAGACACAATTGTTTTGGCGATGAAATAGAAGAAAGGGGAAGAGTCTCCTTCTCGCGGGGACTATTAGTTAATAAAAGGCATCAGTTATTTTAAAAACTGACACCTGAATAGAATCAGCGTCGGTTGAATATCACAACCGACGTCAATTGGACAATCCTTTACCCTAAAATTTTTGGCGGGAAGGGCGCGTGAACCCTTATCAGTGTCGGTTATCCCGCGACAACCGACGCCCATATGGTAAAATTTGCACGCAATTTTTATCTTCTTTAGGCGTCGGCTATTAGGTAAAACACCGACGCTGTATGTTACACTTTGCGGGCAATTTTTTTTTGCTCAAAAAAATTGGATTTCGTGGGCTATTTTAGGCGTCGGTTGCTTTTCTTCAGCCGACGCTGAATAAAAAGTGATACCCGTGTCTGGATGGTCTTCAAATATGGACGTAGGTTTTCCTTAATAGCCGACATGTAATTTTTATCAGCATCAGTTTCGTTAAATAATTGAGGCCCCAAAAAGCAATGTTGAACGTTGTTTCTGTAGCAGTGAATGGGCCTATCCTGACCCAAAGGTGTGAGAAGAATTTGTTACTTCAAGACAAACATATGAATTCAAGGTATTAAGCCTCCTCATTTATAATACATTCCTATGAATTCAATGTATTACATAATTAATATATGGTTTGGATTAACTAGGCTTTACACAATGCTAAAAAAGAGAGGTGTGCAGAGAATATGCACAGACACAACTTATTTCTAGGCGACTACACAATGTGTCATCATAAGAGACTGGAAGTATCTTCTTTTGAGAAGCTTACTCTTGGGCCTATTGAGTCTTCTACTACTCCTACACCTTTATTTCACCATGAGAGGTGGATATCTGTGAGGACAAATTGATCTAAAGAAATATCCAACCCTGTAACTACTGAGGTGGCTTCAAAATGGCATTCAAATGTTAGAGTGCATGCTCATTTTTTGACCTTGATTGATAATGTTATACTGACCAATTACTATTGATGATGATTAGTGGGAGCTCTACGGGAAAAGAAAACAAGGCACGTTCATCCCTAAGGACCAAAGGGATGAATTAACAGTTGTTGGCCATGTTACGGATGTTGCAGCTAGTGTTGGTATAAGATCCTTTTTTTAGATCATCAAAGAATCACAAATCGGTCAAAAAAGGAGGATTTTCACAAGAGCAGACGTGATTGCAAAGGGAATAAAGGATGTAATGAGACAATATCAGATTTCTAAGTCTCAAACTCCTCATACAGTATGTGTGTTTCCCTGCTCTTCATACAAGATGGACCCCTCTATGACAGAGGTGGTTGGGAGTAATCCCATGGACCCACAAGGTGGCACACCTAATATACTTTTTGTGATATAATAGTCTTTCAGGTGAATTTATAATATGTTGGTCTTTAGGTATATATAACAATACATACAAATTTGTAGGGATTGAGGCCATGTCGTCTTATATTACTATAACATGGCTTCTATGTCATTTCACTAGGAAACGCCTACCCACCCCTTCTGGTTGATATGATTCATGGTGTTTCAATGCCCGCTAATGCAGTTTGTGTGTCTATCAGGGTTGTCTATGACGCTTGGAAATAGGTACCATTACCACATGGCCACCCCAAACACGAGATGATAGGTGATGCAAGACATGGTGTGGTTTCATGGCCCAAAGTTGGACTTATCTATTCTAATGTAAGAAAAATTTTATTGTGTTTGTATTTGTGATTATTTTCTACTTGTCTATACAAGTGGAAATTGGTATGAGAATATATATTACAAAAATCGCAACACCTAAGAAACCCCCTACAATTCTTCCTCGAATTCCTCCTCTAAATTTTGAATTACCTACTTGGATCGCAAAGGACCTATTCGACTCATTAGTTCCTAAGTGTAGGGAGTTGGCACTATTGATAAGCAACTTTGAAGAAAGGTCGACTATGATGGTTCATTTTAAGGAGGACGTTACAGGTCAACCTCATAATACTAGTGTATTCTTGATAGATATTGTGGAGCTTTTTACTTATACTTAGTTAAGTATAATTGTCACATAACCGTTTACTACCCAAATCCTAACTCGAAATGACTGTAAAGTCAATGGTGATAGGACTTAGGCATCCGTCCCTAGAAGGGTATTAGCAAAGCGTGAATGCGGAAGCATAAATCCTAGCATACATGAACAGATAATAAGATAAAAGAACCAATCTTAATCTTAGCATTCAACCAGTATTATTAAGCAACATCATTTACTACAAAATTTCGATTACAATTTGAGAGTCAAATATACACAAGTCTATTCATGTACACTAGGGATTTGATAAGGAGTACACATGACATAGCTCACCAAGTCCATCAACTCCTAGCCATCTATGAACCTATAAAATATGTGAAGCAATGCGGGTCAACACACGACGTATTGAGAAAAGATACATATACATAAGGTTTACATATTTGAAAAGAGTTGCAGATGCAGACAAAAAAGAATAAACAAGTTAAATATTTTGAAAAGTGAGAGCCCAAGTTTTATATCATTTTACTACAATTATACCAACAACATCATATATCATAAGGGTGTTGACTACTTCCCATCGGAAGAGTCCATAAAGGTGCTCAAGATTAGCTAGCCCTTTTATCGACATGGTCCTCCCTATCTTGACAAGTCAAGTAGGACGCCCAACCTCGTGTCCTTACCCTGAGAATACAGGCAGGTGAACAAGTTTTGTATAATGGAGTTTCTGTATTATGTTTGCAAGTTATAAAACAACAAGACAAGACAAACATCAAGTACAACACTAGAGTAATACATGGCAGTATTTGACCAAATAAACATGCATGCATATGTATCACATTTTAAGCAAGAAATCCATAGTCATATAATTATTTCAATCCCCTACCTAATTTAGAGATTGCATAACCTATTCTTGACCATCTAGATCTCAAGAAACACATGATTAAGCATAAGATTGCATACATGTGTTCGATTCTCATCAGAAACCCTAACTAGATTCATTTTAGGTGTTTGACCAAGTTAGGTTTCATGTTGGTTAACTACATGTTTAGTGATCTTTTACTTATCTAGAGGTCATCATAAATATGTGGTTTAAGTTTCATGTCATTTTGATGTTCTATTCACTTTATGTGGTCATTACAAGTCATGTCACATATGTACAATTTAAGGTCAAAAGACTCACAATAGAGAAACCATGATTAGAAACCATCAAGACATGATTTATGGAAAGACATGAGTTTAGATCAGAAAGATAGGGCATAAGAATCAGATTCAAAGCAGGGTAAATGTCCCCTGCGGTCAAGGCATTAGACAACCAGCATGAGGTACCAACATTCAATCATACATGTAATCCTCAATATAGTTTACATATGCCATTAAGGTTCAACATGAAACTATGATGGGACATCCACATCCAAAATACCATGAGGGATATAGAAATACCTGATTTGAGAGAGGGGGACAAGAAAAATGGATACTCATAAGCATTAAGGTACAAAACCACAATTAAAGTCACATAGGTCCCATTAAGAAAACTAGGATTCCAAACACCGTGATAGAGAAAGAGGGTGGACATAGGCATTAAAGTCACAAAACATCACAATAATATTGATATTAATGATCTAATATGATTTGAAGCACAAAGGGGGTCATAGCCATTATTTGATTATTGTATAACCATTCAATGTCATACATGGGTCACATATGGGGTCATATCCATTATTTGATTAATGTATAACCATTCAATGTCATACATGGGTCACATCCATGCATTTCATGGCATAAGGACCAAACAAGAATATATGGAGTTCATATGTGTGAAAAGTTTCATGAAGGCACCACATGTTACTGATTTATACAAAGTAAAACATTATGTGTCATTAGATAGAAAGATTAACCAATTAGAACCAAGTTCACCATTAGAAGTCTCATAACATGCCACATTCATGTGTTGGAGTCATATATAGGGCAAATAAGATGATTAGGACCGATATAAGATCAATATTACATAGAAGATATAGATTTGATGATTAGAGATGCAAGGGTGCATAAAAGATCCCAACTTCATCATGATTATGCATTAATCATGGTCAAAATAATCAAAGATCACATCTTTAGAAAGAAGGGAGAATTAGAAGAAGATCCAGGTCAGCAAGTATGTTCATTGTGTAGGTCTCATCAAGATGATAAATATGATATATATTTTGCATGTTTTGGCTACCGTAATTGGGAGATATGCATTTTGAAATATTTGCATTGAAATTTTAGGATGTATTATCCTGAGCGTTACCATTATTTGTTGATCCAATGTAACTGTTGATCCAAGATATAACGATGAGTGAGGCACAATCTTGTCCCTCCTCCCAGCGACACCCCACTACCACTGCATAGTCAGATGGTGCAAAGAGGTTTCTCGCCACCGCCCTGACCCCGTTGGGAGACACTCGTGACCTCCCACCACTCTCAGGCTCGGTGCGGGTTGTTTGGGGGACCTGATTCCCCACTATGGGCAGCGGTTGAAGCCCATCCTGGATGCTCATCTTTACACGATCCCTCTGTTCTAGGGTTGAAATAGGGGAACATTGCCTTCACTCATCTTGTGTTGCAGCGTGTGCAACCGACATAGAGCATGAAATTGGAGATTGGCTAGGTCACTCCGGTCATCAAGAAGCTTTCCCATCCTCACCCCTGACCTGGAGTGGGCACGACTGGTTCCCACCATGGTACCTCTGACGATAGACATAGGTGATAGGGAAGATGCCTAAGGGTGCTAGGGAAAATAGTAAGCAAGACGAGAAAGGGAAGGGGAGGTAAGAGGGAAAAAGAGCAAGGGTTGGAAGGTGGCTTACAAGGTGCAAGGAAAAAGATCCTAGGGTTCTCTTCAAGTCATCGTGGGGTTGGTTCAAGCATTTCCCAACCTAGACGGAGGAGGGAGATGACCCTCCATCCATGGGATTCTTTCCCAACATGGAAGAAGAATAGGGTAAAGTGGTTGGGCCACAATTGGCATTTGGGCCCATGTAGGCCAGTCCAAGGTAGAGAAAACAAAGCAAAAAGGGATTAAATATACCAATTCACATAGTGTCAAAACTTGAGTTTTATAGGTCCAATTGACGTGATTTTTGTGTCAGTATATTTGTAATAAAAATACTAGAACATGGAGAAATTTGGAGGGTAAAAGATTCATTGAGTTCGTTCAAAATAAAAGCCAAAGCATGGCACATTAAGGTATGAAACTTAGGTAAAACGTGCAAGATAATGTTACATCTTGGATCATAAAATCAATGTGGTCTCAATAACTCCTTAAAACACCTAAATCAAGTAATTTGAAATCAAATCAAGTTATTTGAGTCAAAAAGGAGAGGGAAGGTTCATATAGGAGAAAAGAGGAATTCTAGGTTATCACATCCTTCCCTCCTTAAAGTGGAATTTCATCTTCAAAATTCGTCCTTGATCGTGCTTAAGAGTCAAACTTTGTATCCATCATATCTAGGTATCCAACCTTGGGTTTCCAGGCACTCCCCACCATGGGATGAAGTCTGAGGTGGTCATCAAAAAGGGTGTACCCATCCCAAAAAATATATAGATGTTACTTGGTACTCCATCATATTATGACATCATCATGTCATTATGGGTTTTTCCATCCCTTATTATCCCTACATTAGGGTTTTCATTCATATACTCATCTAGCTTAAGGTGTCTTGTTACAGTCTATGTTAAAATATCAAAGAGTGTGCTTGTTATCTTTCCTTTCAAACAAGATTTTATTGAAATTGTATTTCATCATTACTCTAGATTTCATGCCTGTTTTAGTTTTCCCCAAATTCTACCAACTGTCCCCAGTTATATTGATCAATTTTCATTTTGGGTCTGAAATTAAGCATTGTATTCATGATTATTTAAGCTTATATATCAAAGTATCTACATATAAAACTCATCCTTTCGAATTATATCTTTCTTGTACAATATGGTTTCATATTAGGTCTAGCTTGTGAGAGTGACTTATCGTACATATTCAAGTTTTTTTCACATAAGTGAGATTATTTCATACATCATGAATCATTGGAGGAACAACATTACCATCAACATCGAGGTTTTTTAATTACCTCACTTGTATCTCAAAGGAGCTCCATAAGCTCAAGCCACTCAAGATACGGTCTACCTGTGTCCAACAAGACATTTTAACCACAAACATGTACACATAACAAACTTTTCTACCAAACTTTCAAATAAACAAGGGCAACCACTAGATTCCTTTACATACAACCACTAACTTGATTAAGAGGCCCATAATGGATATCACACATCATTTACATCATATTAGGGTATTGGGACATCTTCCTCACCTATATAGCAAGCATCATATATTCAATTGCCTCATCATTTATGGTTAGATATTTTCATATGAAATCTAGAGTTCATCATTATTGAGGAAACCACACACTAGGTAACTTAACTCATATACTTAGAAGCACTATATCTAGGGTCTCACCATTATGCATTTCATCGTTCATATTTTCAACATTTCATATATTTGGAGGTTAGGTAAAATGAGCTTCTCCCATGTTGGGTCGACTCATATCAAGAGGTTACCCTTATCGTAAGTCCCATGCTAGATGTCATTCTTTGTAAAGGGATTGAGGCCTATGTTGGTCTCATACCATATCTCTCACATATCTCATCATATACAAGACCATGCATAAAAAAGCATACCAACCCACTAGCTATGTTTATCACATCAACCAATTCGAATGTATCATACAAGGTGCTAGGTTTAACTAGGGTTGCATGGTCAAACCTATCTCATATCATCACATCAACATCATCATATTTGTCATCATCGTCCTCCTCCTTCTCGTCATCATCATCATTATCATCATCATCATCTTAGGCTATCTAGGCTACTACTAGCCTAACATTTTTATGGCTCTAGACAACTTTAGAGACTACAACATCATCTAAACACTCTTATCTAGACTGATGCTACATCTCTTACTCTTAGGTTACATAAATACTCACTACCTTTCTGTGTATGGTAACATTTTTCATATGTACATGTATATACTAATATTTGAAATAGGCTTTTCTCCAATGTTTAAAAATGTGATGGAAACCACCATACTCTGTTTGAATAAAACCAAAACCAAAATGAGTTACCACACACATTAGGCAGTGTAGTTCCATGACACCTAGAGAACTAGCCAGAACATGGTACACACTTGTGTAGCTACCCTAAGAACATGCCGCAAACATATGTCTAGGGTTGTAATAAGGTCTCCCTTTTCTCACCCTCCTGAACCTACAACTCATACTATAGGATAGAAGGAGGAAAAAGAAAGATTCAAAAGATCACACAAACCTACACCTAGTTCTAGAAAATCTAGGTTCTAACCTAGAGGATAAGTCAACTTAGTCCACAAAGGAGATCTTATTAAGTTTCTAGGGTTGAAATGTAAGGTTGTGTTTAGTTTGTCTTTCATGTGAGTAATGTTTGGTGTAGTTATTGTTCATGCTATGATACCATCTGTCACAGAACCATTTATTACCCAAATCCTAACTCCAAATGACAAAGTCAATGGCGACAGGACCTAGGCATCCATCCCTATCATTGTATTAATAAAGCATGAATGTGGACGCATAAAGCTTAACATACATGAACATATAACAAGATAAAATCACCAATCATAATCTCAACATTCAACAACTATTATTAAGAAACATCCTTTATTACAAGATTTTGATTACAATTTGAGAGTCAAATATAAATAAGTCTATTCATGTACACTAGGGATCTGACAATAAGTACACCTAACATAGCTCACCAAGCCCATCAACTACTAGCCATATTTGAACCTATAAAGTACTTGAAGCAATGTAGGTCAACACACGAGGTGCTAGTACAGGGCTACAAGATACATATACGTAAGATTTGCATTATTGAATAGAGTTGCAAAAGTAGACGAAAAAGAATAAACAAGTTAAGTATTTAGCAAAGTGAGTGCCCAAATTTTGTATCATTTTACTTCAATTATACCAACAACATCATATGTCATAAGGCCTTTGACTACTTCCCATTGGAAGAGTTTGTAAGGGTGCTCAAGATAAGCTAACCCCTTTATCAACATGGTCCACCCTATCTTGACAACTCAAGTAGGATGCCCAGCCTCATCTCCTTACCCTGAGAATATAGGAAGGTGCACAAGGTTTGTATAATGGGGTTTCTACATTATGTTTTCAAGTTATAAAATAGTGGAACGACACAAACATCAAGTACGATACTAGAGTACTACATGACAATATTTGAGCAAGTAAACAAGCATACACTTGTATCATATTTCAAGAAAGAATGCCATAGTCACATAATTATTTAAAGCCTATACCTAATTTAGAGATTTCATAACCTATCCTGGACCATCTAGATCTCAAGCAACACCAGGTTAAGCATAAGATTGCATACATATATTAGATTCTCATCGTAAACCCTAACGAGCTTCATTTTTGAGTTTTGTCCAAGTTAGGTTTCATGCTAGTTAACTACATGTTTAGTGTTATTGTACTGATTGAGAGGTCATCATAAAGTTTTGGTTCAAGTTTCATGTCATTTTGTTGTTCCATTCACTTTATTTGGCCATTAAAAGATTCATGTCACTAATTTACAATTTAAGGTCAAAAGACTCACAATATAGAAACCATCAAGACATGATTTAGGAAAGACATGAGTGTAGATCAGCAATATAGGGCATTAGAATCACATTTGAAGTAGGGTGGATGCCCCCTAGGGTCAAGGCATTAAATAACCAACATGAGGTACCAAAATTCAATCATACATGTAATCCTCAATATATTTTACATATGCCATTAAGGTTCAACATGAAACTATGATGGGACATCCACATCCAAATATCATGAGGGATATGGAAATCCCTAATTTGAGAGAGGGGGACAAGGAAAACAAATCCTCATAAGATTTAAGGTACAAAACCACAATTCAAGTCACATAGGTCCCTTTAGGCAAACTAGGATTTCAAGCACCATAATAGAAAAAGAGGGTGGACATAGGCATTAAAGTCAAAAACATTACAATAATATTGATATTAATGATACAATAAGATTTAAAGCACAAATGTGTCATATCCATTATTTGATTAAAGTACAACCATTCAATTCATACATGGTTCACATGCATGCAATTCATGGCATAAGGACCAAACAAGAATATAGAGAGATCACATGTGAGGAACGTTTTGTGAAGGGGCAACATGTTACTAATTTATACAAAGGTTAAACATTATGTGTCATCAGATAGCAAAATTAACCAATTAGAACCAAGGTCGTCATTAAAAGTCTCATAACAAGCCACATTCATGTGTTAGAGTCATTTATAGGGAAAATAAGATGATTAGGACCCATATTATATCAAGGTTACATAGAAGATACTGATTTGATAATTATAGATGCAAGGGTTTATAAAAGATCCCATATTTATCATGATTATGCATTAGTCATGGTCAAAATAGTCAAAATCACATCTTTAGAAAGAAGGAAGAATTAGAAGACGATTCACGATCTGCAAGTATGTTTAGTGTGTAGGTCTTGTCGAGTTGATAAATTTGATATATAATCTTGCATGTTTGGCCATTGGAGTTGGGAGATATGCATTTTTTGAATCTTTGCATTGAAACTTTAGGATGTATTGGCCTGAGCGTTACCATTATTTGTTGATCCAATGTGACCGTTGATCCATGATCTAATGGTGGGTGAGGAGCGATCTTGTCCCTCCTTCTCCCAGAGGCACCCCACTTCCACTACGTGGTCATATGGTGCGTAGAGGTCACTCACCATTGCCTCAGTCTGGTTGGCAGACACTCCTGGCCATCCATCACTCGTAGTCTCGGGGTGGGTCGTTTGGGCAACCAATTTCTCGCTATGGGTAGATGTTGAATCCCAATACTAGATTCTTGCCTTTGCCTGATCCCTCTGGTTCTAGGGTTAGAACAGGGGATGAACAAGGGAGCTCCACCCCCACTCATTTGGTGTTGCAGCGCGTGCAGTCAGCCAAGAACATGATAGTGATGATTGGCTAGGTCACTCCGACAGTCTAAAGGATTTCTTGTCCTTGCCCTTGACATGGAGTGGGCACAACTTCTTCCCACCATGGGTACCTCCGACAGTAGACATGGGCAACAAGGCAACCGCCTAAGGGTGGTGGGGAAAACAATAATCAAGAGGAGCAAGGAAAAGGGGAGGTAAGAAGGAAAAAAAGTAATGGTTGGAAGGTGGCTTATAAGGTGCAAGGAAAAAGATCCCAAGGTTCTCTTCAAGTCATTGTGGGGTTGGTTTAAGCATTTCCCAATCTGGTTGGAGGAGGGAGATGATCCTCCAACCATGGGATTCTTTCCCAGCACGGAAGGAAAAGAGTGGAAAGCAACTGGGCTGCGATTGGCATTTGGGCCCATGTAGGCCAGTCCAAGGTAGAGAAAACAAATTAAAAAGGGATTAAATATACCAATTTTCATAATGTCAAAATTTGATTTTTTTAGTTATTAATGTGATTTTTGCGTCAGTATATTCCTAATAAAAAATGCTACAACATGGAGTACTTTGGAGTGCAAAAGTGTTCATTGATTAAGGTCAAAATAAATGATAGAGCATGGCATATTAAGGTATGAAACTTAGGTAAAACATGCAATATAGTGTTACATCTTGGATCATAGAATCAATGTAACCTCAGTAACACCTTAAAACACTTAAATCCAATAATTTGAAATCTGATCAAGTTATTTGAGTCATAAAGGAGAGGGAAGGTTCACACAGGAGAAGAGAGGAATTCTAGGTTATCACAATAATTGTGATAGAACTTTGGATATGGTGAGATCTTATGACTAAATACCTCATTCCATTTATGTAAAAATACATACTGATCTATTTTATTATATATTAATGCATGCATATATGTTTTAGAGCTACTTATATAGGGTGTGTGGAGAGTTATCACTAACCAATGTGGCATTTTTAGTTCCATCATTGATTAGACGTGTAGATAAAGACCCAAAATCTTTAGTAATTATTTCTCTACTAAATTTAAATATTTTGATAAAAGAAAGAGTATGAATATGCCTCCTTTCAATATTTGGTAAGGTTTGGATACTTTGGTTATAATTTTGACTTATGAATTACATTTCATTTTAGATTACGAGTGTTCTTTTGTTTTAACTTCTTTACACCCAGTAATAATCATTAATTGTTGTTGATAATTGTCCTAGAGATGCTAACTATGTATTATCTAGATCATTTGGGTGGCAAAGTAGATAGTGGGGGACACACAATGAAGAAGGCAATATTTGTGTGAGTAAAATTTTACATACATTAACATATATTAATGTTAGCATCATTACATGACTATTTACTAATTCAATTAAATACTTACTTTAGCTTATAAGACTATAAAAGAATTCAAAATGATTGAAGGGAAGGTGGATAAAAATAATAATTGGGCATGTAGATACCACATGTTGCGGTATATGGAACTGATTGTCAGACAAGCGACACTAGACATACATTGTGCACAAACGGTAATATATATAGTCTTTATCATCATAAGTAAATAGTCTCATTTGGTAATATTAAAAAATCAAATCAAAGACTTGAATGATGTGATTCTCTTCACAACTGTTTGATACAACAAATGCCTATGGAAATGAAGAGCTAGATGAGATATGAAAAGAGTGAGCACACTCCTTCCTTAAGGAAGTCAACCTTGAATTTGATTGGTATAAAATATGAGTTTTCTAAACCTTGATGTCAATATATCTATATACATGTGATAGTTATGACTTTTTGCAACTTTAAATTTGAAGCAAGTGAATTGTTTGTAAACTATGTGTGTGAATGAATGTGAAGAGGAATGAAAACAATGAGAATTGTATTTGCACATGTCATGAGAATGGATTTGTATGTGTATTTTTTGAATTGTGTATGCACATGAGAATGGAATTAAGTGCTGAAGAGGATGGAATCAAAGAATGAAAATGTATGTGGGTGGATGAAATGTGAGTATGTGTTTGTTATTGCATGTTTTATAGGTGTGTTGGCCTATTGTTAAGTTGAACACATGATGGAACCTACAGTTCTAATGAACTCCATGTTCTGCATGCTGAGAAACATTTGGAAAATATGTCTATGACTATTATATAAAAAAACATACCTAAAATTTGAGCTATGATAACCGGCGTTGTAGTTCTGTGTTGTTCATTTTATCACCAAAATCGATGCAACAACTATTCTAAAGAGGACGTGCCACCCAATAGTTTTTCTACCCAACCAACAACATGGCCTTGCTACCAGATAGCCTATAGCGTCAGTTTTTCATCAGAATCGACGACACAACTAGCCTATAGTGTCAATTTTCTCAAGAAAATGACAATATAACTTTGAAGTTTTTGAAATGAACAACTACTTATTGCTTCAGTTTGTTTTAGGACCGACAATAGAGATTTAGCTATATCATTGATTCCTGGTTAGGACCTGATGACACATAGTGATACCACGACACTGATATTTCTTTGAGACACCAATTGGGTCATCAGTTTTTGTTTCTATAGAAACTGACACTGACCATATGTCTTTGGTTTTTCCTTTTCCTCAAAACTGATGCTAAAGGGCCTTACTGTAGTGTTTCCCACACAGACATCAATACAAAATTGTCGTTATAGGACTATTTTAACTAGCGCTAAAGGTGGTATATCTATTGGTGCACATTTATTGGTGTATTTTAGAGGATTGATGTGTATATATGTATGTTTTATACTTGCTGAACTTGAATTCTCAATTTTGATGTTCGTTAGGCTTTTTGGTTTCTACATATGTTTATTATGTATCCTCTTAACCAAGAAGAAACTACTAAAATTTTTATGGTAAAATAATTTTTTTCATGTATTCTAAGAATGAGGAACTTCATTTTCATATCTCTTTGATGAAAGAAAAAATAAATGTCGTGTCCTCAATTTCACCTTCATGTAACCATGTGGGTTGGGGGGTTGATCTTTGAAAATTTTAAGTAATCATACTAGAGTGTGATATAGAGAATTAGCATACATGAAAAATCTTCTAGATGCATACACTAACAATCTAAATATTTAACATGTAATATCTTACAACATACTTTTAGTGTTCTCATATGCCCCAGTCGCTTATGCGTATGCAGCCTTCAGCTGCTCCGCATATAACTATGCAGTGTTGTTTTTGGGCATGGACCAAATATACGGCATGCGATTTGCATATGCGGCCTCTTAGGCCCTGCATTTCATTTGGTTAAAAAAACTTCAAATAAAATCAACAAAATTAAATGACAACTTCTTTTATATAGTTGGTTTTAGATCAGATATTGAATTTTTTCTACTTCAAAAATAATTCTATTTTGAACGAGTGGTGCAAGATATATTATTACATTTTACAATTGTCAATGTTTAATTATGCTCTTTCTTTGCTCTTTTTTCTCTTCTATTTTCCTCTAACATTAGATCATGTTGCACTTGCAATAGTTCTTATTTTGTCTTGTATAAAAGGGAATCTATTGTAGATATTAATTGGATATGATATTTTCTTATACAAAGTATTAAATTTGTGTGCTGCCTGATGTGGGATACATGACCATACAAGATTGGCTGAAAGCAATGTGTGACATCAAAGGCAGATACAACATGTTTCAACTAGGTCTCGAACATTTTGTATTCCAGTTCTCATGTAGAAGCAATTTTAAAACAGTATTGATCAAAGATCCATGGAAGATGTTCAACAGAAGCATAGCAGTCTGGGAATGGTACCCATATTTTTTTTTTCCATCAGAGCAACTCTGACCATACAGAGTAACCTGGGTTCATATCTTGAATTTTCCTTTACATTACTGTGTACCCAATATGTTTGAATATATTGGCATGGCTCTAGGGAGACTTGTAAAGGTCAACAAACATAGTGCTAATAGATCTCGTAGAAAGTTTGCCCGACTTGCTATTGAGATTGATACTACAAACCTCTTCAATCATCTATCCTTATCAATGAATTGGAGTTTATGATTGACTACAAGAGTATCCCTTGGACTTGCTTGAAGTGTGGGGAACTTGGGCATAGATCAGTACACTAAAGGCAGGAGACTCAAATGTCCAACCCTAATGCTACGGAGAAAGAGCAGGAAGAAGAAGCTAGAACTATACAACATGAGGAGGAATGGTAGGTAGAAAGAAGCAAAAAAACAAATAGAAAGAAAGCATAGGCAAATAAGGATGCACAGGGGATGAAGGAGGCCAGCCGCAATAGATTCGCAAACCAGGAAACTAAGGAGGAAGAGGAAGATTGTAGGGGAGGAGATAAGCAGATGAACGATAGTAGGCAATAGAATACCAGGACACAGAAGATTTGGTAAAAGAAGAACAACAAGAACACTAGTGCTAACATAGGAGACTCAGAAACCATTCTGAAAGATATTTCTAACATGGATGGGAGTAATGGAAGGAAGAATAGTGATAAAATGCACTTCGCAGAGAACCTAAGAGTCGACAAGGTTACCATTATAGACCCATCGGAAAAAAAACATTGAAGATAATACTATGGACAACACGATAGCAAACAAGGAAAACCAGGACCATAATGAATCAACAACCAAAAATGATAAGGAGGATACCAACAAAGACGAAAGTTCTAGCAGCACAGACAGAAGTATCAAGGGAAGTGGTACAAAAATGAAGAGAAGAGGAAAGACAAAGCTATCAATCCCCAAAGCACTGCCTAGAAGAAGCCCAAGGTTTATTCCGATAGAGGTGATTGATGCTAGTGTGAAAATAGTTGTAGAAGTGTTTAAGGGAATGGGAAAGGAGAATGAAGCTCCGACCCACTAAGGTGAATCGATGTTCATTACCTACCAAATTGTTTATCATGTTAGACATCTTATGCTGGAATGTCTGAGGCATAAGAAATGAGGATACTTGTAATGTGTTGAAAGATTTCATCGCCACCAGAAAACCTGACATAGTGGTGATTTTGGAACCAAGAATCAGTGGCACGCAGGCCACATATACCATTAAAAATCTCGGTTTCACTAACTCACACAGGGTGGAAACAAGAGGGTTTGCAGGAAGCATTTGGGTTTGCTGGTGGGGAGATAGGACCAAGGTCGAGATTCTGAGTTGTCATCGACAATTCATCACATGCTGCATTGCGAACAAATTTGTAGCTACTTTTGTATATGCCAACCCTCATCCCCCATTCGAGCACTGCTATGGAAGCACTTGATCGAGCTGGGATCTCAGTGCCAAGAATAATGGCTAGCCATCAGTGATTTCAACATGATGCTGTCACCAGATGAGAAAATTGGAGGGTCCACTTTCTGCCACAGGGAGGCCAGGATCTTTGGAGAAATGCTACAGGAGGCAGGACTCTCAGATCTTGGCTTTTTTGGAGCCAAATTTACCTACAGACACATCCTCTTACAAGAACGGCTTGACCGAGCCACTGCTAACATTTTATTTGTTCATTCCATTGTAGGTTCTACCATTGATCACTTGCCTAAGATCCAATCAGATCACTGCCCTCTATACCTAAAGTTCAATACAGTAAGGCAAGGCAATAGGCAGTTCAAAACCAAGGCTAACTGGCACTTGGAGGAAGACTTTGGAGGCCTTATTTCCAACTTGTGGCAACAAATAGGTGACTTCAATGATATATTATAGAAATTGGAGCAAGACATCATGAGGTTGGAAGCCAATACTAGGAAACAAAAATGAGCGAAGAAGGATAGTCTTCTATGAAATATTACTACTTTGTTGGAGATGATGGCAGAGCAATATGATTCAATTATGGATAATATGTGCATCAATATGCAAGCAGAATTAGAAGAAGTTCTCAAAGGGGAAGAGGAAGATTGGAAGCAAAAGAGCCACATCCACTGGTTGAACAACGTTGATAATAACACAAAGTTTTATCAAAGTTGGGTAAATCAAAGGAGACACAACAACTCTATCTCTACCCTAAAGGATGCGAGGGGTGACTGGATTACAGATGGTGAGACCTTGTAGGAGGTGGTAGTGAGTCATTTTAAAAAAGCTCTAAATGAACCAGTACCTGACAAATACACCGCTAGCCAACTTATACTAGGGACTTTCAAGAGATTATCAAGGGAGCAGATTGAATATATCAAAAAAGAACCAACCCCCATGGAAGTATGGAATATTGTAAAGGGACTAAGTCCTTACAAGGCAGCAGACCCCGATGGTGTGGATGCACACTTTCTCCAAAATAATTGGAGCTCTATTGTCCACTCAATGGTAAATACAGTGAGGAGGAGTCTGAATGGAGAAGAGTTATCGGAGGAGTTATGCCAATCTAATATAGTGTTGATCCCTAAAGTGAAGAACCCAAAAGCTTGTGAATAAATAAGACCAATTTCACTGAATAACATTTGTCTCAAGGTGTGCTCTAAAATAGTTGTTGAACGGCTAAAAGTCCATCTACCAGACTGAGTGTCGATGGAGCAAAGTAGCTTCATTCCTGGGAGAAACATCACAAACAATATAGCCATCGTTCATGAGATTATTCATGGCATGAAAAGAAAGAAAGGAGCTAAAATGATGGCTATAAAGGTCGATCTGATGAAGGCCTATGATCAGCTATCATGTCATTTCATAACAGAAACTATCTCTTAAGTCAGACTGCCCTAGAATTTCATAAACTACATCATGCAATCGATAAAAGGTGGAAGTACTGGGATATTCTGAAATGGACAAATAACAAGAAGATTTAGGCCTAGTAGGGGTCTGAGACAAGGGGACCCTTTGTCGCCTTATTTATTTGTACTGTGCATTGAGAGATTGATCCCAATGATTCAAAATAGTGTAGCTGCAAGCGAGTGGAAACCTGTTAGAGTGGGGATAAATGGACATGCCGTGGCTCATGTCTGCTTCACAGACAACCTAATCGTATTTGTTGAGGAAAGCAAGCATCAATTCCAGATCATTAAGCAGGTATTCAAACTCTTTGGCAAGGCCTCAGGACAATCAATCTCTACTTCAAAGATGCAGATCCTTTTTTCCAGGAGTGTGGGAGGTGAGGTTAAATCGGCAGTCGTAGCTGCTAGTCATTTTTTTTGATCTAGGGAGATATCTCAGAGTCCCGATCCTATACTCAAGAATCAATAAGAAAACATATTTGTCAATCCTAGAGAAGATATACCAAACGATTGATGCCTAGTCGGCTAGATCATTGTCTTTGGCAGGACGAATCATCCTGGCTTAGACCTGCCTTACTACACTGCCAACTTATGTAATGCAGACTGCTATGCTACCTGCACAGCTCTGTGATTGTGTAGATGCAACCATCCGCATATTCATATGGGGAGGCGACAAAAAAGATAATCCCATGTCACTTGTGGCGTGGAGTAAAATTACTAACCAGAAGAAGAAAGGGGGTCTGGGCATCAAAGCTATGTGTAACATACTGGATCCCAAACCCTACCCTAGAAGTTTGACCTTTTAGTTTTAGCCAAACAAGGTTAAGGTTAGGCTTAAGATTTGTTCCCAGTAAGTTAATGCATGAGTGTATCACCTTAATGTAATTTAATATGTCACATAATTCATTTAGAGGTAATATGAACATACATAACTTAATTTGATAAATAATGAACTAATGGACCATGTGACATATCTCATAAAAATAAATCCCAAAAGTGAAACCTAAGTCTAAAATCGTGTTCCTTGGGTCCCAATTGCCTTGGGAGTCAAGTACCACATTATTCACATAAAAATAATTCATTTAATACAAATTGGAAAATATGTGTGTTTTCCCCAAAATATAAAATAAAATTAAATGGATCCAAAAGCGGAAAATAATCTTAGATTCATAATCTACGTAATAAATATAGCCTTTGGGTGAATTTTCATCCAATTTGGAAGATGTTTGAATAAAAGGTGAAATCAGGAGAGAGAAAGTGTGTAGAACCTTCAAAATATTAAAAAAATATATAAACAACTCCAATATGTAAAATTGATGGTAAATTTATATCCAACATATTAAATATGACTTGTGGGTGAAGTTTCATCAAATCTGGAGAATCTTAAAGTCATTAATGCATGAGGAAAGAGAAAATAGTATTTGATTTATTTAATATATCAAAAGTCTTCAAAAGGAAAATCTAATTGCATAATCAGAATCTACATGCCTTAATTGGCCTCTATGCAAAATTTCACTTAATTTGGATAATGTACATGAAATTGACATAAAATCTACCTATATGTTTAATAGGTTCTTTGGGTGCCTAGGCTTGGACCTAGAAGTGACTTTGGTCTTTGAACTCTGAAGTTGAGGTATGTTTGCATCCCCTATTATTCTATGTTGAGCAATTCACCTATATTATTCTTTCTCTTGGTCCTATGGGCCGTAGCCTATACACATTGCTCGTATCTTTTGATATCATGGTTCATGTGAACTATCTTATTTATTATTGATCTAGTATTCATGGATATTCTCTCAGACTCTTATCTTGTTGCCTTGGTGCATGTTGAACTTTTGATATTATATGCCCAGTGTGATGTGGATGTTTACTTGGTGATATATGCCCACTATGATGTGGATGTTTATTTGATGACATGAGATGTCTTTTCCCACTTATGAGGTGGATGTATATGTTGGTCACTTATGTGGTGACTACTTTGGCATAATCTGACTATACTTTCTACTTGCCTCTACATTAAACATGCTATGTGATTCAGTAGTACTAGAGTAGTGTAATTGCATTGGTTTTTATTTATGGAAGATGTGTAATTTCCTGCCGAGCAGATGTGATATTTCCTGCTCTTTTGGGACGGAAAGGTCGCCTCATACCCAGGGTTTTCAACTTTATGAGGGTTGGCCTATTTTATATATATATTTGGGAGACTGGCAGTATTCCTTTCTCTATCAGGTTTCAAGATGTTTGATTCTTGGTCGCCTCTATGTTTATATTGTTCTAGGGCTACGCTTATCTCACATGCATGCATGATATTGATTATGGGGTGTGTGCCCTACTTGTGCTTCATTTCCCACCATGGTAGTGGATGTATATATGGCACAATCTTTTTAAGTTGTTATGGCAAGTATCTTCTTTATTGGGATTCTTTTCTCTTGATACCCACTTGGGTGGTACTTTTCTTTTCTATGGGAAGCTTTCATAATTTGTTGTCCTTTATTCTATATATTGCTCAATTTTCTATTTAGTATGCACATACCAGCCTTTGCTGATGTCTTCTATTTTTATCTTCTTGCTGGGGTATGCTTCCAACCCTAGGTGGAGGACTTAGATGACAAGGCATGTTGACTTGGACTTAGTTTGAGAAGTTAAATTTTGGAGACAATCTTGAGGTGGTTTGGATTTCCCTCTACATGGATTCTTATGATGTAAGTTTAAGATGTTCCCTTGTTTTATAATTGAATATGGTCATGTTTTTATTTCGCTGCTACACTTTGGTTGTTTTGTATACCATTAATAATGATTTGAAAATTTTACACCCACTCCAAGTATACCTTTGAAGTGTGTTTGGACTGGAGGTTCTATTGTTCAAATTTTTAGTAGAGAGGTGGTTTCACTTCTTTACAACACTGTATCAGAGCCCATGGTAGTCGAAATCTGACTATTTCAATTTTGTCTCCCTAGTTAGACCCTTGATTTAGTTGCCTCTAGGTGAGATGTTCACCCTAGATTTGATCAATTATGATCTTCTTATGCATTAAGGTTTGATTTGAGAATGAAATTAGGTTATGGGTATGAGGTAGCTGTTGGATAACAAGATCTTGTTATGGAAACTATGACTTGGTTTCTGCAATTGATTTTGGATCCACATTTTGTTTCATCTCAAAAAGTTTTCATTGCCAAAAATAATTTTCAATTAAACTAATATATGTACAAACGTTTTCTTTGATTTATCGATGTTTTCTTGAACTAAGTCACAATGAAGTGAAACCCTAGAATTAGTTGATTAGAATCTAACCCTAGTTTTTGTGACTAGGATTGATATAAGGGTTTAGTTGATATACCCTTTGACTTTTAGATGGCCATGTAGGGTTAATAGGTTAGAGACACATAGACCTAAAGCTCAACCCTAAATGGTATGACTTTAGTTGGAAACATGAGCAACATTACTCTCTAAAAACTTTCACAACTAAGTGATGTTGGTAGCTCTAAAAAGTTGTTTAGTTTGACTTGTTAGGTTGAACCTTTTTAGGGGTGGAGAGTAGTTGGTTGTTGATGTTTGGATCTATAGATTTTGATGATGAAATTCCTTTTGAGGGGTGGAGTGTTGAAACATACCGGATCCCGAACCCTACCCTTGAAGTTTGACCTTTTAGTTTTAGCAAAACAAGGTTGAGGTTAGGCTCAAGAGATGTTCCCAATAAGTTAATGCATGAGTGTATCACCTTAGTGTAATTTAATATGTCACATAATTCATTCAGAGGTAATATGAACATACATAACTTAATTGGATAAATAATGAACTAATGGGCCAAATGACATATCTCATAAAAAGAAATCCCAAAAGTGAAATCTAAGTTTAAAATCATGTTCCTTGGGTCCCAATTGCCTTGGGAGTCAAGTACCACATTATTCACATAAAAATAACTCATTTAATTCAAATTGGAAAAGAGGAGGTGTGTTTTCCCCAAAATATAAAATAAAATATTAAATGGCTCCAAAATAGGAAAATAATCTTAGATTTGTAATCTACATAATAAATATAGCCTTTGGCTGAATTTTCATCCAATTTGGAAGATGTTTGAATAAAAGGTGAAATTAGGAGAGAGAAATTGTGTAGAACCTTAAAAATATTAAATAAATATACAAATAACTCCAATATGTAAAATTATGGCAAATTCATACCCAACACATTAAATATGACTTGTGGGTGAAGTTCAATCAAATTTGGAGAATCTTAAAGTCATTAATGCATGAGGAAAGAGAAAATCGTATTTGATTTATTTAATATATCAAAAGTCTTCATAAGGAAAATCTAATTACATAATCAGAATCTACATGCCTTAATTGGCCTCTGTGTAAAATTTCACTTAATTTGGATAATGTACATGAAATTGACATAAAATCTACCTATATGTTTAATAGGTTCTTTGGATGCCTAGGCTTGGACCTGGAATTGACTTTGGTGTTTGAACTCTGAAGTTCAGGTATGTTTGCATCCCCTATTATTCTATGTTGAGCAATTCACCTATATTATTCTTTCTCTTGTTCCTATGGACAATAGCCTATACACATTGCTCTTATCTTTTGATATCATGGTTCATGTGAACTATCTTATTTGTTATTGATCTTGTGATCATGGATATTCTCCCAGACTCTTATCTTGTTGCTTTGGTGCATGTTGGACTTTTGATATTATATGCCCAGTGTGATGTGGATGTTTACTTGGTAATATATGCCCACTATGATGTGGATGTTTATTTGATGGCATGAGATGTTTTTTCCCACTTATGAGGTGGATGTATATGTTGGTCACTTATGTGGTGACTACTTTGGTATAATCTGACTATACTTTCTATTTACCTCTACATTAAACATGTTATGTGATTCAATAGCACTAGAGTAGTGTAATTGCATTGGTTTTTATTTATGGAAGATGTGTAATTTCCTGCCGAGCAGATGTGATATTTCCTGCTCTTTTGGGACAAAAAGGTCATCTCGTACCCAGGGTTTTCAACTTTATAAGGGTTGGCCCATTTTATATATATTTGGGAGAATGGGAGTATTCCTTTCTCTATCAGCTTTCAAGATGTACGATTCTTGGCCGCCTTTGTGTTTATATTGTTCTAGGGCTATGCTTATCTCACATGCATGCATGATATTGATTGTGGGGTGTGTGCCCTACTTGTGCTTCATTTCCCCCCATGGTAGTGGATGTATATATGGCACAATCTTTTTAAGTTGTTTTATGGCAAGTATTTTCTTTATTGTGATTCTTTTCTCTTGATACCCACTTGGGTGGTACTTTTCTTTTCTATGGGAAGCTTTCATAATTTTTTGTCTTTTTTCTATATATTGCTCAATTTTCTATTTAGTATGCACATACCAGCCTTTGTTGATGTCTTCTATTTTTCTCTTCTTGGTGGGGTATGCTTCCAACCCTAGGTGGAGGACTTAAATTACAATGCATGTTGACTTGGACTTAGTTTGAGTAGTTAAAGTTTGTAGACAATCTTGAGGTGGTTTGGATTTCCCTGTACATGGATCCTTATGATGTAAGTTTAAGATGTTCCTTTGTTTTAATATTGAATATAGTCATGTTTTTATTCTGCTGCTATACTTTGGTTGTTTTGTATATCATTAATAAAGATTTGAAAATTTTACACCCACTCCAAGCATACCTTTGAAGTGTGTTTGGACTGGAGGCTCTATTGTTCAAAATTTTAGTAGAGAGGTGGTTTCACTTCTTTACACTATGAGAGAATGGATTGAGGCACTCTTAATGAAGAACACATGGGACTTGCTGAACGAAAAATAGTCGTTGTGGTGTTCAAGCATGAGGACAAGATTCGACAAATTCAAGAGTACAGTTCAAACTAACCTATCTACTCTGGGAAGAGCAGCCTATAAAGCTAAGGAAGTGGTGACACTTAATTCAATGGTTGATATTGGCAGTGGCGCACACACCAATTTGTGGGACGACTGCTGGTTGAAGGAGGGTATCCGGCTGAGGGATATCGCTATACAACCTATCACACCGGAGTTGGCAGATATGAAGGTGGACAGCCTAATCCTTGACGTTATAAACTGGGATGAAGAATTCATTAAAGAATGGATTGGTGAGGGAATGATTTCAAATCTCAGATCAATTAAGCACCGGGGAAGACAACATGACAAGGATATCTGAGCCTGGAACTTAACGACCAATGGCAGATTTTCAACAAAATCTACCTATGAACTCCTAAGGAAAGGCAAGGACATAGACATAGAAGGGGAATGGAACTCGGTATGGAGCCTACAAGTTCCACCCCACATCAAAACCTTCGCCTGGTTGGTGGAGCACAAGGCCGTCTTAACTAATGAAAGAAGAAAATAAAGACATTTGACGGATGTGAGCCTTTGTGGGAGATGCAATAGAGAAGAAGAAACCACCCTACATGCCCTGAGAGACTGTTGTTGGGTGTTCCCGGTGTGGAATGCTATTATACATCCGATAAAGGTCATACAGTTCATGCACTCTAGGAACATCACGGAGTGGTTTTATACAAACCTGAAGAAGTCGAGCAAAGAAAGCACCGAGTTCATTGCACTAGTAGAAATGAGGTCAAATTCGATGGTTAAGTCCGTCCAATCTGTAGCAGAATAGTCGGTACTAGCCGTCCGATATTCTTCAACCGTCGAGTCTGGCCCGTCCGCTGTAGGTCCGTCAAAGTTGGTACCACCTTCGACGGGTTTAGCGTATTGGATGGTTGTAACCATCGAATCTGAGCTCCGTCCATGCAAATTAATTATAAAAACTAAAAGCAAAATCAATGGTTCCATCCGTCCATTGTGTTCAGAATTATACATTTAGCAAATCATGTTTTAGGTCATTGTTGTTATTAATCATTTTAGTAAAGAAATGATCTAGTTTGTACCAATGTACAATACAAATTTAAATTTATTAATTTCATGCTCATTCGTATCAAATATAGAAAGACTTTAAACGTCTGGAGATAACATAGTTCTGGAAAGACATAAAATGACAAATAGAGTATCACAATTTTATCACATTCACTAAGAAATCATATTCCATAAAATCCAAAAAATGTTACATCTTGTCCCATATAAATGATTGGAATTGATTCTCTCAAATTACATCAAAATTTGAATTGTTGTCGAATTACTATGAAGAGAATGTCATCTATCTATGTCTCATTGGTGTTCTCTCCATCTATCTACTCCCTACAAGGGTAGGTCAATGCATAGAATCTACCAACACACACGAGCATTCTTGTTTCAAAAAGATGACAAAATCTGAAAGCTTGGTTATCTGCAAAGAATGTAAACTTACATCAAATAGTGCTTCAATATTAGTAGTAATGTAACTTAGATTTATTAATATTAAACTTACATTTTCTAAATGTAGTGGTTTATTGACCACAATGGCTATGAGAGTTCACTGGTGAATATTGATGCTGTGATTTCAAGAGAATCAAGCATGTAGTGAGACGACATGGTCATAAAATTAGATATATAAAACAAAATCTTTATACCTGAATATTATTGTGACTACTTGATGTGTGTGGTTCACGAGATTTAGATGTTCCCTCCTGATTTTCCTATAAAATATGACTCATATATTAAAATGAAATTTGAGAAAATTAATTCACTATACTTATAGTTACCTGTCTAACTTTCTCTCTGAGGCGTAAAACTTCTTCTTCCAACTCTCTAATTCGAGATTGTTGTCTAACATAAGGTCTCATTTGTATATGTTGTAAGTGAGTTGCATTCCACCTTTGTCTTGAAACACCAACACCATATCCCCTCTCATAACCACCATGATGTTCTCCATGCACTTCATCAAGCACATGACTAAAGGCACGGTGATTTTTGGACCTTTGAAGTTGTCGTTGTTCACATTTTGAGGCAATTTCTTCCTGTAATTGATGTTCAAATACATATAATTACACAATTGTTTGATATAAAGGATGTATGAAGTATGATTAGTGATAAACTTACACATTTTTTCTTGGTATAGTCATCTAAATATTCCCCATTTGTATCTTGATAATATTTAACATATGCCTGCCCTTCAGATTCTATAATCCCTTTTTCAGTCTATTGTCATATAAACAAAATTAATATATATTTCACAAGATTATACCTACAAGAGAACATTAAATTATGAATGCAACTATCAATATTTACCCATTCATGATAACATCGAGAATATGATTTTGCTCCTGTTCTATGTGTGGGACGGGGACCTTTACGATTTATCTTGTTTTGATTGCATTCTTCCTACAAGCAATTGAAAGAAACAAAATTTAAATATTTATTTTCAAAATATAAACATTTCAAACAATACTCAATATTTTGATTATATCACCTGTTTCTCTGGAGTTCGCCAATACTATAGTAGTTGCTTCCATTCCCAGTTAGTAACTCTTGGATCTGGTGGTTCTTGATGATCTTCATCGGGATTCTCCTTAGAACACTTTTTATTTTTTAATATACTACGCCAAGATCTCACCTTTTTTTGTATGTTACTGTAACACCAATACACGACATCTTGCATATTTGCAACTGTTTCTCCATCTATCATGAAAAATTCATACAACTCCTGAAGTAATGCAAGTGTTAAAACATTCATATGGAAAAATATCAATTAAATCTATAATTTTCATTGACATACCATGACATTGTCCATAGTGGATTCAAAGCCCTTAATATGATCTGCACCCCATTCTTTGTGTAGAGGAAAATACATTCCCTTCTTTGCGCAAATTCCAAGATAATTAGTCAGATTTCTAGATATTTCGCCAATTGGAGTTCCTCGATCATTAAACAAACACTTGTGTACTTTTCCTTGAGGTAGTAGTAAAGAAGCTAACTTTGCTGCTCCTCTATATCGTTTCTTTTCTATAGATGGTACATTACGAGCTACAAAATTACATAAGACAATTTAATATTATGCTTAATTCTAATATAAAATAAACATATAATTAATAGGATGTTTTTACCAACAGAGTGTGTCATCATTCTTGCATTTTGACCCATAGAATTATTCCTTTAAGTTCCTATTGAGGAGGAACGTCAAAATGATGTACTGTAACACAAATCCTGGAAAAAAAATACAACAACCATCTGAAAAAAAAAAGATAAAAATATTACCACCTTGAGATCCCTCATTTGGGCGTCTTGTAGAATCCAGTGACGAGTTAAGGCCATAGTGATTCTCTCTAGGTTCTACAAAGTTACCTACCAAATAAAAAATGACTCATTAGAAAAGAGATATGGTCTGAATTTGATAAAATTTTATATATAAGTTTACGGAAATCAGTTACAAACCATGTCCATCTTCAAATGCTTCATTTGATATCCTTGTAAAATTATTTGGAATATTTATAACAGATGTATCCCTTCTAGAATGCATGGGCACGCCTATAAGTGTTGATTTCAATAAGAAAAATTTATCAAAACAACTAAACCATGCATATGTAATCATGAATATATGTTAAATATCAAACTTATATAAATAATATCCACATCATTAATAAAAAAGAAAAAAAATTACCACCTTGAGATCCTTCATTTGTGCGCCTTGTAGAATCCAGTGATGAGTTAAGGCCATATCGATTCTCTCTACGTTCCACAAAGTCACCTACCAAATGAAAATGGCTCATTAGAAAAAAGATAGGTCTGAATTTGACCAAAAATTTACATATAAGTTTACAGAAACTGATTGCAAACCACGTCTATCTTGAAATGCTTCATTTGACATCCTTGTAGAATTATTTGGAATGTTTATGATAGATGTATCCCTTCTAGAATGCATGGACACTCCTATAAGTGTTGATTTCAATAAGAAAAAATTATCAATACAACTAAACCATGCATATGTAATCATGAATATATGTTAAATATCAAACTTATATAAATGATATACACATCATTAATAAAAAAGATAAAAAAATAGCACCTTGAGATCCTTCATTTGGTCGCCTTATAGAATCCAGTGATGAGTTAAGGCCATATCGATTCTCTCTAGGTTCTACAAAGTCACCTACCATACAAAAATGACTCATTAGAATAAAGATATGGTCTGAATTTGATAAAAATTTACATATAAGTTTAGGAAAACCGATTGCAAACCATGTTCATATTGAAATGCTTCATTTGATATCCTTGTAGAATTATTTGGAATTTTTATGATAGATGTATCCCTTCTAGAATGCATGGGCACTCCTATAAGTGTTGATTTCAATAAGAAAAAAATATCAATACAACTAAACTATGCATATGTAATCATGAATATATGTTAAATATCAAACTTATATAAATAATATACACATCATTAATAAAAAAGATAAAAAAATTAGCACCTTGAAATCCTCCATTTGGGTGCCTTGTAGAATCTAGTGATGAGTTAAGGCCATATAGATTCTCTCTAGGTTCTACAAAGTCACCTACCATACAAAAATGACTCATTAGAATAAAGATATGGTCTGAATTTGATAAAAATTTACATATAAGTTTACGAAAACTGATTGCAAACCATGTCCATCTTGAAATGCTTCATTTGCTATCCTTGTAGAATTATTTGGAATGTTTATGACAGATGTATCCCTTCTAGAATGCATGGGCACGCCTATAAATGTTGATTTCAATAAGAAAAAATTATCAATACAACTAAACCATGCATATGTAATCATGAATATATGTTAAATATCAAACTTATATAAATAATATACACATCATTAATAAAAAGATAAAAAAATTACCACCTTGAGATCCTTCATTTGGGCACCTTGTAGAATCCAGTGATGAGTTAAGGCCATATCAATTCTCTCTAGGTTCCACAAAGTCACCTACCAAATGAAAATGGCTCATTAGAAAAAAGGTAGGTCTGAATTTGACCAAAACTTTACATATAAGTTTACAGAAACCGATTGCAAACCATGTCTATCTTGAAATGCTTCATTTGATATCCTTGTAGAATTATTTGGAATGTTTATGATAGATGTATCCCTTCTAGAATGCTTGGGCACTCCTATAAGTGTTGATTTCAATAAAACAAATATCAATACAACTAAACCATGCATATGTAATCATGAATATATGTTAAATATCAAACTTATATAAATAATATACACATCATTAATAAAAAAGATAAAAAAATTAGCACCTTGAGATCCTCCATTTGGGTGCCTTGTAGAATCCAGTGATGAGTTAAGGCCATATTGATTCTCTCTAGGTTCTACAAAGTCACCTATCATACAAAAATGACTCATAAGAATAAAGATATGGTCTGAATTTGATAAAAATTTACATATAAGTTTATGAAAACTGATTGCAAATCTGATCAAAAAAAAGAAAACTGATTGCAAACCATGTCCATCTTGAAATGCTTCATTTGCTATCCTTGTAGAATTATTTGGAATGTTTATGACAGATGTATCCCTTCTAGAATGCATGGGCACGCCTATAAGTGTTGATTTCAATAAGAAAAAATTATCAATACAACTAAACCATGCATATGTAATCATGAATATATGTTAAATATCAAACTTATATAAATAATATACACATCATTAATAAAAAAGATAAAAAAATTTAGCACCTTGAGATCCTCCATTTGGGTGCCTTGTAGAATCCAGTGATGAGTTAAGGCCATATCGATTCTCTCTAGGTTCTACAAAGTCACCTACCATACAAAAATGACTCATAAGAATAAAGATATGGTCTGAATTTGATAAAAATTTACATATAAGTTTACAAAAACTGATTGCAAATCTGATAAAAAAAAAGAAAACTGATTGCAAACCATGTCCATCTTGAAATGCTTCATTTGCTATCCTTGTAGAATTATTTGGAATGTTTATGACAGATGTATCCCTTCTAGAATGCATGGGCACGCCTATAAGTGTTGATTTCAATAAGAAAAAATTATCAATACAACTAAACCATGCATATGTAATCATGAATATATGTTAAATATCAAACTTATATAAATAATATACACATCATTAATTAAAAAAATAAAAAAAATTAGCACCTTGAGATCCTTCATTTGGGTGCCTTGTAGAATCCAATGATGAGTTAAGGCCATATCGATTCTCTCTAGGTTCTACAAAGTCACCTACCATACAAAAATGACTCATTAGAATAAAGACATGGTCAGAATTTGATAAAAATTTACATATAAGTTTACAAAAACTGATTGCAAACCATGTCCATCTTCAAATGCTTCATTTGATATCCTTGTAGAATTATTTGGAATGTTTATGACAGATGCATCCCTTCTAGAATGCATGGGCACACCTTTAAGTGTTGATTTCAATAAGAAAAATTTATCAATAAAACTAAACCATGCATATGTAATCATGGTTTTTTTAAAACATCAAACTTATATGTATGTATGTAAAATTGTTTATCACCTTGAGATCCTTCATTTGACATCCTTGTAGAATAACATGGAATATTGGGGCTCAAAATATTACTTCCAAAAGGCATTAATTCACCTATCAAATTTGATTTCTATAAGATATATCCTTGAGTGAATGTACAAGTATTGATGTAATTACTATTTTGAGAACCTTCGCTTGGTAGCCTTGAGGAATTTAGTAATGAAGTAAAACTTGAAATATTCTCTCTAGCATCCATGGAGACATCATCTAGATAAAATAATGTGCATAAATTTAGAAGAGATATTATTTTAACCTTAATATGTGAACACACATAAAGTCATGTAAGATGATATTCAACCAAGTATATAGTGGAACATAATGTAAACCCCTACCATCATTTGAAATTGGAAATTTTGGGATATTTTTCATTGCATATGCACCTTTTGAAAGTTGAGAAGTTTCTTTTGATTTGAATTTTTTCTTCAAAGGATCCTTAATTCCTATTTTGAACAAATAAAATTTTGTAAGTTTGAATAAACCTTGTAATATACTACAAGTGTTTCTAAATAACATACCAGGAAGATTTCTTAATGGTTCACTCAAACCAAAAGAAGAACTTTGTTTGCCACTTGAAGCATCTTTGTTTTCACAAGCATGACTATGGTCAATAATCTCATCAAGTGGTCTCGTCCTTCTACCAATACGTGGCATGATCCTAAAAAATATAAATAGAGAGTAATTATTTGAAAAACATATATGAAATTCAATCTACATATATTAGAAAAGGAGAGTTAGGGGACATGAGATAATTAAATAAATCAATTATGAACAACCACTTGTCTCACAAAATAAGAACTATACTACATGTTAACAGGAAGGTACCTTAGTAATTGGACATCTATAAGTACTATACTACATGTAAGTAGTATACTACATCTTAACTCAAAGTACATTGCCAATCTTCAAGGGTGACATTATTATGTTCTAATACAGATTTTCTACATCACGTTATAGGTAGATTATAGGTAATGAACAGGACAAAGGGGAAATATTGTGCTTTTTAAATCCTATGGATGTGTCAATGCCGAAGATAAATTTCGATTTTCTATTACACAATCATGTTGGTCATGTTATATAGTTAAGTTATGTCCCTTGATAGTCATGGAAAATGTAAAATGAAATGAATGTATCCAAAATAACGCTTCCATTATTTCTAATGTATGTGAATGCACATATACTGTCCATTTAAAGATATATAATATGTACAGAGAAAATACATTGTTTCTGTAAAAGCATCCACATCTAGTTGGATCTTCTGTGATGCTTTGTGAATACAGTTTGCTATATATGTTCAGGTTCAATTCAAGTATATTTGACGCCAAGACTAAGATGATGCGCTAAACTAGTAAAAGCCATGAGGGAACTTATTGATCTTGCTCTTTGAGATAAAATATAAATCAGTTGCATGTGTGTGTTTCATAGTGAAAAACAGAGTCTGCAATAGAGTAATCGACTTACAACCACACAGGACAAAGAATAGCAGTAGAATACCGATCTTTAAAGAAGCACCAATATAAATCATACGATCATTCAGATTGTGTTCATTCTAATGAGAAGGGGGTTTGATGCAATTAATTCCAATGAGAAGTTAGAACTGGTTATACAATAACTTACCTTCACGAGCTTGCCACGGCCTCTTTCTCGTCGTACTGGAGAACTGCAGCTTTGGTGCTTGCTTGCTTGGGATGAGTATCTGATTTGGAAGACCACCGTCTCCAACACCCAATTAGAATAGTTGATGATTCTCACCCTCCGTCCCAGCTCCAACAGAGCCAACGACTCCAACTCGTCACGCTGATTGGCTGCGTCTTCTCGCCGCCTCCGACTTCCACGGTGCTGTGTCTTCTCACCACCTCCGACGAAATCGCCAAGCTGTGACTTCTCGACTCCGCTGGAACCGCCAATCTTTTCCCTGTTCGCGCCCAAGAAGCGACTCCTCGACTTCGCGTGTCCGCCAAAACTGGCAATCGAGAGGCAAAGTGGGATAGGGCCGGCTGGCTTATTAAGTTGAGCGGGTGTTTTGAGAAATATTCCCTGTAGAAAATATTATTATTGGGTTATTTACAGGAAAACTACATTGTCTATTTGCTAAAAAAGAGATGGACGATGGGAACCGTCGTATGTGAGTGGCCGTTGCATTTGGTGAACAACCCCCCGTCGAAGCTGGTATACTTTCCAGTAGTGTTGTGGCCTGTCACTACATCTAGAGATGTCGTAACCTACACATCTTTGAGGGAGAAGCTAAACCCTTTGAACACCAGGTGCAATATATCAGAAGAAGTACTAAAATGATTACGACTGCCAACACATAATCACAAACTAGAAAAGTGGAAAAGAGCAAGGCCATCTGGGAGCCACCCAGAGAAAGGTGGTTGAAACTAAATACAGATGCATCAATGACGAAGAAAGGGGATGTACTGGCAGGAGTGTTGAGGGATTGGAAAGGAAGACAGATAGGTGGATTTGTGATGACGACTAAAGCAAAGAGAGTGACTTAGGCAGAGCTACCTACTATTGAAAAGGTTGCCCAAATTGCTAACAGCAGGAGGCTTGGCAGAGTGATTATTGAAATGGATTGCAAAGAAGTCGTGTTGGAGATCAAGGCACTAAACACCAGCCCAAGATATTCAATTGTAGTCCAACACATCAACATACTCTATAAGGACTACATCCTTATTGAACATGTAGTTCGAGAGAAAAACTTTGCTGCTGATGGATTAGCAAAATCTTACAAAAACCACCCCTCTAACCTCGATGCATGGCATGAGGTTGCACCTCCGGGCATCTTGGATGTCTTAAAAAAGGAGGAATGTAGTAGAGAGACTTCTGTTACTAGTCCAGATCCTATTCCTAGGGGAGATAGACAAGTTTTATCTCAAAGTTGAATAAAGTAGAATAGTTTCCCAAAAAAATTATGTGTTTCCTAGGGAGTAATTTATATTCCCTTTTTATTATGTATTTATTACTGACTTGATTTGTTCATATCATTCTGATGTTTTGATTTTGTTTTTGATGTTCTTTTTCTATTTCTACTTTGAACTACCATGTGTTGTGTTGTTGTAGTTATTCTTATTGTGTTCATTCAATAAATGTTACTATGAACTGCATGTGTTAGTGTGTTGTGTTACTTGTATATATTTTTTGAGAAGCCAGGAGGCTATCTATTCATCGCGCCTCCTCGTACATGCAAATTCATAAAAGCATTACAAAACAAAGAGTTAGAACTAAAATTAAATGTGGTAGTACTACTACCGTTACACATTTCATTCTCAATTATATTATGCACTCAATCTGGTGGTCTTATATAATTGAAGACCCCTGTTTTGTTTTTCAAATGTTCCTTATCTAGACTGTCAGCTGCCTTGTTGCATTCTCATTTCTCATGGACCACCTGCCATTCCCTTCTACGTATCAAATTGATGCTCTCTACCCAGTTTCCATGTCTAGGATTCCTACTTGGCTCCTCCAGTATGAACTTTACAGCTAGACTACTGTCTGTGGCAAAAATGATGATTTGGAAGTCGCTCCTCTTTGCCGTCTCCATTGCCATTAGTAAAGCTTCAAACTTTTCTACCAACACATCCTTAGTAGCTTTGCAGAATCCAAAAACTCCAACCCATCTCCCCCTACTGTCTCTCGCAACCGGAACACCTGCAACGTTCCCAGCTTTCACAGCAGTGTCAATGTTAATTTTGATGTAACCTTCTTGAGGTTTGAGCCATCCACCCTAGTTCTACATACTATATGTTGTCGTTCTTCTCTCCTGTGCCTCACCACATAGTTTTAACTCATTTATGATATAGGTAATTTGGTGTGAGATCGTATGATCTTTCTTATCAAATACCATCAAATTCTGACAATGCCATATGTACCAGCAGGCTACTAGAGACATTTGTATATGTTTTGCATTCCGCCTTAGATTCCAATTAACCCAAGTGTGTGTATCCATTTCCTGTAGAAACACATTAAGGATTTGATTTGGGATAATAGCTGTAGTGCAGTCCCTGTGTGCATGTATAGTTGTCTCCTCATTATTCATGCATATGGGACATGTATCATCCACGATCATCATGCGACACCTTCTGGTTGAGTTGGTTAGTACAACATTATGAGCTACCAACCAAATAAACATGCGTTCTTTCACAGGTACTGTATCCCTCCATATGGTTTTCCATCCCCCCTTCCTTCTAAATTCTTTGGATTTCCTCAACACATCATATACATATTTCATTGTAAATTGTTCATTTGAGATGTGTTTCCATGAAACAATATCGCTCAAGCCGCTGGTAATCAGCATTCGAATTTTGAGGATAGTCCTGACGATGTTGGCCTTAGAACATGGTCCACCAAGCGCCCATCTACCAGTACCCAGCAATCATTCCACACATTGGTTCCTTCCCCATTGATAATGGTTTTGTATGAATTATTGTCAATGATCTCCTTCCCCTGAAATATGAACCGGCCTAGATGCGAGCCACTAATGATTGACTCTACTCTGTGTCCTAGGTATTTCTTTTGCATCGCCTGGCTCCATAGAGTTTGCTTCCTCTTCTTACATCCCAAGTATTCCTAAGTAAGAGGGCTTGGTTCCAATCTCTCATAGCTTTTATGCTGAGTCTGGCATGCAAGGTGCTACTCGTCACTTTGTCCCACAAGACAACAGAGATAGGTTTTTGTTTTCTTCCTTCACCCCAAACAAATTGACGAATAGTACTATCAATTCGATCACATAGCCCCAAGGGGATTACTGCGGTATGCATAACATAAGTTGGGATGGCCACTAGGGTAGATTTTTCTAAGCAGACCCGGTCGGCTAGGGATAGGCACCTCGACGACCATGCATTTATCCTGCTAGAGAGCTTATCCAAGATTTCTGCATAGGTATTTTTTGTGACCCAGTATGAACAATGGGCACCCCAAGTATTTTCCAAGGTCAACCATTTTTAGAAATCCACTTCGTTGACAAATATTGTCTTTGGTTTATCGATCCATGCTCTTGGCGAAGAAAATGTGTGTCTTTTTTATGGAAATCACATGGTCTGAAACTTCCTTAAATTCTTCAAAGCAGTTCAAAATAGTCTCAATATTCCTTTTGTTTGCCCTTGCAAATAGAATCATGTCATCTACAAAGCAAACATGCGCTACAGAGGCGTTGCCCCTGGTATCTTCGTTGCCTTCCATTCTTTTCTAGCAACTCTAGCATCAATCATTTGGCTCAGCCTCTCGAGGCATAGAACAAAAATATATGGTGACAGTGGATCTCCTTGCCTCACCCCCTGGATGCCTTGAATGTTGGTGTTGTTTGTCCATTCCAACATAATGAAATTTGCCCCCTATGATCAGACTCATAATAAAATTCCTTATATTTCTAGGAAAATAAAGTTTGTACAATGTGTCGACAATGAAATTCCTATCCATCATGTACGTAAGCTTTTGTTAAGTCGACTTTGATATCCATCGTCTTGCCAGAGTTTTTTCTCTTCATGCTATGAATAAGTTCCTGCACCAACACAATATTATCAGTAATTTTCTGGCCCGGTACGAAGCAACTTTAGGCCAGCGATATCCACTTAGGCATCCACTCCTTTATCCTGTTAACTACAATCTTGGAGCACAATTTTAGGCTGATGTTGTTCAGAGCTATCGGTCATAGTTGTTTGCATGATTCAGGTCTGGTGCACTTAGGTATGAGAACAAGTGTGGTGTTATAGCATTCCAGGTCCAGCTTCTAGCCACTGAGGGCAGTAGTGGCAATCTTCCATAGCGAATCTCCAATAACATCCAAGTTGTGGAGCAAGAAGAAGGCCGAAGCCCCATCAGAGCCGGCTGCCTTATATTGATCCATGTTTTTTAACATTTCCATAACTTCAATCTTGGATGGATCCCGCCCAATAGATTCACGTTTCCGGTCTGAGAGCATGTAAAATTGTGTCGGAATGCCATCCATGTTTTCTGCGTTTGTAGTGTCTTGTGCTGAGAAAATTCCCTCGAAATAACCCGTCACCATGTTTAACAGTTCCTGTCGATTAGATATCCAGTTTCCTGGACTATCTTTTAGGGCGACATCATATTGTTTCTTCTTTTTTGGTTGACGTGAGCCTGATAGAAACGAGTGTTCTGGTCCCCATGTTTGAGCCAACTAATATGGCTCTTGTGTTTCCACTCCTCCTCCTCCTTCAGAATTTGAGTAAGTTCAGCTTGCATTTTGGTGCACAGTTGGTCTGTTATGTGGTCATATTGTGTTGCCAGGTTGGATTGCAGACAATCTATATTCCTGATGAGCCTGTCTTTATTGTGTCACCTCTTTCTATATAGTTTTAGGCCAAAAAACCAAAATGGCACATTTGCCATAATTTATTTCCTAAATGGCACGTTCTTGAACTTATTGCCCAAAATGGTACATTTGGGGAGCAATGTGTCCCCTTTTGGGACGCATTGCTCTCTCGTGAGGCAATGTGTCTCCACAGCGGACGCATTGGCCCCACAGGAGGGCAATGCATCCCGCTCCATGATGTATTACTCTGCAAGAGAGCAATGCGTCACAGAGCGGGACGCATTTCCCTCCTATGGGGCCAATGCGTCCGCTGCCGGGACGCATTGCCTCGCGAGCCACAGGGGAGCAATGAGTCCTACATGGGGACTCATTGCTTCCACATCAGAGTAATGCGTCCCCATGCAGGACACATTGCTTTTTTTTCAAAAAAATTTACAGTCACTGATATTCTTTCATGGTTATTTATATGTATATTAACAATATTGATTATATTTGTACATTTACAATTCGTTCATTTGTATTTGGATGTCTATAATATACCCAATTATTATAAATTTGTCAATTTCAATAGCTCGTAACATGCATATGGAATATATAAGTGGTATTGCAACCAACATTAGTTGGTTCCTAATTAACTATATAATAAGAACTTAATCCAAAAAATGAGATAGCAATTAAAAATAAGGTTCAAACATGAACCAACATGACGAGAAAATTATACACAACACACATACAACCCAAATAGATCCAAAATGAATCAATATGATATCATAATATGATAGATCCACATACAACCCAAATAGATGCCTTCACAAAGGCATACATACAACACAATACAATATATAAAAAACTAAGCATGTCCTCCTCACCCACGACGTCCTTGCCCACCTCCCTCTACATTTCCTTTGTACCGATGTCATCTAGAGATGCCTGAATTGGGGATAACTGTGTAGGAGGATGCTGGTGAGCATCAGGATAGAAACAAAAAGGTGGAGGTGGGGTGAGGGGTCTCTAAAAACCGGGATAGGATGCATCAGGTGGGGTGCATCCTAAGAAATCAAACAGAGTAGGTGAATATGTGGCATAAGAAGAAGAACTTGCTCTATAGTAGGATGTTGGTTGAGGTGGGGTGATGAATGAAGAATAAGAACCAGCTCCTTCAAAGTATGTGCATGTATGTCCCCATCCCATGAACTAAGAAGTGGGAGTGAGCTCAGGAGCAGTAAGTACAGGAGTAGTAGGAGTAGGAGTAGGAGTAGGAGTATGAGTAGGAGTAGGAGTAGGAGTGGGTTCAGGGGCTGTGGTATGAGTCGGTATGGGATCCCACGGTCGAGCATAGTCGGGAAGACTATCAAAGTAAGTCCCCTGGATGTTATAGATGTCGTCTCTGATATGTGAAGGGGCGTGCTCTAAAGCCTCTTGGATCGCCACCTGTGTTTGCACCTGTAAAATAAAGTATGTACACATAATAAAGATTAATTACATATATTACAAATAACAAAGATAAATAATAATATTTTGTAAAAGAAATAATAATGATACTCACAAATTCTTGCTGGTGATAACTTTGCGGGTAGTACATGGCCGGAGGCATAGCTGGAAGGGGCACGATATACTGGGGATGATACCATGCGTAGTGCACCTGAGGACTGAAGACTGTATTAGTTGGTGGAGCGCGAGCTAAGATCTCACATATGTTGTTCCACAACTGCACCTCCCGCCTATAATGAAGCTGCCAATCCTCAGCCGCATGACCCCTCCCATCTATCCGGCTAAGCTGCGGCAGCTCAAGAGTAGGTTGTACTTGAACAAAGCCGCATTGTCCAAGTACTCTGTTGGGGAAGTGCCACTCCACTATTGTGTAGCACAGCAAAGGCACTCGTGCCAACCAAACATCACTACCCTCTCTACAAATGGTAGGCAATCTCTCGAGAACATCAACAGTGTAAGGAGTCAACTCTATCTGTTATTCATATAGACAACATGTATCATATAAAATAGAGTAAATTACAAATAAATCAAACATATATCATACAACATGTTAGTAGAGGTAAGTAAGTTATACCTGTGAGGGAAAAATCTGGTCAAATGCTGAATCGTAAAACTGGATTGTTCCCCTGATAGTGTCACTCCTGTGGACAAAGGTAGGCCACATATGAAATTGACAAAATAAATTTAGATAAACACTAGATAATGTTTGGACAAATATAAATATTAATTGTGTAGATCTTTACCTGTAACCCAAGGGAACATCTTGTGGCCAATCCTCCCAGTTCATATAAATTAAACTTGGACGTCCAATTCCCAACCTCTCCCAACACCACAACTGTAATAGACAGATACAACCTGAAAGATGGGCAGTTCTCCTGGACCGGGTGGTAGCCTTATACAATTCCCTATATAAGTAAGCTAGAGTTGCAACACCCCAAGATAGAGTGCCACAACGTGTAAAATCAGACACAAGAGGGAGGTACCTAACATGCACTCTATCCCCGGTACTATCTAGGATAAGGTAACTACCTAAGAAGTATAGGAGATATGCCCTAGTGTACCTTGTCCTCAGTTTTAGTTGTTGCTCTTCATCATCCACAGTCAAATTTATATCCATGAAGTTCTCACATAGCCAAATCAAGGATATATGCCCCTTAGACATCCCATCTGGTGCATCTCCTAAGAAATTCTCACAAAGGTGAGACCAAGAAGAAAACTGCTCCTCATTTACACCTATAGGATAAGAAGCTATAACAGGTGGGCCACCAATCCTAAGACCTAGAAGCACTGCAACATCCTGAAGGGTCACAGTCATCTCAAACGGGGGAAATCTAAAAGTATTGGTAGTATTGTCCCACCGGTTAACTAATCAGTGATTAAAGTGGGGTCAAGGTGGATAGAGGGTAGCCTATGAACAAGCCCAAAACTAGCCATGGAAATATTTTCTAAAATATCCGGGTCAGTAATAGGCCATTGTGCCAACATGATGTGGTGTTGGGAGAGTCAGAAGGATGCTTGTCTATGAGCCATATCTATGAAAAGTGCAAATAATACATTAAATGAAAACTACAATATTACATTAAATGAAAAGTGCAAGTATTGTACAACATATAAGTTTGTCAAGATTCTTCATTAGATAAGATTCAAATACATGAACTACCAAAAAATATTAAAATACAACATGAACTACTAAAAGAGAAATATTACAATAATTAGTTATTGCATTTGATTCAATATCTCATCTAGAGGTTCATAAAATGGCCACATTTGATGTACAACTCGATGTATCTCTGGATGTGATACAGCTAACTGGTTTTTGACTTGTTCATTGATTGGCATTGCTTTCTGTTTCATGTGATCCCAATACCAACTAGGTAGCTCAAGAAGTTCTTCGTACATGTGAAACATTTACTTTAAAAATTGCCAATGAAATTTTGCTTGTTCTTTTGTCACTATAAATCCTAACTTATTGTACAACAAATCTGGTACGTCATTCCAGTCATCATCCAATAGAGTTTGATGAGCCATTTTTCCCTGTAGGCACTTTGTATCTATTATTTGGATTAACTCTATGGACATGTGAAATGTCCATGTCCTTCAATGAGCCATCTATAAAAAAACCCATTATAAATTCATTCTTTTAGTGAAATTGAAATTGCAAACATTACATGACTTGAGTAAATTGAAATTGCAAACATTACATGACTTGATTAAATTAAAATTGCAAACATTACATGACTTGAACAAACTAAAATTGCAAACATTACATGCCTTAAGTAAATTGAAATAGCAAACATTACATGCCTAGACATCATATTACATTAGGACAAGTGTGTCGATTATGGCCCTTTCTGCCACACTTATGGCAATGATATGTATATTGATTTGGATCAACATCCATAGTTGAAGGCCTTTTTTTTCTTTGGTCTTCCAGCATGCCTTCGTTGCCTAGGGGGTAATAAGGGATAAATATCTCTACTTTCATCAAATTGAGGCCAATACCTCTTGTCGGGAATACCACGAAATTCAGTTCTGTATGCGATTAGATAAGCTTCATTTGTATAATATGTGCTCACAAGTACATCAAGATCCCAATTGACAGAGTCTGCAGCTACCCAAACATGAGAACATGGATAATGCAATTGTTGTGGAAAACCACAACTGCATTGACTGCCACCATTTAGACGCACTATTACTTGAAATTTATGTCCATCCATGTCACCAACAAGCCATTCATCATTGTTCACATGGATGTGTATTTTCAGTTATTTTTGCATCCTCTCGAACATTATAAAGCTTATCATGAACCCTCCAGGGCCATTTCAGTCCCTCTTGTGCACGTTTATTTGTGAGATTACGCCTCTCCAACCACATTGTCACGGAGCGATAGTATGTGGCAAAAATTAACGCATGTATTGGAAAACCTCTAACACCTTTTAAGACTCCATTACACCCTTAAACATGATTGCTAGTCAATGACCCATACATGTAACCTCTGTCATATGTGAGAGACCAAAGTACTAGATTTTGGCCTAATAAATACACCATCGATGCTGGTTCTATGGTTTCTATAATAGTCATATGACGATCAAATTCAAGTATATCAGTTGTGGATCCCACCTTCCAAAAAAGCTCCCTCAACTCATGGGACTTGAACTACTTATGGAAGTTCTCTCGAAGATGTCAAAGAAAATAACGATGTTGAGCCCAATCAAATTTTGATTCAAGTGCTGGAAAAATCCCACTCATTCGATCAGAAATACTGCACAAGTTTGTACGTAATGGAATGATTGGAATACAAGTTTGTAGAGAACCAAAGAACCACTCTCACGAGTCCTTATTTTCTTTCTCGACAACAACAAAAGCAAGTGGAAATAGACCATTATCAGCATCTATGCCACATGCAATGAGAAGTGTGCCAGTATGTTTTGCTGTTAGAAATGTGCCATCAACAGTAAGAATAGGCCTACAATAGGCCCAACCCCTCACAGCTGGACCAAATGCCCAAAACACTCACTTGAATCTACGAGTGCCTTCAGTTTGAAGGGTATAATCATCAATAAGGTGGGCATATATAGTTCTTGGAATATATTGTGTCAGAGAAATCAGGAATGACAACAAACTATGATATGATGATTCCCAGTCTCCAAATATTTTACAGACAGCCTTCCTCCTCTCTAGATATGCCTTCTTGTAAGATATATGGAGCCTTAGTTCAGCATTCACCTTGTCATGAATTTCTCATGTCGACATATCCAATCGTGATACTAGGATTGGTATTATCATTCGAGCAATATAAGATGATGTGACTTGGCGATGATCATGATTCATAACAGTTAATTCACAATTGTGGCCTGCTTTACAACGTTTTATCTTCCACATGCCACCTACTATTTTGGACTGCCAAGCGGTCAATCTCCAAGGACATCATTGATCATGGATACAAACAAGTTTAAGATGATGATTATTTGAGAGTAATGTATGATACTGAACATTCTTTTATACCAACCATTTTTGGAGTGTCTCAACCAGTATAGCTTTGGATGCAAATAAAGCACCCTCATATATAACAGTGTTGGAAGGATTGTGCTCATCATCAGTTTCAGTCAATGACTCCTCCTCAGGTGGTTCACTATTATTACCACCTTCGTGATCACTATCATTATCACCTTCATTAACACTATCATTATATCCCTCCTCAACCTCAACACCAATATTCTCGGTAGTAGGATTTTGAGAGAATTCAGGTGGTTGACTCCATTCATTAGTTAAATGACTTTGAGAGAATTGAGGTGGTTGACTCCATTCAGTAGTTAAATAACTTTGAGAGAATTGAGGTGGTTGACTCCAAAAATGATTGTGAGGGAATTGAGATTGAAATTGATTCAATAGACTCATGAAACAAGGTTGTTGGTGGATAGATGTTTTTTCAAGAAACACATTAATATAGGCATCAGATGAAAGTGATAACAAGGTTCTGTATGCATCATCATCATCAACTTGTACGAGCATATGATTTTCTCCAGGGAAAAGATAGGATATTTTGATAGAGAAGTGGTTGGGATTGATGTCAAGTGTTGTATAGATATATGATTTTAGTTCAGATAAGGTATTGATAAGTGAAATGTTTATGGTGGTAACAGATCGATTAGAATAAGACCCATCAGAGAGAAATTGACCATCATATTGCAGCTTGACAATTCATGAATTTGAACTAGATGCCATGTTCCTATCATTGTAAAATAGTAATTCGTATTTTAGAACATTATATTAATATGAATTAATATTTTAGAACAGTGACATCATTTTTAAAAGAGTAGTTAAGATTTTAGAACAATAATTTTGAATTTGGTACTAAATTTATTTACTACTTTTTCTATAACATTAACATTTTAGAACAACAATTTTACTATTTTTTAGTAACATTAACATTTCAGAACAACAATTTTGCTATTTTTTAAGTAACATTAACATTTCAGAACAACAATTTTGCTATTTTTCAGTAACATTAACATTTCAGAACAATAATTTTGCAATTCCGAACAATAATTTTTCAGGTATTAATTAACCTTCAATTGTCATTTTCTACATCATTATTTCAGTAATGTGGAATTAAGGAGTAGTAACACAATTATTTCAGTTGTAATATTGCATACTAATGTTAAGTTCAAGATTTGGAAATTAAAATTTTGGTAGAAAAAATACCTCAAATGGAGAGTTATCCCTTGTCAATTAAAGAATACAAGAAGAGAAAGAAGAGCAGCAGTAGAATCGCCACCAAGCAGTAGAAGAAGCGAAGAAGATAGCATCTCTAAGATCGCCCGAAATAAGCTAGAAATCGCCTCCAAGTAGTATGAATTCGAGCAGGAACTCCAGAGCAATGGGAGTAGAGAACAAGAGCAAGGAAATAAAGAATGCTGTGAGGTTGGGGTCTGATTTCGCCCCATATATATAGGAGAGCAATGCATCCCGGTTGGGGAAGCATTGCCCCCACGTGGCACCGTGCCGCGACCCAACGGCAAAATAGTTGTTGAGTTGCGCCGGTCCAGGTGCTGCGTGGCAGCAATGTGTCCCAGTCCCAGACACATTGCCCACGTGAAAAAATGTGGCTGTTGGGGCATCTCCGCACGTGACGCATTGCTTTCTTGTAGAGCAATGCATCTCGGAGCGGGACGCATTGCCCTCCTGCGGGGCCAATGTGTTCGCTGTCGGGACGCATTGCTCCCTAAATGTGTTATTTTGGACAATAAGTTCAAGAACGTGCCATTTAGGGAATAAATTATGGAAAATGTGCCATTTTGGTTTTTTGGCCTTGTTTTGACGATTACCCTCAGCATTAGGACCGGTCCACGATCTCCCCCACGTTGTATTCCCTTCTGCTTTATTATTTGTTGCGCCGAAGGGTGGATCCGTTGGCGTCGTGGGTTCTACTCTAACGTGGTTCATCCTCCTCCATGAAAGCCTCGTCTTTATCCTGGTTTGTTCCCCACATGCCTGCGTATTGGAATTCAAATCCGATGCCCAGGATGGGAACTCTCATCCCTTTGTTTGCCTTTCCTCCAGGTTCATCTGGTTTGTCTGGATCCTTCCTCTAGAAACCTTCTGAGAACGGAACGTAATCGACTATTCTTCTCATTTCCGAAGATCCTCCCCCCCTTCTGGCCCCCCTTCCACCCTGGGTACCACCTTCATTGCCCCCTCTTCCCCCTCGTTCTCTCGATCCCCGGAGACCCCAGAAACCCTAGCTGCCATCCTCCCTTCCCTTCCTTGAAACATTTTTACTACCCTCAATGATCCATCTTTAGATGCACCTTGGCCACGCTACTTCCGGATGCTCGTTCCAATAAGATCATTACCATCCATGTGGAGGAAGCTAACAACGAGTCCTCAACTGATCATTGGTGGTTTCTTTACCATCAAGAGGTCGGCCGCACTAGGTATTAAGAGAAGATGGTGGCACCTCAACAACAAAAGATCGCCTCTAGCCAGCTAAAGAGATATTGACGGTATGGTTTAATTGGACTCTACCTTTAAATCAAATCGGTAGATGAGAATCAAATCGGTAGATGAGAATCCTAGAGAAGACAACATTCTTGATATGTAAGTTAGTTGGTCTTTTCACAGTTTCTGAATTCTAAGCTAATTATACAAAATTCTAAAGATAAGTGCTAAATAGATAATATGGAAAATGCACAAGAAATAAAGGTAAAACTAGAAATATGATTTAGTGCATGTATATAACTAGTAGGAACTCATACAAACAAACTTGACCATTGAGTACATGCAGGTCTATACTATGAATCCTAATATATCAACAATCACTTAAAGAGTAATCAAGAGAATGTTGTTATGCATGAAATGTGGTATTGATTATGACCAATATTAAATGATCTATTATATTGATGTTTCACAAATCAATACTAACAACAATATGTCAATATGGGTCAAAAAATGACTAAATAGTAATTTAATAAGTCCAACAAACTTTTGTAAGAAAAATATGAATCAAAATCTCATTATTGATGTATACTAAAACCTAGGTTCTAATAATTATCATGATCAGGTCCTTCAAACATTATTGATGCAGGTCTGGTACATCAACAGGTCTGGGAATGGTATAGCAGATAGTCTGGTGAAATGGCACCTAAAAACCTTAGATAACCTTCGGGTTTATAATTCTCCACCATCGGAGACTTTAGGCTCGCTAGTAAAAGACATATGTAATGGTAGTAGTACTACCATGTTTTCATTTAATTGCTTAATTAGTGAATGTAATACCCAATTTGATTTAGCTCGCCTGGGGAGGGCGGGATGAATAAGATCGCCTCCCGACTTCTCTAAAAAAAACCTAGGTTCTAATAATCAACCTAGGTGTAATGTTGGCCCCATGTCATTATAACATCAATGATATTCATTGCCATCATGTCTTTAGATATCCAAACACACAAACCCTAATATGTCATTAGGTGATCGGTATTAGGATATATGAAAATGTTCAATAAAAATGTATACACATGTGCTTCAATTTGAATAACATACAAAATGTGTTCCTAGGATGAATATTTGACTTTCTAGACTGAGTATACCTATAGGGCTCACCATTGGTCCTGAAGATCAGGTATGTGCTATATCTTGTTATGTTTGGGCATTTATTGACTTAATCCTAAGTTGTTAATACTAAGGTATATTTATATTGGAACTCTTTTTGTATAACATTGAACTTTCTTTTTGGAATATTGAATATCATCCATCAAATTCTCCATTTCTTATTATTGGAATCATAATTCCTTTTATATGATTCAAGTGACTCAATTCCTTATATCTTTGATGTTCTCATCCTTTTGGTACCTAGATATTGTTTGGATTACACCATGACCATGGCTACTATATTTGCATGTTAGATTTGGAATAGTAAAATCTAATAGTAATTAAACCATATATTTAGGAACTGTATTTTATCCCTTGTCGGGAATTTGGTTTTATTCCCCTTATACATATGATATTAGGCACTAGGTTTTATTCCCTGATCATGCATTGGGTCTGATTCCCGTGCAATGTTATAATTATAGGAACAAAGTTTTATTCCTCTGCCAGACGCTTGGTTTTATTTCCAACCATATTTTATATATGGGCATTGAGATTTTAGTTCTCCTGTCATGGCTAGTGGTTTTTGGTTCCCATCCCTACTTTAGTTTATTATAGTCTTGTTTAATATACATATGCTACTTGTTTTATGATGTCAATTCATATTTAAAGGCAAGAAATTCTTGGTTTTATGATATTGTTTCTCTAAATCAATAATGCTCCAATTTTTATTGGAAATTTTCTAGATATTCATTCCCTTGATATACTATCTTGAAATATCGAGCTTTGATAGTCCTCTTTTATGGGAACATAATTTCTTTCGTCCTTATAATATACTTGCACTCTTTTAATTCTCAAATGCTTTTAATTATACACATATATCAGTTTTATCTCACACATACCTTCTCTTTGTCTTTCTTTTCTTGGTGTTGTTCCCAAACTACCCATGTGATAGATGACTTAGAAGACAATGAATCAGGAAGATCACATGCATGATGTGGACATGAGGATAGCTTGGCATGGCTAGGTTGTCCTCTACACGTGGACTCATGTACTAGTAGTTGTACTGATTTGTAGTATTAACTATTATGATGAGGAACAATTGTATATGAATTATGATGTAACATCATAATAGTTTTGTTTCTACTGCTTTGCTATTACATGGCTCTTTGTATCATACATTTGATTGGATCCCTTCTTGGTTCCCACTCTTTATGATATGATATCATAGCCTAAGCAGTCAGCAACATGACTATTTCAAGATATCTCATGTTGTTCCATAATTAGGTAGCTAAATACCCCCATAGAGATTGTTGATTTTGACTATCCCTGAGTTGTAGAACACCAACTAGAGATTCATCCATTGGGCACTTCTACTCCCCGCACCACTTTAATGGATGAGAATGAGTGCATAATAACTCTAATCACCTTTACCCTCTCTAGAATGATGGATACCTAAATGGTCCCATTTATCATGCAAATATATAATTAGCCAATGATAGCAAGTGTTCAATGTCCATATAAATCTTGGTCTTGTAAACCTAATCTTTTCTTAATATAGAATGGTAATTGAGGATCCCAATTCCCATGTTGATGTTAAAGATTCCCTGGTAGGATCAAGTACATTTAAAGTGAAGTGGTAAATGAGAAGTGAAGTAACCAATACAGATCTGCTGGAAGTTGACAACAATATAATGTCATGCATGACATGAGTCAGAGACATTTCCAGCATACCTTATAGACCCTTGGAGGTTTATACTCTCTCTTTAGAATGAGTTGTGATGAAAAGTGATGACTTAGTTCTCGCAATTGATTTCGGTACAATTTTTCACTTTCAAATCAAAAGAGCTTTCACCATCACAAATATTTTCATTATTATGTTATATGTAAAAGAACAAATTTTCAAGATTGATGGATGGTTGATGAACCATGTCACCATCATATAAAGTTATGAGTGGTAAGGTACCCCTTAAAAAATCACCCTTACTAGAGTGTTCAATTAACTGTAACCCTAGACCTAAGTTTGTAGTAATGATTAAGAATATCTTTCAGATGGTTAAGTTGACAATAAGTAGACCCTTTAAGAGTATAGTTTTTATCATAGTATTCTAGTATAGTCATCTAACTTTTGGATTGTCTAAACTAAAAAATGAATGCACTAACTAATCGTTGGGAAAGTTCTTTAATGAATTTCACACAAGTATAAATACTCCCTAAATTAGGAAAATTAGACTGTACTAAGATAGTTACAATGGATATTAATTGGATAACCTAAAATAAATCAATACAAAATTTTTACTCCTAAAAGTATGGTAAGTTTTTAGGTTGATATAGCCCAATTGGTTGATGATAGTCATGAAGTTGTTCTAGGTTATGAATAGGTAATTTCAGGGACAAAATCCTCTTTAAGGGTTGAATTGTTGTTACATATCCAACTCTGGGTACGTTACACAACACCCCCTTTCCTTAAACCCTTTTCATCAAATAAAGTAAATCATCCCTCCCTTTTCCTTGAAAATTTTCATAAAATAATATACAACATTTTCTCCCAACATTATAGTACATTAATATATGTTAGAGTTTAGAAATATCAACATATACTCTACATAGAGGGTTTTAGTGAAACACAATCATGGTAAATTCAATAACGGAAATTGACATAAGAATACACCGAATAATAAGTTTAACCGTCTAGAATATTTGTAGGAGTAAGAGTTGAAATACATTGAATTAACACAAAACATTGTGACACATTTGTGTCATTAATGGAAATAATTACATTAAGTGAATAATTAAGATACAAGTAATGAAATTTAGTAGTACACATTCTTAGAAGATAACCTTGAGGTCAAAGTTTGATTCCTCATGTCTTAGTTACCCTGACCACCTACTTCAAGTCAATTGATTGTTAATTTTTTCCTCGATTCAATATAAGAAGGAAACCTATAGTCAAAGATAGGTTTTAGTTATTAACTATTTGTCCATTATTCCCACTAAAGTTATGTTTCTTTTCTCCATGTAATACATAAAATGTTACTATTTCTCTTCCATCTTCCACAACCCCATTCTTCTCCCTACACGTAGACTACATTTCTGCACAAATACCATTCTCCCCCTCACTTTCCTTCTTTTCCCTTTCCTTTTCTTCACCTCATAAGCGATGACTATCTTCTCGTTCATCCTCCCTTCCTTCTCTTTTAATCCAAGAACCCTAGCTACCCTACTTTTGTACTGTCAACTAGAGTTGTAGGCATTCAGGTGGCTATAGTAACACCACTCCATCACCACTCGCCCCTCTTATTGTTCTTCTTCCTCCCGGTGACCTTCTTCCTTATTTCTCCTTCTCCTCTCCCCTCTTGCCCTTCCCTAAACCTTGATAGTGTTCCTTTCTCTCTATCATGTTGAGCCTCTTCGACTTGAATCCCTACTATTTCCAGGCGCCACTTCCATATTCACGTTCATCCTAAAGGTGACGTATACAAGCAATGTATTTCCCTTCTCTTCCCCTTCACCCTTGAACACAAATGCCACCACAGTGATAATAACATTGTCAGTTTTCAACTCACCTTCGCTACTACATGATTGTTGCTTGAACCCAACTGAAGCACCACTTCCTCATCTACATGATACTCATTGAGGATTTTAGAACTAAACTTCTACTCCCTCACATCTCAACCTACAATTGAAAACTACATATCGACTTCCAACCTATCACCTCATGCCTCAACCCTACCAAACATGTTGAGCACTGACAAGACTCTAGAGGTAAAGGAAAGGGACAATATAGACTCTCACTCACCATGATGGTAGCTCCCGCATTGGGATTCCTTCTCTAGGAGAACTACTGACCTGATCCTCCTCCTCTTGTGCTACCAATTGTAGAAGTAGTAAAGCACGACTATTGTTACAGTGGCCACAGTCGGCACTAGTAGCCATTGCACATTCATCAACTTTCATTGTAGTAGATCTACCATCACCACCAGCTCTTAGACCCTTCTACCAATCTGAAGTCAACTTCAAACCGTAAGGTGTCTACATCTCCTATGACAACTTAATAGCCAGATGATACGTTTTAGATGCACCTTGGTCGCGCCACTTCCTTAGGTTCATTCCAACAGGATCACCGATGTCAATGTGGAGGAAGGTGATGATGAGTCCACAACTTTTCATTGGCAGTTTCTCTAACAACAAGATGTCGGTCACACCAAGTTTAGAGAGAAGATGGTGGCAACTCAATAACAAATGCTTTCCTCCGACAAGGAAAAGAGAGTTTGGCATTTTGATTTAAAATTCCTCTATCTTTAAATCCAACTGGTAGATGAGCATCCTAGAGAAGGCCAGATTCTCAATATGTAATTTTTTATCTTTTAGCAGTTCCTAAAGTCTAAGATATTCATACAAAACTTATACAGATAAGGGCTTAATAGATAATAAAGATAATGCACAAGAAAGATAGACAAAACTAGAAATAAGAGTAGGGTACCTATACAAACAAACTTAACCATTGAGTATAGGAAGGTCTATACTATGAATCCTAATATACCAACAACCACTTAAAGACTAATCAAGAGAATGTGTTATGCATATAATGTGGTATTAATTATGACCAATATTATATTATATATTATATTGATGTTTCACAAATCAATACTAACAACAATATGTCAATATCAGTTAACAAATTATTAAATAGTAATTTAATAAGTTCACTATATTTTTGAAGAAAAATATCAATCAAATCCCATTATTCATATATACTAAACCCTAGGTTCTAGTAACCAACCTAGGTGGAATGTTGGCCCATGTCATTATAACATCAATAATATTAATTCCCATCATGTTCATGAATACCCAAGCATCCAAAACCTAATATGTAATTAGGTGATCAGGATTATAATAGGTACAATATGGAAGTATATAATAAGAATCAAAACACATATGTTTCGGTTTGGATAACATACAAAATGTGTTCCAAGGATTAATACTCAACCTCTTGGACTGAGGATACCTATTGTGATAATCATTAGTCCTAAAGATCATGTATGTGATCTATCTCCATTATATATGGGAATTTATTGACTTAATCCTAATTTTTTAATATTGAGGCATATTTTTATTTGGAACTCATGTTTTTGTATATCATTGAACTTTCTTTTTAGATTGAATATCATCCACTGATTCTCCATCTTTTATTATTGAAATCATATTTCCCTTTTATATTAGTCATGTGACTCCGATCCGTATATCTTAGATGTTCTCATCCCTTAGGTACTTGGATATTGATTGGATTAAATAATGGTCTTGCCTACTCTATTTGCATGTTTATTTGGACTCCAAATATCTAATGGTAGTTTAACCATGTTTTAGGGACTGGGTTTTATTCTTCTTCTAGGAACTGGGTTTTATTCTTCCGCCACATATGATATTAGGCATTGGTTTTGTTCTCTTGTCATGAATTGGGTTTTATTCCCCTACAATGTTATAATTATAGGCATTCGGTTCTATTCCCCTGCCATGCAATGAGTTTTATTCCCTTGTTGTGTTTTGTATATGGGCATTGAGGTTTTAGTACTCCTTCCATGGATAATGGTTTGTGGTTCCCTATCCCTAACTTTAGTTTATTTTAGTCTCGTTTAATATACATGCACTAATTGTTATATGATGTTGATTGTTATAAAGAGGTAAGAAATTCTTGGTTTCAACAATATTGTTTCTTGAAATTGATAATGCCCCAATTTTTATTGCTCATTCCCTTGATATGTTCTCTTGAACTACCTAGCTTTGATAGTCCTCCTTTTACAGGAACACCCTTTCTTTCGTCTTTCCATTATACTTGCATTCTTTTAATGCTCAAATGTTTATACTTATGTGCACATATTCACTTTATCTGATGCATTACGTTCTCTTTGTCTTTCCTCTTTGATATGTTGTTCCCAAGTCACCCAGGTGATAGATCACTTAGAAGACAACGACTTGGGAAGATCACATGCACAATGTGTACATGAGGATAGCTTGGGATGGCCAGGTTGTCCTTTGTATTTGGGCTCATGTACTAGTAGGTGTACCCATTTCGTTTGTAGTATTACATGTATGACAAGGAACAATGGTAGATGAATTATCATGCACCATTCTAACAGTTTTATTTTCACTACTTTACTATTACATATCTCTTTATACCTTATTATTTGAGTGGATCCCTCATGGGTCTTACTCTTTACATGAGTTCATGTATCTCTTCAACTTCAAATTTGGTTTCGTCAAAGGTGGACCAAGACAATATGGTTTGTTTCTTAGATATCCATAAATTATCACCTACTCCCAGTGGGAAAGCTTATCTGGAGACCCAATACACCTTGAGTTCATGGAAATACTTCTTCACCATTATATCCCTCGACTAGGGATATTTTCCATAATACCGCCGAAGAGAACTAGTTCCCCTAATGTACCTAAAAACTTTTTCAAGAGCTTCCTGATGGGCATGGTCGGGACAACTTTTGTATCTATTTAACTTGCTCACAAAAAACACAATGTTTGGTCATGTGTAGTTCATAAGATACATCAAACTTCAAATAATTTGATATTATCATAATTAAGACATGATCACACCACTATCATTTTTTAACAATGTTTAATAGGTTTACTTGATGTGTGCTCAAATCTCTTAAATATCTTCTCCATGTATTAAGACCGAGATAGAACAATACTGTTAATGGACCTAGTGCTTTTAAGCCCTAAAATCACATCAGTGACACCCATATTTTTCCTGTCAAACTTGCAACACCAAAAGGACTTTGTCTCATTTAATAATTCCAAATCAAAACCAAAAAGCAAGATTATCATCCACATACAAGCATAAGATAATGAATCAATCATTAATGATTTGTACTGAACAAACTTATTAAAATCATTAGAAATGAATCCAAAAGATGATATCACATAATTATATTTCTCATGCCATTGCTTAGTAGCTTGTTTCAATCTATACAAAGACGTGACAAGTTTATACACCATGGATTCATTCCCATGGACCACAATTTGTGCATGTTGTTCCACATATATCTCCTTTTGGATATCATCATGTAAAAACTTGGTCTTCACATCCATTTTATCAATTAGGAGATTATAAATGGAATTTCATTTTCTACTATAAGCATGTGAATTGTATCCATGTGGGAAACATGAGAATATGTATCAACATAATATATTCCCTCTCTCTATGTGTACCACTTAGCAACCAATCTAGCCTTATAAGAACTCTACTTACAACCAAAAATAGAACAACCTAGAGGAAAATCGACCAATTCCCATGTTTTATTCGTGATGATTGATTTGATGTCATCATCAAAATCTTCCATCCTAAACTTATATTGTACATAATTTATATCTTGTTTGAAGGACACTTGACTGGCCTCATTATTGTAACTCAAGAACTCAATTTCAAAAAAAGATTTGATGTCATAGGCCATTTACATATTCTTTGTTCAACAATTTCCCAAGAATCATCAGATTGAAAAATATTATGTTTTGAGTCGCCCCCAAAATATTCATACTTTCCACATGCTCAAAAATGGACCTTTTGTTGTATGGATTCTCTTGAGAAACTTATTTGGACACACCATATCTCATGGGAAAAATTGCTCAAAGAATTTTGCACCATAGAGTTTCAAAATGGTGTTGACATCTATGCCTGGGGTTTGAAATTTTAAAATCAAGAATTTATATGTATATATTGTCTCCACATAACCCAATAATATGGCACCTACCATTTTTTGTCCCAATTTCTTCCTTTAGTGTTAATGGACAAGTACCTTTACAAGGAACCCCCACTGTGATAACCTAGATTTTATCTCTAAATCAATTTATGAACATCTTGACTCCTTAGATACTCCTTTATACTCAACAACCTCCCTCCCCATCATCATTATGACTTTAAGTCACATTATTCTCAATTGATGAATCGATTTTGATTAAACATCACTTTGTACTCATATATGACCTTAATTTAAGTTTAAAACTAAGTGACATTCTTGTTTTGTAGCATCAAGTTGCGATCAAAATTGAACCCATTCAATAGATTCTTTTTACTATCAAATGTATCTCATGTTGTGGATAATTCAATTATCTTTTCAACAGAACAAAAATTGCCTCAATCATATCATCCTAGCCAAAGATATGGCTTTTTCAACTATGATAGATTTAGCTTTGTTTTATCACTGATTCAATCCCTTTTGAGCCAATTGGGCCTTTATTGAAGGGTGTGGTCCAATTAAGAGGGTGCCCCCCTCATTTTCCATCCATCCAACCCTTATATTTTCGGCCAATCATGACACATGATTCTCGTCTCGATGAGATGGGACATTGGATATACACATCCCACAGATTGCAACACTAGATCAACGGCCAAGAAGCTGTCCCCTACCTCCATACTCATATCCAGTGCAAGTTGCACTAACACCAACTACCCCCTTTTGGCACCTCCAATCACCACCCATCTTGCTCCTTTTCACCAAATTGACGCCTCACCCGACTCCATTTTCCCTCCACCTTTCATTTCCCTTGCTTATCTTGCCTCAGTCTGCACTTGATACACCTTCATCTTCTTCCCCTGATGGGACGACCATGCCACCATGGCCAGTTTGGGGCATCCATGCCCTGACCCTTTCAGCCATGGGAGATGACCCTGACGAGTTCGGGGGGTGGGGGACGAAGGCAGATGGCTAGATTTGGAGACCTCCAGTTGCCTCGTGTCCCATTCCCTCAACATCTCCAGTGAGATGATTTGTAGTGATTCGATCGACATGTGTGCGAGCTAGCACTACTTAGGGCAGCGGTGAATAGCATCTGGGGGCATGCAGAAGCCTTCACCATTCGTTGGCTGGGATTCGTGGCTAGTGGCAACCGCGGAGAGATGGACCTCACTTGGACGAGTCACGGGTTGCTACGAGTAAGACCCAAGAGCAATCTAGAAGCCCAAGGCTTGACCCCTCTGCCCAAGCAATCCCTTCTAGCCCTTGGATCTTGATCTCATACCCTGAACCAAGGTAGTTTCTTTGAAAAATCACATCTCTTTCATGCTTGCTCCAATCATAGTCATCCAATATGTCTTTTTAACTAGAAAAATGAGATCTTTTCAATACAAATACTTCCAAAGTCTAATTCTACCTCTTTTTCTGCTAATATCCTCAAAATACATACTTTTGATGTCTTTTAAGATGGTTTATGTTTTTGGATGCATGATCTTGATTTTTAAGTCTCAAATATTAATGTTAGCATCATATCAGTCTCCTGAACACCTGTATGTATCATGATTCGAACTTATATACTCTTGCACACTATAATTGTCTTATGTTGATGAAATGCCCTAAAATGGACATATATGCGATAGATCACTTCTTTAATGCCTAACCTTGATTCTTTGTACCCTAAAACCTCTTGATTGATCCAAATCAGTAGTCTTTGGTGCATGCTATTCTAAGTTTCGGATTTGTTCATACTTGTACTCCTTTTTGACCTAATGAGGTACTTGAGCCTTTAATATGTTTTATGTAAGATAAATTGATGTTGAATCTCAACCATAGCTACATATGGGTCTTTTATGTCTAAAATGATCATGTGAACTCTTAAATCAGTAACTTATCATATTTTGTGTACCAAATTTCATTGTGGATCATTATGTGCCCTAATGTGATCAGATTTCCTAAACTTGACTTGAACTGTGACCTAATGCACATGTTATTAACTAAATCTCTAATCTTGTATGAACCATGCTCTAATGATGATCTATGCTACTTTATGACTTCAAATAAGTATCTTGATTATTTGTATAACACCAAAACTTATTGTCCTATCTTATACTCTAGTGATGACAATCATGCATAATAGTAGCTTAAAATGACCCAATTTGACAATGTTGATGTTGGTATTACTATATTCATCGAATCTTATGATTCCTCAATTTAAGACCTTGAAACTCTATTCATGTATAACTGATATAGTTGTGATGTGTCACTCTAAGTGCTAATGAACCTGTGACATACTATGCGTCTTGATAATGCCTACACATGACCTAGTTGATATACTAAAACCAATGATGAAAGATGTGATACCTAGACTTGGGTGGTACATCCAATCCCATAATTATTATTAATAGGACATAATATTTCTGATCTTTAATCCAATTATACTTTGGTGTAATCTCAAGATCAATTGACTGACTCTATTGCCAAGATCTAGTCAAAGTTGTTAGTTTTTGTTTTCTAAACAATGGATGATCTTGTACTCTACTTGTAAGGTACACTTAATCTCTTAACCCTACTATGTTATTGGCTTACTTGTATGTATGCTCGTATGAATGCTTGGCTAGATAACTACTTGTTTGAGATACTTGTTCCCTATGATTAATATGTTCGTTTTTCTTGTAATATGTTGCATAAACCTCGAACATATTGAACTTGTCCATTATACAAACCTTATATACCTGCTTGAATTCTCAGGGTAAGGTCAGAAGGCATGAATGAAATAGGGTTAGCTCATTTACTTAGATCTTGAGGTCCCTCACATGTATAAAAGGGTTAGCTAATGTTGAGCACCCTTGCAAACCCTTCCTTTGAGGAAGTTGGTCAATGAACATAATATGTTGTTAGTATAATGGAAATGCACTTAAAATATGCTTTGTATGAAACAACATCGTTAATTTTTTCTCTCCTTATTTTATCTTCTTGCTTATTATGATGTTTCTAGCCAAGCATCTTCGACATTACTCTTAAATTATGCTTACATGCCTTTTCTTGGCGTACTTAATGATTTAGCATTAATATGTTTTGTTTATCAAAATTGTAGTTGCTAATGAAAATCCATTGCACTCAAGACTCTAATTTCTAAAATGAAACGCCAATGGGATACTCTTGATATAGAAATGGGTACATATCTTTTATCTCTAGTTTTAGTGTCTTGTTGGATCTTGTTGTTACTGCTTTTACATATATACTGCATGTGTGAAATATTTGTGCCATTTTACAGACAGATGCCCAAGTCTACTCGCCTTTGTCTATGTAGCTTAAGAGTGTGGACTTAGGATAACAAAAAGTTCCATGAAAAATGGTATCAGAGCCATATACACAGGCCTCTATATGTGTTTAAGGCATAACATATCTTAAGAACCCATGGAGAACTAAAATCTTTCCTCAAATCTTAGAGAGTCTTCTAGCATGTCATCTCTTCTTTAAGGAGAGCCCTAAGCCGCGCACTAGATGATAGGTTATCTTCTCATGTCCTCATGTGATTCTTCTACTCACAACTATCAATCACATGATTTCTTGATTATGGGTAGCTTATGTATTGGGAAAAATAAAATGTGAATGAATTGATAAAAGTTGAGTAAAATGTTGATGCCATGATCTGACCTTAATTTGAAAACTCTATTATGACCAATGAAAGTACTCTTGTAGTAAAGTACTCATGTATGATCCTATTAGATCTTGCTAACTCAAATTTACCAAATCTAGACTACACGCTTTCTATGTTTGAGGTAAAATGACAATGATCTTGATATGATGAGATAAGGAGGATATGTACATTATACCTCTTTTTGATGAGGTCCCTATTTGCTTGAATCCATGATGACCTATTATTGACCAAACCTCAAATAATGTTAAGCAAAATGTTTCATTATTTTGAAATATACCATGATTATGCCTTGAAATGACTATGCTCTTGGACACTCAAACTCTTGATGAAATACTTTGATACAAGAGACTTTTTCTTATTAATTTGTATGTCTCTTTATAATCTGAATTATGAATGATATGATGGATATAGATCTAAATCTTGCACAATTATGCTCAAACTCTTGAGTCCCCAATTTGACTTCTCGATTTCCAAAATATGCCCTTACCTTGATCATGAAAGGAATGGAACGCGATTATGACCTTGATCTTGCAAAATATTGAAATATGGTTTCCCTATTATGATCTAGATCTCTGATATTGTGACTCTATTAAGAATGATTGGATAATTGAAACTCTCCCTATTTGTATATGCTTGATGGATCATGCCTAATATAGACTAATGTGCTAGATTAGAGGGGTAGTTGACTTATGACTCACCTAACCTAGATCACATCCCCATTATGATTGCCTCTACATTTTCATCTTGTTGATTATTGAGAGTTTGGGAAGGTAAATCCTTTCATACTATTTGATTTATTGGCCTAAGTATCTAATAGGTCAAATCTATAAAAATATTGATACTCAATCTTGAATCGAGATCTGATGATGATCTTGAAATATGATGACGTTGACTATTGTTTGTAGTTGACTTCCTAGAATGACCTAGGTTTAGATCATTCATAAATGATGAATACCATGATGATGAAATTGATGTTGATATCACGAAATGATTCTTCACAATTGCTAAATTGTTGTATATGGATTAATGATCACCTTTAGGTCTAAATAGGAATCTAAAACCTAGATTTAAAATGTTTAGACCTATGACTTTGATATCCGCACTTTGAATCTCAACAATGAATAATGAAATCTTGACTCATGATTTATGATTTTGATTTAACTCTATGATCAGCCTATTTGGATCTTGAGGTCACACTCGATATATGATTAATGAGTTCCATGTTCCCAAATCTCAAAAATGTAAAATGATGATTATGGTAACTCACTCGATTGAGTTAGAGTAAGCTCCAAGTGGACTAGTATGGGACCTTCCATCGATTTTGGGCATGAAATCACGATGATTGATATATGATGTTTGTGTCAAACTATTGAATTATGAAATCTCAATCATGAATGTATAACCCCACCTAGCCCAATGTAGAATCTAGAACCCTAAATGTTGGGATTGAAAGACACATTGTACTCTTGATATAAGAGCTCTATATCTTTGACTTTAAAATGTGATCTCTCTAAATTTGGTGATATATAGGATAATGTATCCAGAATTTGTGACCCATGTGATGGTACTCCCTAGTTGATGATCTATGTGACTATATGTTGACCATCATGTTCAATTTCTCAATTTAGGAATGAGATGGGAATTGTAAGTGTTGATGATACCTTATGAGAATATTGTGGTGATCTTTATGTTGAATAGGAAAACTTGATCTCGATTTATGACTTGGTTTAACTTTGGGGATACAATTCATTTTAAGGTGGCGAGGATGTGATAACTTAGATTTTGTCTCTCAATTTATGCACATTTCGACTCCTTAGATAATCATTTATACTCAAAAACCTCCCTCATCATCTTGATGACTTTAAGTCACATCATGCTCAATTAATGAATCAATTTTGATTAAACATCACTTTATGCTCATATATGACCTTAATTTGAGTTTTGAACTAAGTGACATGCTTATTATGTATCATCAAGTTGTGATCACAATTGAAGCCTTTAAATGGACTCCTTTTTCTATCAAATGTATATCATGTTGTGGATAATTCAATTATCTTTTCAACAACACAAAAATTGCCTCAATCGGATCATCCTAGTCAAAGATATGGCCTTTTGAAGTTTGACAAATTTAGCTTTGTTTTATGACTGGATTAATCCTATTTGAGCCAATTGGGACTTCATTGAAGGGTGCAGCTAAATTAAGAGGGTGCCCCCTCATTTTCCAACCATCGAGCCCTTAAATTTTCAGCCAATCATGACACAGGATTCTCATCTTGATGAGATGGGACATTGGATACACACCCCACGAATTGCATCCCTGGATCAATGGTTGATAAGCCATCCCATACCTTCGAACTAATATTTGGAGCAAGTTCTGATGATACCAACTATCCCCTTTTGGCATCTCCAATCACCACCCATCTTTGTTCTTTTCACCAAATTGATGCCTCATCTAACTCCCTTTCCCTCCCCATTTCATTTTCCTCACTTATCTTGCCTTAGTGTGCGCCTGAGACACCTTCATCTTCCTCCCCTATCTGGATGGTGTTGCTACCATGGCCAGTTGGGGACATCCATGCCCATACCCTATCTACCATGGGATATGACCGTGACGAGTTTTTTGGGGGTGCCCCAAGGAAGATGGTTGGATTTGGGCTCTAGTTGCCTCATGTCCCATTCCATCAACAGCTCTGACAAGCTAGTTTGTAGTGACTCGACGGGCATGTACACGGGATAGCACTGCTTCGGGTAGTAGAGAATAGCATTTGGGGGTGGGTGGGTGCCTTCATCTTTCAACAGATGTGATTCATGGCTGGTGACAATCGCAGGGGGTATGGACCTCGCCTGGACCAAGTCACGGGCTGCTGTGAGTAAGGCCCAAGAGAAATCTGGAAGCCCAAGGTCTTGCCCCTCTGCCCAAGCGCTCCCTTCCAGCCCTTGGATCTTGATCCAAAGGTCCTCATCCCCTGAACCAAGGTAGTTTCTTTGAAATATAACATCTTCTTCATGCTTGCTCAAACATAGTCATTCCATATGTCTTTTTGACCAGAAAAATGAGATCTTTTCAATAAAATACTTCCAGAGTCTAATTCTACCTCTTTTTCTACTGATATCCCAAAAATACATACTTCTAATGTCTTTTAAGATGGTTTATGCTTTTGAATGCATGATCTTGATGTTTTAAGTCTCAAATATAAATTTTAGTATAATATCAGTCTCTCGAACACCTCTATGTATCATGATTCAAACTTTATCTACTCTTGCACACTATACTTGTCTTATGTTGATGAAATGTCGTAAAATGGACATATATGCTATACTTCACTTCTTTAGTGCCTAAACTTGATTCTTTTTACTCTAAAACCTCATGATTGATCTAAATCAGTAGTTTTTGGTGCGTGCTATTCTAAGTTTCGAATTCGTTCATATGTGTACTCCTTTTTGACCTAATGAGGTACTTGAGCCTTGAATATGCTTCATGTGGATACATTGATGTTGAATCTCAACCCTAGCTCACATATGGGTCTTTAATGTCTAAATTTATCATGTGAACTCATAAATCAGTAACTTATCATACAATGTATACCTAATCTCGTTGTGGATCATTCTTGTTCCCTAATGTGATCAAATTCCCTAAAATTGACTTGAATTATGACCTAATGCACATTTTATTAATTAAATCTCTAATCTTACATGAACAATGATCTAATATGATCAATGCTACTTTATTACTTCAAAAAAGTATCTTGATGATTTGTATAACACCAAATCTTACTTGGCCTATCCTACACACTATTGATGACAATCATGCATGATAGTAACTCAAAATGACCCAATTTGACAATGTTGATGTTGGTATTATCTATCTTGCTCAAATCTTATGATTTCTCAATTTAAGACCTTGAAACTCTATTCATATGTTGCTTATCTAGTTCTGATGTGTCACTCTAAGTTATAATGAACTCATGACGTACTATGTTTCTTGATAATGCCTACACATGACCTAGTTGAGATATTGAAATCAATGATAAAAGATATGATACCTAGACTTAGGTGATACGTCTAACCCCATGATTATGATTAATCAGACCTAATCTTGTTGATCTTTAATCCAATTATACATTGTTGTAATATCAGGCTCAATTGATTGACTCTATTGCCAATATCTAGTAAAAGTTTCCACTTATGGTTTTCTAAACAATGAATAATCTTGTACTCTATTTGTAAGGTACACTTAATCTCTTAACCCTATTATTTTATTAAATTGATTGTATGTATGCTCGTATGAATGTTTGTCTAGATAACTACTTGTTTGAGCTACTTGTCCCTATGATCAATATGTTCGTTTTTCTTGTAATATGTCTCATAAACCTCAAACATAGTTGAACTTTTCCATCATACAAAGCTTGGGTACTTTCCTGTATTCTCGGGGTAAGGGAACAAGGCATGAATGAAACATGGTTAAATCATTGACTTAGGTCTTGAGGTCCCTCACATGTATAAAAGGATTGGCTAATGTTGAGCACCCTTATGGACCCTTCCTTTAAGGAAGTTGGTCAATGGCCGTAATATGTTATTAAGTATAATGGAAATGCACTCAAAATATGCTTTGTATAAAACAACATCGTTAATTTGTTCTCACCTTGTTTTATCTTATTGTTTATTATGATGTTTCTAGCCAATCGGCTTTGATATTACTCTTAAACTGTGTCTACATGCCTTTTTATAGTGTACTTAATGCTTTAGCATTAATAAATTTTGTTTATCAAATTCGTAGTTTCCAAATGAAGATTCACTACACTTAAGACTATAAGTTCTAAAAAAAAGCACATATGGGGTATTCTTGATATAGAAATGGGTACATATTTTTGGATCTAAGGGCTCTAGAGGGGGGTGAATAGATCTACAAAATTTCTCACAAAACAGATTAGACCTTCAAACTATATTAATTAGGAGCAAAAACTTAATGGCAATTTGAGGTCCTATCCAACAAGCATAGAAAGGATGAGAGAGATTGATAGTAAGCACTTGACAAAGGGATGTAGAGTGGTTCCACACTTCAAACTAGAAGTGAGTCAGTCCACTACCTACAGAGGTCAACCTCTAGGACTTTGCAAGTGCTTTTCTCTATTATTTCACCATAGAGATTTACAGCAATAGACCACCAAAGGACTTACACATCCAACCACAAGGAGATCTCCACCTTAACAAGGAACTTACCCACTTAGCTTGAGTCTTCAACATTCACCAAGGTCTTACCCACTCAAACTCAAGTCTTCTGCCTTGAAGGACTTTGCTTCTCGTCTTGGATCTTCAGCCTTTGCCTTCTTCTTCACTTGGAGAAGATCACCACCTCTTCAACACCCTTGAAGAGGACTAACTACAACTCCTTCTTCACTCAACGGAGCTTGCTTTAGCTTTTCTTCATGAGAGAAGGGGATAGGGAAGTAGTGGAAGATTTGAGAGCATTACATGCACAAAGGTGGAGATCTCTTACAATAATCCTAACTCACTCACAAATCACAAAATGATATGTAAATTAGAGAGAGAAAGGGGCTCAAGGAGTAGTAGCATACTCAACTATAGCAAGGACCTTGAATGTAGTGAATGAGCAAACTTGGAATGAACTCCAAGGGGTCCTATTTATAGCTTGGGGTGCTCCCTTGAGTTGGGGAACACTTAGGGCCGAAATATAGCCGTCATTGCACAAGACAATAGATCTATTTTCATCCAAACAAGTCACCAACGGTTATAATCACTTTTTCTGCATTTTTCGTACAGTACATTTGGTCGAGTTTCAATAAAGGTAACTCGACCGATCCGCTAAAAGACAAACCTAATTTTCAAACTATCGGTCGAGTTTTTCCTGGGAAACTCGACCGATTAGTCAAAATCGCATTTGGTCAGTAAGTTGTTCGGTCGAGTTCTGTGAATGCAGAACTCGACCGATGCATATCATCAGAAAATCAATCCATGGGATCGGTTGAGATTGAAACTCGACTGATCAACAACCTGTGAACAATTTTCTAATTTGACTAAAAAGTGATTAAAACTTGGTACTAAGTGTCCCACATATTTTTCTCATCTTAGCTACAAGTCATTTCATCAATACAAGTGATTACAAAATTCTTCTAAGGTTGTTTGAAGGGATTTCCTTATTAGCACACTTGCATTGCATTTGACTTGAACTTTGACAAGCTAGGGCTTGTGTAAATTGATCCTTTTCATGTACCTAAAGCCTGAAATCAATCTTGAATACACATATCAGATACATATGAATGGAATGGTTAAGTCATTATCAAAATATGGACAATGTATAACCTCTAGGTCAACATTCTCCCCCTTTTTGACAATGACAAACCAGTCCTCAACATATTGAAAAGGATATTGAAATTATACCTTTGCCTTGTGAATTAGGTGGATTCAAGATTTGAACAATGTGAATTGCTCCCCCTCAATCTATGCTTACTTTAACCTGCATAGTTAGTCTTTCAACACAAAGAAATATAACATGCATGTACTATAGGTTCTTTAGCAAGTCACATGATAAAGTATATAATGAACAAGAAAAGGATCACATAAGTAATAATAGCAATATGATTGAGTTTCATGACATTAAATTTCTCTCCCCCTTTTGACATTATCAAAAAGTAAGGGGGGTAGAAGAGCATACAAACAAGTCTTCTCCAAGCACAACCAAGCAGATATCCAAACATGCAATCTTATAACATATATCAAACAGAGATGAGAGAAACACACAAGCTAGGTTATAATCAAAATATGGTGAAATATGGCACCAACTCATAAGATATAACTGATCAAAGAGTAAGAATGTGCATAATATGGATTACAACCCAGAAGCATGTTCTCATAAAAACAACTATAAGAGAGAATCCATGAAAGCTAAAGATAAAATAGTACACCTCAGATCATGTGCCCAGATGTTTCTAATACAAAATAGCCTAGAAAGATATATATGATCAACAAACTAGACTAAAAACTAAGAACATCTAGATATCTAGGTCATCTATATCTACATCATCCATAGTGTCATCATCCTCGGCATCAGGCTTGTAGTCATCGTCTCTGTATGAAGGTGTAGCAGCATCACCTTCATCACCAGAATCACCACCAGAACCATCACCATCATCAGCATCAGTAGTCTCATCATCAGCCTGGTCCGGCATCTCTTCATCCATAGAAGGTCTAAAGTGACGACCAGGCCAACGAGCATTTAGCTCATCCCAAGTCATACCAAGAGCATAAAGCTCATTGGCTTGAGGGAAGGAAGGAGTAGAATCACCAAGACTGACAAGAAGAGTGGCCATGGGGCCAGCAGGCAAAGGTAGGATGGCTGGAGGAGGTCCACCAACAACAGAGAGTGTGGGAGCAACAACAGAAGGCTCAGGTGCAGGTGGAGGGGCAGGATAGAAGTGATTGTATGCATAGGATGCATAATCACTACCGAGGTATGGCTGGTAGGTGGGGTATGGGTGAGCACAAGATAAGTTCATATTATATATGATTGAACATAAATCCTGGTGTAGATGCTCCTAGACCTGGAGGTTGTATGCCTGTTGGTGTATCATATAACCCATGAGGGCTTCATTTGATACACGGAACAAGGAACGGCTAGGTCGGGTAGGCTGAGGAGGTGGAGGAGCTCAGGTTGAGGTAGAGGCATGTGTATCTGAGGCAGAGGCAGAGGGTGAGGCACCAGGTGTGGTGGAGGAAAGGATAGGCATAGATTTCTGGATAGTGGTCTCACTGATACACACTCCCTTCCTAGCAGTTCTGTAGTGGAAGTCAGAGAAGAGTGATTTCTTAGTGGCAAATAGGAAAAGACCACATATCAGGGTAATATATGGAGGATGGGTGCCACGGGTGTTCTTGCTAGAGTCAAAGAAAGTCATGTAGTGGAGGATGTATCTAGACCACTTGACTCCGACATTCTCTAAGATGCATTACATTATCACCGTAGTGTTTTCTGTAATATCCGTTTGGTTTTTCTTTGGGTGGATGTTGCAGTTGACCGCTAGGGCTAATATACGCTTCTTGAGATCTAAGGAGGAGTAGGGTAGGGTGCTCTTCTTCTTATAGGGAACGTCAGGTTTCTTCAAGTAATGATCAATATCGGTAAGTGTGATCTCATTTTGCTTGTAGAAACCTTCGGGGTCCAACAGATCGAAATACTCATCATAATCCTTATGCCAGGTATCATTCTCATCGGCTCTTGAAAAGAAGATATTCAGGATATCCTCTGAGATTTGGAATTTCTTCCCAGCAATCATATAAGTAAGGATAACTTGAATATTTGGAGGGGGTACAAGGGAGTCATAATTCCAAGGCAAATTTGCATGGAATTCATGAACGGCTTTTGTGCTAGACATTGAATTGTGAAAGCACTCACGCTCGACACATAGGGAAGATAGGTGGTGAACTTGGAGCAACCTCGCCACTTCATCGATGATGGCTTGACGCCTAGGGATATGCTCAAAAAGGGCTCTAAAAGGAAAAGGACTCCTAGGAAGAAGGTCCTTATATCGATTTCTAGCCTCAATTTAGACAAAAAGGGTCTCATCGAAAGGAATCAAGTGGGAAGATGAGGAGGGGTGGCTCTCTTCCTTCTATTTGAAGCCATGGAGGCAAATAGGAGAGGAAGAAGAGATCAAATGCACAAATCACTCCACCAAAAATGTTCACACACCTAGGTTAAGCTAGGGGGGAGGTCTAGGAAGGTCTCCCTAGGTCAGATTAGGGCTAGGTGAGGGAAGAGAAGGTCGAGGGTTGAGAGCTTAGGGCTAGATGGAGTGGAATCGGTCGACTTTTCTCTAGTTAAGAGGGAGAATAGTTGGTCAAACCCAACTTAAGTTAGCTTCAGGCCGTCGATCGGTCGAGTTCTGTGAGGTGGAAACTCAACCGATTGGTCCTTTTTAAAAAATCTCTCGGTCATGGATCATTCGAGTTTGTCCTGGGAAAACTCGACCGATAGTTAACCTGACCTAAAACCATCAAACTTAATTTGTAGCCATTTGAAAGTTAATTAAATTTATTTTCCAAGTCTATTTTTTATATACTTAGGCACATATCACTCATCATTGGGTACTATTTTGCGATAAAATAAGCGTTTGCAAAAAATACCCAAAAACAAGAGAAAAACAAGGCAATATGAACATGAAAAACCAATTTTAAGCATATTAGCACGCAAAGATGATCAAGATAGATGCAAAACATATAGGATAGATGACAACTAGCTAGAAGGCATATTAGATTCATTCAAAGTAGTTATAAGCAATTTATATCTAATAAAATTAAATTGCTCTCTAGCTAGAGGTCTAGTGAAAATGTCCGCCAACTGATTTTCTGTGTCCACATGTGTGATATAAATATCCTTCTTGTCAATGTGATCACAAAGAAAGTCACGGTGAACCTCTATATGTTTATCTCTACTATGCAATATAGTATTGTATGACAAGTTAATTGCACTAGTATTATCACAATAGATAGAGAAGCATCAAAATGAATGTTAAAGTCTTGGAGCATTTGCTTCATCCATAGGGCATGGGCACAACAACTCCCGGTTGGAATGTACTCAGCCTCGGTGGTTGATAATGTTACGGTGCTCTGTTTTTTTGGAGAACCAAGACACCAAGCATGGTCCTAGGAGGAAACGAGTGCCACTTGTGCACTTTTTATCAACCAAACAGCCTTCAACATCATTATATGCAGTAAGAGTAAAGTCCCTTGACTTGGGATACCATAGTCCAAAATTTTGAGTTTTGGCTAAGTATCTTAGAATCCTCTTAATAGCTATAATATGATATTTCTTATTATTTGATTGAAATCTAGCACATAAGACAACACTAAATATTATGTCAGGTCTAGAGGAATTTAAGTAAAGTAAGTTTCCAATCATACCTCTATAGAGCTTCTCATCTACTTTCTCACCTTCTTCATCTTTATCAAGTTTGGCAGTGTTTGACATGGGTGTGTCCATTGGCTTGGTGTTCTCCATCCCAAAGTGCTTATGTAGTTCACTTGTGTACTTGCCTTGGTTGATGAAGTTCCCATCTTTTGTTTGCTTAATTTGAAAGCCGAGGAAGAATGTGAGTTCACCCATCATACTCATTTCGAATTCACTCTGCATAAGATCACTAAATTCTTTGCAAAGATCAAGGTTAGTTCTGCCAAAAATGATATCATCAACATATATTTGAATGATAAGAAAATTCTTAGAAGTGTGTTTTGGAAACAAGGTAGAATCCACTTTGCCCATGATATAACCATGATCTAACAAAAAGTTCTTCAATTTCTCATACCAAGCCCTTGGTGCTTGTTTGAGTCCATAGAGAGCTTTTTGCAACAAATAAACATGGTTAGGTAGACTATCATGTTCAAATCCCGGAGGTTGTGCAACATACACTTCCTCCTCAATTGTACCATTCAAAAATGCACTTTTAACATCCATTTGATACAAAATAAAGTTTTTATGACTAGCAAAAGCAAGCAACATATGAATGGACTCAAGTCTAGCTACAGGTGCATATGTTTCATCAAAGTCGATACCTTCATGTTGATTGTAGCCTTGAGCCACCAACCTTGCTTTGTTTCTTACCACTTTGCCACTTTTATCTAGATTGTTGCGGTAGACCCATTTGGTGCCAATGATCTTTCTATCACTTGGTCTTGGCACAAGGGTCCAAACTTTGTTCTTCTCAAATTGTTCCAGCTCCTCTTGCATAGCTAGGATCCATTCTTCATCCCTAAGAGCTTCCTTGACATCTTTAGGCTCTAGTTGTGAGATGAAAGTGATGTTGGCTTGTTCTTTGTTGAATGCAGCTCGCGTCTTCACTCTCTCAAATGGATTACCTAAAATCATCTCCTTAGGATGATTCTTTGTGAACTGGGGAGTTGGATCCTTATTTTCATCATCTTTGTCTTCTTCTTGAGCAGCCACCTCTTTTCCCTTTTGGGTGATGTTGAGTTCTTTAAGGATAGGAATTACTTCATCTACAACATCATCATTTGAAACAATATCTTTGGGAATAGAGGGGTTACTCTCAATAAACTTTACATTAATAGATTCTTCTACCTTAGCAAGATCAATATTATAAACTCTATATGCCTTGCTAGTAGTGCTATAGTCAAGGAAGAAAGCGTTGTACAATTTCAAATCAAACTTGTCAAGAGAATCTTTCGTATTCAAAACAAAACAAGGACATCTAAAAATGTGGAAATACTCGATAGAAGGCTTCCTACCACGCCATAGCTCATAGGGGTTTTTTTTAAGTGAAGGATGAGTGAAAACATGATTTTGCACAAAATAAGAGGTACTGGTAGCTTCAGCCCAAAACTTCTTAGGAGTATCATACTCAAGAAGCATGGTCCTAGCCATCTCCTGTAGAGACCTATTCTTCCTCTCTACAATCCCATTTTGTTGAGGTGTTCGAGGTGAAGAAAAGTTGTGTGCATAACCTGATTCTTGACAAAAATGCTCAAAAAGCTCATTTTCAAATTCTCTCCCATGATCACTACAGATAGAAACAATCCGGCAAGAAGCTTCATTCTCAACTCATTTGCAAAAACTTGAGAAAACATCAAGTGTATCTTTCTTTGAAATGAGAAAGAAGGTCCAAGTATATCTAGAGAAATCATCGAAAATAACAAGGCAGTACTTGGAACCACGAAGCGATTGCATTCTCATTGGTCCAAATAAATCAATATGAAAAAGATCAAGAGCTCTCTTAGTGATAAGGACTCCTTTGGATTTGAAGGAGGACTTGGTTTTCTTTCCTTGTGTACAAGGTTGGCATTCTTCATCCTTTTCAAAATCCAATTTAGGAAGTCCCTTGACTAAGTCCTTTTTGCTCAACTTCTTTAATTGATGCATATTTACACGACCAAGTTGGCAGTGCCAAAGAGAAATATCATTCAAGTTGGCTACAAGTCATCTACCAACCATAGGCTTAATAGAGTTAAGAACAATAACATAAAGATTACCACTTCTAGTTCCCTTATATATAACTTGGAAGGTGAGGGAATCTAGAATCAAACATTCAAGAGAAGTAAATAGTACAATGTAACCATTATCACAAAGTTCACTAACACTAATTAAATTATGATGTAGGCCATCCACAAAAAGAACATTCTTGATGCATAAGGATTCACCTACATCACCCTTACCTTTGACTTTACCTTTCTTTTTGTCCCCAAAGGTGACATATCCTCCTTTCTTCTTTGTGAAATTGTTGATGGCTTATGTCACCGGTCATGTGCTTTGTGCGGCCACTATTAACAATCCATATATCTTTTCCCTACAAGAAAGGAGAATGTCGGTTCCCAACTCAAACATTGGGATCTGGAGTTAGCTTGGGGACCCATTTCATCTTTGGGTTGGTCCCCTTAGGCTTGTAAGGACAATAAGTGGAATAATGATCATCACATTTGCAATGAGAACAAACCATAGGATTCTTAGTGCCTGAAGATTCTCCTATAGAGAAAGAGATCTCCTTTCTCTTTTTCTTACCTTTAGCCTTTCTCTTTCCATTTGAGGCTTCCCCTACAAATCCCAACCCACTAGTACCACTTTGTTTAGTAGAATGGTCAAGGATTTCATTTAGGGAGTTCTTCCCTTTGAGGAATTTCTACAAAGATGCTCTCAATATATGGTTATCATTATTCAAATAAACAATAGTAGAAGATAAACTAGATATGTCATCCCTAGCATGCACAATATCAGCCTCAAGACATAAAGCTTTAGTAAGATATTAATCCTTTTCTAGAGAGATAGAAGCAACATTAACACTAGGCAACAAGGGTCTAGATGATAAATCATTTACTTGACTAAACAACCTAAAATTTTCAAATTTTAGCATTTGAATCTCTTTGAGATAGACATCTCTCTCCTCTCTATGAGCATCAATAAGCAAATTAAATTCAGCATTTTCAGTTTTAATCAATTCAAGTTTATTTAGGAAATTTTGGTTCTCTTCCTTAAGATTCTCAATGTTCTTAAGGTAGATACCATTCTCAACTTCAACCCCATTGTAGTGGAGTTCAAGATCAAGGTATTTCCCTTGCAAATTATCAATACTCTCAAGGTTGGTTTTCTCATTCAATCCCAAAATCTCAAGCTTAACATAAAGATCATCAATAATTTTTCCTGAGCATTTTCTCTTAGATTTACATTTAGAAAAATAAGAACATATAGTAACAAGCATGTCAATAATAGCTTCTTTAGGCTATTCATGCAAACTTACCTCACTTATCTCACCAATATCTTCATTTGTAGAGGCCATGAGAGCAAGGTGGCACTCTCCATCTTCTTCGGAGCTAGAGCTGCTTGAAGATGAAGCTTCCCAAGCCGCATGAGCAGCATTCCTGTGTCTCTTCTCCTTCTTGTCCTTCCTCTTGTGCTTTCTCTGCTTCTTGTAATCCTCTTCTTTCCTTGAGCTTCTCTTGTGGTGAGACTTTCTTGACTTTGGGCATTCACTCTTGTAGTGCCCCTTTTGACCACACATGTAGCATCTCAGAGTAGAGGAGGAGGCTTTCTTTCCCTTGAAGTGCTTGCCCTTGATGTAGTTGGCTTCATGCTCACTAGGGCCTTCATCTTCACTAGAGGAGGAGGGAGAAGTTCGGAAAGAAAGTTTTTGTTGAAGGAAGATAGCCTCCACTTGTGCTTTGAAAGCACTATTTTTGATCTTTTTGGCTTCCTTCTCTTCTTTCTTAGCTTCTACTTCTTGCTTGTCAAGTCTAGGCTCATGGGCTTGAAGATTGCCAATGAGTTCTTCAGTTGGGATGTCACCAAGGCTCCTCACTTCTTCAATGGAGATGATTGTTGACTCCCATCTCTTTGGAAAAGTTCTCAAGATCTTTGAGTTGATGACGCCTCTATCAAAGGTGTTTCCCAATGCAGTCAGTCCGTTGATGATGACATTGAGCCTTGAATACATCTCTGTAATGCCTTCTTTCTTTCCCATCTTCAAGTTCTCTAGGAGGTTGTTCAACATGTAGATCTTTGCCTCCTTGACTTGCTTTGTGCCTTCATATGTGATGCACATCTTGTTCCAAATCTCATAGGTCGTGTCCCATGATGAGATCCGGTTGAACTCTGTGGGAGTGAGGGCTGCGTAGAGGATGCTAATGGTCTTTGCATTGAGTTGAGCCTCCTTGAGAGAAGCTTCACTCCATGTTGCAACAACTCCAATTGGCTATTTGTAAGGTGTGGCCATCACCTTCCACATATCAAATTTCATCCCTTGAATGTAGAACTGCATCTGTCTCTTCCAATACAGGAAGTTGGTGTCGTCAAAGACCGGAGGACGCATGGAGAAGCCTCCATCTAGGTTGAGTGAACCAAGTAGGTTGTCTCCCATCTTCTCGTCTCGTGGGAGATTGTTGGAGAAGATCATTGGCTCTGATACCACTTGTTGGATCTAAGGGCTCTAGAGGGGGGTGAATAGAGCTACAAAATTTCTCAAAAAATAGATTAGACCTTCAAAATATATTAATTAGGAGTAAAAGCTTAATGGCAATTTGAGGTCCTATCTAACAAGAATAGCAAGGATGAGAGAGATTGATATAAAACACTTGACAAAGGGATGTAGAGTAGTTCCACACTTCAAACTAGAAGTGAATCAGTCCACTACCTAGAGAGGTCAACCTCAATGACTTTGCAAGTGCTTTTATCTATTATATCACCACAGAGATTTACAATAATAAACCACCAAAGGACTTACCCATCCAGCCACAAGGAGGTCTCTACCTTAACCAGGAACTTACCCACTTAGCTTGAGTCTTCAGCCTTCACCAAGGTCTTACCCACTCAAGCTCAAGTCTTCCACCTTTAAGGACTTTACTTCTCCTCTTGGATCTTCAACCTTTACCTTCTCCTTCATTTGAAGAAGATAACCACCTCTTCAACACCATTGAAGAGGACCAACTACAACTCCTTCTTCACTCGATGGAGCTTGCTTTAGCTTTTTTTCATGAGAGAAGGGGATAGGGAAGTAGTGTAAGATTTGAGAGCTTTACATGCACAAAGATGGATCTCTCTTACAATAATCCTAACTCACTCACAAATCACAAAATGATATGTAAACTAGAGAGAGAAAGGGGCTCAAGGAGTAGTAGCACACTCAACTATAGCAAGGACCTTGAATGTAGTGAATGAGAAAACTTGGAATGAACTCTAAGGGGTCCTATTTATAGCGGGGGGTGCTCCCTTGAGTTGGGGAACACTTAGGGCCGAAATATAGCCTTTTTTCACAAGGCAACAGATCTATTTTCGTCCAAACAAGTCACCAATGGTTATAATCACTTTTTTTCATTTTCCATACAGTACATTCGGTCGAGTTTCAATAAAGGTAACTCGACCAATTGGATAAAAGACAAATCCAATTTTCAAACTATCGGTTGAGTTTGTCTTGGGAAACTCGATCAATTATCCAAAATCACATTTGGTCAGTAAGTCGTTCGGTTGAGTTCTGTGAATGCACAACTCGACCGATGCATATCATCAGAAAATAAATCCATGGGATCGGTCGAGATTGAAACTCGACCGATCAACAGCCTGTAATCAATTTTCTAATTTGACTAAAAAGTGATTAAAACTTGGTACTAAGTGTCCCACATATTTTTCCCATATTAGTTACAAGTGATGTCATCAATACAAGTGATTACAAAATTCTTCTAAGGTTGTTTGAAGGGATTTCCTTATTAGCACACTTGCATTGCATTTGACTTGAACTTTGACAAGCTAGGGCTTGTGTTAATTGATCCTTTTCATGTACCTAAAGCCTGAAATCAATCTTGAATACACATATTGGATACATATGATTGGAATGGTTAAGTCATTATCAAAACATGGACAATGTATAACCTCTAGGTCAACACATATATCTTATCTACAATATTAGTGTCTTGTTATATCTTGTTGTTACTGCTTTTGCATATATACTACCTATGTGAAATATTTGTGCCATTCTACAGATGGATGTTCAAGTCCACTCGTCTTTGGATACGTAGACATTAGGAGTGTGGATTTAGGGTATCAAATAGTTCTGTGACACCCACATATAGAGATATTTGAGATTGTCCTTGTGGTCTCTCTAATACTAGAATGGGGTACTTTTCTTATGTTTATGGGAAAATATATTCATTTAGAAATTCCAAAACTATGAAGAAAGGTATTTACCATGTTTGTCAGGGGTCTATATGTCTACTCAATAGTACCATTAGCTTGTGGTGAATAAGGACCAGTTACCTCATGTACTATACCATGTAACTGACAACATTCTAATAGCACCTTTGATGTTACAACCACCAATTTTGGGTTCATTTGCTGAGAAATATAATTTCTCATATTAAAGATTTTTGAATGAATAAATGAAATAATCTATTTTGAATAAATGGATTTCATAGCCTTGTTTTTTGATGTGTGGGCTTTATTGGCCATTGGGCCCAATAACAAGAATATTCAATTAATTAATTAATGACTGAGAATTGAGATAAGAAAGGTGTGGAAACCTCTAGAAGGCAAATCCAAAGAAGATTTCATGCCTCTTAGATTCCTTGGGTTCCAAGGAGTCCAATATTGCAAAGAAAAGGCAATAAGGAAAAAAAAATATCAATTAAGTATTTCCTGGTTAATAAAGAAATTGAAAACATTGATGAAATGTGGAAAATATGTGAAAAGAGGAATAAATGGGTAATCCTTAGTGGAATTTCGTGTTCCAAGGATTCCTAATAATAAAAGGAACACTAATGAGGAAAATAAGAGAGAAATAAAGAGAAATCCACAAAAGGAAATATTTTAATAAGAAATAAAACAAGATAAGGAGGATAATGCATTTAGATGCATCTAGAAGGGTAATGAGTATCCTTAATGAGGAATTTCGAGATCTTTGAGTTTCTTGGGATTCAAGGAACCCCAATAAATAGGAAAGAGAGAGAAACTACCAAGATTTGCAAAATATGAAGATAATGTGATACATTCTTAATGAATTTTGTGAATTTGGTAAAAAGAAAGTATTTTCCTATTTAATGGAAAGAGGATTTCGTGCCATTAGAAAAAAGGGCAAGTTTTAAGAGAATAAAAGAAGTTAATTTCTAAATCTTGAGATTTGAAGCATAAAAGAATATCAAGGAGATAAAATTCGGATTTTCCTATTAACTAAGGAATAGGAATAGTTAGAAAAGAGAGGATATCTTGGTAATCAAGGAAAGGAGTTTCCTATTGGCTCTCCTCATGGGCAGGCATGCTAGGATGCTGCTACCCATCCCTATAAAAGGGACTCGACCTTTCCCTCGTATCCCAGTCTTCTTCTCCTTCTTCTTCTTCAAAACCTAACGAGAGTGTAGTTCGATCCCTGGACCAACATGGGAGTGTCTTGTGGCTTTGCTTGCGGTGGGGAACCTCCACGACCTCCCAGAATCAATTGTCTACCGCTCCAACGACCTCGACCTCGCACAACCGCAGCTACGTGGCTGCAACTGCGGCCACGCATGGCATGTCGGGTGCCCATGCACCAGCCAGCTAAACCGCGACCTAGGCGGTACCCTAGGTGCGCAACATGGCAGGGGAGCTTGGGGGCCCAACGGCGGTGGTCCTTGAAGGCTGGAGAGGGAGGGTGCGCCCACAAAAGCTGTTGATTGGCGGCCGTCGGCTGCTAGGGCAAGAGCCGAGGTTGAAGACAACCAGGCTGAGTTTGGACCGTTCTACCCTTTTCGGTAGTGAAGGGCCGGCCACTTAAGGAGGGGCAGTATCATCATTTCGAAATATTCTCAAACTCAAGGCAAGTCGCGCATGCGCAGGGTGACGTGGCGGAACCGGATTGGCTCAGGTGAGGTTTTAATGCAAAATTCGTATCTAATGAACCGTAGCTCGGATAGATGCGCATTATATATGAATTTTGCTCAGAAAATCGAGAGGAATCTAAATAAAATATAATTAAAGCCTTATTCCTTGAGAAATTAGAAAAGTAATGGAAGATATCATCTTTATTGTTTTAGTGAATAAAGAACCCTATTTTGATATTATTAAAGTGATTAATAGGGTTCAATAGCTGACTAAAGTTGATATTAGCCTGTTAATGATAAAAAGAAACATTAGGAATAAAAAGGATGAGTTTTGCACGTTAGTAGCTTAATTGAGAGTTCATGAGCATAAATAAGCATTAATGGGCCTTGAAACCTTAATTTTAGTGAATAAGATTATTAAAGGCTTTAATTGATCAATCTGATGAGTGGAGTTGAAACATGTTGAATCTAAGCTATTAGAGTATAAAAGTCATTAATTCTGGATATATACCCTAAAGGTAGTAATTAGGGTTTTCCCAGGAATAAAAGGGTAAAATTATGACAAAATGAATTCATATGCGACTTAGATCATAATGGGCTATGAATTGGTGATAAATGGTTATAATGAGTTTGCCATGGATTAAAAGGATTAAAATAGTAGCTTTAATGAAAAGAGGCTTGATAGACTTAACCGATAGATGATGGTGTTATTAGTCTGAAAATAAGATTAAATATTGTTAAAGGTTAACCTTAACATCTTTTGTGATGAATAGATGAATAATTGGGGTTTTCGTGGTCCAAACCTAATCTTAAGGACTTTAATGGAAAATAAGACAAGATAATTAGGGTTTGATGGATATTTGATAAAAGTAAGATAAAAGTAATAAAAAGGAAGTGAAACCCTAATTATAGTCAAAACCCTAAAAAGGCTAGTAACCCTAAGGCACGAGTAGATCTATTAGTTTTGTGTGCCATGATCAATGATAGAAAATATTGGATGAATATTTCAGGATTGAATTGTGTACTTGCTTGATTCTGGATTACTTGCTTGTTTGGAATATTCTTGCATCTGAGTCTGCCAGGTATGCGGTTACGCTTATGAATAACCGCATTAGTTTCCCGCGTGTTTGCCGGATGGTTAATCGCATTGACTGCAACTAAACTGTTTGGATGTTCATACTTGCAAATCATAAAGTCACTATGATTATCACATTAATAGTAGAAGTATGTATTCTCGCACCTACATGCCACCCTGATGGATGATGCCAAGAGAGTCAGGCCCAGATGGGTAGACCAATGGGCACCATGAGTGGTGACCCCCATGCACCAAGAAGGTGGCATGTAATATTGCATGACTAGAGGGCACCATGAGTGGTGACCCCCAGGCACCAAGCTCGGGATTGAGAAGGTGGCCTTAAGTCATGGGCAAAATAAACCCTAAGGTGGGTATGCCAGGGTTAGGGCAAAAGCGGTGGAGAATGTCATACTGAAAAGTGTAAATTGGCATTGTTAAATAATTTGATTATGATTATTAAATTGTTAGTCATATGTGCAAACTTTTGGTTGACCCCACATACCAGTATATTTCGATATACTGATCGACGTTTTGTTTGTCGGCGTTTTAGGAACAATTGAAAGAACAAACAGTAAAGTGACACATCGTGAAAGTAAAACATAAAGTGCAAGGAGGATTAGTTAGAGTGGATCCAAGCTTGGATAGGTAGATTCCCAAGTTTTTCAAAGGTAAGTAAAGTTTTAATTTCATACCAAATTCCAGTTAGTTAGTAGAATTTCATAATTGTTATTGATTATTTGTCGAACCTTTGATCATGTTTATTGAATAACGGCTCTAACCTTCTGGTCTCCCTTAATTGGGGGTTATCGGGAGACGGGGTCGTTACATTTGAGGTATGCTCATCACCTATCACAGAACCAGAATCCCAGTCCAATGAACATAACGAATACGAAAGATGACATGTGGAAGCATGAAATATTTAGCATAAATGAACATATAACAATATACAAGCACCAATATAAGATCAACAATCCACATGATATATTAAGCAACATTGTTTTATAACATCATATGTAAAGAGGAGAGATCACCTCCTTACTAAAATTTAAAGGAAGTACAAAACATCCATCTTTTTAGAAAGACAAAAGATATTGAGGGATGCATGTATAATATTCCAAGTAAATAAGCATGCACCATATACATTATAAAATATTAATTTTAGCGGAAATAAAATTAATAAGCCTATTAAATGGCTTTCATTGTTCATTACATGATTGTTCCCAAAAGAAAAAGATAAGAGAAAAGGATCTAGCTATAGAAACCTAGACATCCTTTCAGATAGCTTGAGATCTACTCTTGAGATGACTTCCTTCAAACTTGTCCTTCTCCTTGCTCAGCACCAGCACCTGGGTGGTTGGGAAAGCACCCAGCAAAAGGGGAAAGAAAAGAAAGGTATGTGTCACAAAACTAGTCTAGGATAACAAGATAAGTAAATCAAATAAGAACAGGCTAGGGTTCATCATAAGATGAAGATAATAAGAGTATGAGGCTATATTCAAAAGAAACTTGCCATTAATAATTATATTAAAAAGGATTTGCATGTAAGAAAATTATGTCTACCTAAGTAGGGTTGAGGCACCTACCGGACCTCTAACCTATGGGTGAGGCGAGAATAAGACATTCTCAGTCACCTACACAATTATATAGGGGAGAATAAAAACATTCCCTAGGGTGATTAAATACATGCCCTCTGTGGGTGGTTGTACATAAGTATCGCTACTTTAAATTAAATAGAACATAAATATACATGCTAGAAAAGTAGTCATGGCAAGAGTAGTCATAATATTCAATAAACATGGAAGTGGGGTACAAGACGCAAGAAAAAGAATATCATTACTGATTTTGAGGCAATTTAACAAAAGAATCATGAATAGAGGAAATAGGGTTCATATAGTGCCTTATTAGGGAATATAGGGTTTGGTTTGCAAATATCCCGACTTAGGGTGTAAGAATGCACATACCTCTCTTACCGATATCAATTACTAACTTTCACCACTTTAATTGAGTCCAAGTTCCTCTTTGCCTATTTTCAATGTATTAACATGTATTAGAGTATATAGTGCACATTAATATATAGAAACCCTAATTTTAGACATTTTTAGAAAAACCTCTAATTTAGACTCTTAAAACATCACCAATAAACTTATTAAGTTCTCCTAATCAAGAAAACATATGTTTATGTTAATTTTGGAGTTATGATGATTAAGATGTAATTTTTATGGATTGTATGCATTAAATTCGTTTTACAAAAATCACCCTTCGTCAAACCATGAAATCAGACCTTAAAAATATTTTTATTAGATAGAGATTAATTTTCCAATTCCAAAACATATTTATTTGTCAAATTTGGATAAGCGGTGTAGAAGATATGAATTTTTCAATACTGACCAATAGGAAATTGCCACATCATCAAACTGATCGAGAAAATTGAAGAGAGAGGGAGAGGGAGAAAACACCATTTGACCAAAGATCAGGTTTGAAGTTGCATAGGTAACCAAACTAGATCTTATAGAGAAGATAAAACAACAAGAAACCAAAACCCTAGAAGAACATGGTAAAAATAGATGGAAATCATCGATTTTAAACATAGAAGCATGAGTTTTAAGCATGTACTAAGCAATATATGAGAAGGGGGTTAACAAAACTTGCCTCTAGGAAGGTAAGAATTTCCAAACAGAAAGGATCCCAAGATTAGAAGGTCTGGTTGCTCCAAGACAAGCTCCTTTCTTTGAGAAAAGATCACCTTCTCCACTTTAGAGGTGCAAATCCTAGCAAAAGAGCATGGAGATGAAATGTTATAGGGTTCTAGGTGGAGTTTTACCATGGAAGGTCATGGTTATGACCTGGAAGAAGGTGGGAGGAATACTAACAGCATGAAAACAGGGAAGGAAAGGAGGATTCTTACTAGTTTTGGTCAAAATCACCAAGGAGGAGCTTAAGAAATCCTAAATAGAGAAATTTGGGACCCTAGGAGCCTTCTTCACCAAGGTAGGCACCATGTTTTACCTTGGGACAAAAACTTCGTGGCCAAACATAGAAGGGATGATGCTCTAAGATGTGATAAAGAGAAGGAGAGGATTTCTTCTTGGATTGGGAGGTGGGAAGGGGTAGGCATGGCTTTATAAAGACGGGGGCTAGTATGAGGTGTCTATGGGACTTTCCATGTGTCCTTAGGATAGGGCTTCATGGCCATGCAAGAGGACAGATCATAGAGTCTTGTTGTATACCAAAGGTCGGTTCTAAGAGCCCCTGGAGCCTTCTAGGACATCCCCAATGTCCTTTAAACAAAGAAATAACCCCATTGGTTGATAGCTTTTAAAGATAAGCACATTTATAAAGAGGGCAATCCCTATAATGCCCTTGGAGAGAAACACCTTCAAACCAAGGTGCAACCCGATTCCCCATGGTTAAAAATCACGTGAATGGTAAGGGAATATCTAAAGATTAAAATTCAGGTGATAATTTGCAAAGAAAACCTCCCAATTGGGTAAATTGCTTAAAAGTCCAGAATGTACCTAAATTGCATAACTTGTACAAACAACATCCAAATCAAACCAAATTTGAAACTAAGGCTCATTTTATGTTTTCAAATCATATAAAAAAGTTATATTAAGGTTTATAGTACTTAATTATGGTAATTAAGCTTTCACTGAGGTATTTGTGCATAAACCCTTACATTGGTACAATTAGTGAATAAATGTTCACTAAACCACTATAAATTCCACTAATTAAACATAAACGACATAAAGGATAGAAATGAAAGGGAAACTTGGGAAAAAGGTTTAATTGGAGATTACATCTAAGATTCATTATGTTACAACACTCCACCCCTTTAAAAGGATTTCATCCTCGAAATCTCAAGCAAAAAGAGGGGTGAGTACGTAACATTTCATCTCTCAACTCCCAAGTGGTTTCTTCCAGACCATGATATTTCCATAAAACATTTACCAGCTCAATCTCTTTGTTCTTCAGTTGCTTTACTCGAGAGTCAAGGATCTTCACAGGTAGCTCTTCATAGGTCAGATTCTCATGTATCTCTAAAGACTCAATAGTAAGTACATGAAAACAGTCCTTTACATACACATTCAGCACAGAGACATGGAACACGTTATGAATCTTATCATAGGAAGGAGGTAAGGCTAAGTGGTATGCATAGTCTCCAACCTTATCTAAGATTTCAAATGGTCAAACATAGTGGGGACTCAACTTGCCTTTAAATTTAGATCTAGCAATAGAACAGATAGGCTTCATCTTCATAAATGCATAGTCACCCACTAGGAAGTTAATATTGGACCTTTTCTTGTCAGCATATTGGAAGTTAAGCAGCTTTCATGCGTTTCTTTATCAACTGCACCTTTTCTGTCATCATTTGCATGTCATCGGTCTTCACTAGAGAACGTTCACCAACATCTTCCCAATGCAAAGGTGAACGACATGGTCTACCATAGAGAGCTTCAAAAGGTGGCATACCAATACTAGCTTGGTAGCTATTGTTGTAAGCAAACTCAGCTAATGGTAGATACTGATCCCATGCACCACCCCAATCCATCACACAAGCACAAAGCAAGTCCTCTAGAATCTGAACTGTTCTCTCAAATTGACCATCAGTCTGTGGGTGGTAAGCAGTACTGAAATGCAAGTCAGTACCCATCTCCTCCTGAATATTACCCCATAAATGAGAAGTAAACTTTGGGTCACAATCAAAAACTATTACCTCAGGTACTCCATGCAGGCGTACGATCCACTCAATGCACAAATGAGCCATATCTGCAACTTTGTAATTGGTTTTGAAAGGCAAGAAATGATTAGATTTTTTAAGCCGATCAATAACCACCCAAACAGCATCATAACCTTTCTTGGACTTGGGGAAACCATCATAACCTTTCTTGGACTTGGGGAAACCAGTAAGGAAGTCCATTGTGATCTTCTCCCACTTCCATTCTGGAACTTCAAGAGGGTGAAGAAGACCACCAGGTCATTGATGTTCGATCTTGACTTGCTGACATGTTAAGCACTTCGTGATGAACAGAGCTATATCATTCTTCATGTTCTTCCACCAAACGCTTCGCTGTAAGTCCTTGTAAATTTTTGTTGTGCCAGGATGAATAGTGTACTTGGACCCATTCGCTTCACTCAACACCTTCTGTCTCAAATCACCCACGTCAGGAATCCACAACCTTTATCTAAAGTAGACAGCACCATCCACTCCGATAGAGAAGTTAGATTGTGGTTTCTCGATCGAGGCCTTCATCTTTTCCATCTCAGAGCTTTCCAATTGTGCATAAATAACTTCTGAGATCCAAGTCGGTGTAATAGTCAAACTATCCATATGGACACACAACTTGTCTTCGTCCACTGAATCGACAGGTTGATGTCGCCAACTAGTCACATATTTGAGATTTTCCCATACCGAACATCTCAGAGCAGCACAAACGACATCCTTCTTGCAATTTAAAGCATCAGCTATGACGTTTGCTTTACCAAGATTATAGGTGATGGTGAAGTCATAATCTTTGAGATATTCCATCCACCTTCACTGTCGTAGATTCAGATCCTTTTGCATCAACAGGTGCCTCAAGCTTTTATGGTCGGAGAAAACTTCAAACTTCACACCATAGAGATAATGTCGCCAGATTTTCAGAGCATGAATGATGGCAGCAAGCTCTAAATCATGTGTAGGCCAATTAACTTCATTCATTTTCAATTGGCAGGAAGCATAAGCGATCACCTTTCCATTTTGCATCAAAACAAACTCTAAGCCTTGTTTAGAAGCATTAGTGTAGATGACATAGGGTATGCCTTCAACAGGTAAGGAATGGGAGTAGAAGTCAAACACTCCTTCAGCTTTAGGAAATTGTTCTCACATTCTGGTGTCCAATAGAACTTGACCTCCTTTCACGTCAGCTTGGTTAAAGGCAAGGCCAACTCAGAGAAGTTCTTGATAAACCTTTGATAGTAACTTGCTAATCCAAGGAAACTATGGATCTCTGAGGGATTCTTTGGAGCTTTCCACTTGGTCACAACTTCTACCTTTATAGGATCAATAGCTATATGTTTGACAGAAATTACATGACCCAGAAACATCACCTCCTTTATCCAGAACTCACACTTTGAGAATTTTTCATAGAGTTGATTTTCTCATAGTGTGTTGAGTACAATCCGCAGATGCTCGCGATGTTGTTCTAACGTCTTGGAATAAACCAAAATGTTGTCGATAAACACCACCATGAACTTGTCAAGGTATGGGAGGAACACTCGGTTCATCAAGTCCATGAAGGCAGCAGGGGCATTTGTCAAGCCGAAAGGCATGACCATGAATTCGTAATGCCCATAGCGAGTTCTGAACGCCGTCTTCGGGACATCATCATCTTTTACGCGCATCTGGTAGTAGCCACTTCACATATCCATCTTGGAGAACACAGTGGCTGACTTCAACTAGTCAAACAAGTCGTCGATGCGAGGTAAAGGATAACGGTTCTTCACTGTCACTTGGTTAAGCATGAAGTAGTCCATACACATCTACATCGAACCATCATTCTTCTTCACGGATAGGATAGGGGCTCCCCAAGGTGAAACATTGGGGTGGATGAAGCCCATGTTGAGAAGCTCTTCTAGCTGCTTCTTCAGTTCGGCAAGCTCAGTAGGGGCCAAGCGGTAAGGCAGCTTGGCTATTGGCGAAGTTCTGGGTACAAGCTCGATGGAGAACTCCACCTCCCGAGTTAGTGGAAAACCAGATATCTCCTCAAGAAAGACGTCCGGGAAGTCCTTCACCACATCTATGTGGTAGAGAGAAGAAGGTGTAGCCTCGAGGACTATAGAGGCTAAGAAAGCTCTACACCCTTGTGAGACTAGCTTTTCAGCTTTGATGGCGAAGATAACAAATTTTAGATCTTTTCGCTTCCTACCCTTGACACACAATCTTCCCTCAACAGGATGTGACAAACTAACCTTTGATTCTTCACAAAACAAAATAGCTTTGTACCTCTTCAACCAATCCATTCCCAGGATGACATCAAAGGCGGTCATGTCGAGCAAGATGAAATCTGTGGGAAACATTATACCAGATATACAGAGGTCCATGGTTGGAGTTTGGAGATACGAAGAGAAGATCTTACCACTAGGGGTTTTTACATCTAGTATATGATCCATATACTCATATTCTATTTCTAACATAGAAGTAAACTGACAAGATATGAAGGTATTGGATGAGCCAGAATCAAACAGTGCCTTTATAGGATGCATATTAAGATGCAAGGTACCTTCAATAACTTCATTATCTTCACTTGCTTCCTCAGTATTGAGAGCAAACACTCTCCCATTTTGCCTCTCCACTGGCAGTCGCCTCGAGTTCTGGTTGTTGTTGTTGTTGTTATTCCGCAGAGGTAGATTCTACCTTGGATGTTGTGGTTGTTGGGCATTATTCTGTCCCTACTGGAAATGGGGGCATAGTGGTCGGATATGCCCAACTTGGCCACACTCTTGGCAGGTCAGAGGAGGCTGGTTGTCTTTATGAGTAGGTGCATTGTTGGCAGGATATCTCCCTGGAGGATGGTGGCAAGAACAATTATTGCACCAATCACGTCTACGATTCTCATTTTGGGTAGAGTTCTTCCTCTTGTTGTTGTTGTAGCCATTACTGTGTCCATAGGATTGGAATCCTAGGTAGGACTCGATGTCCAGGGCCTTATCCACCATCTGCTAGAAGGTGAGTGGAAGCTATGGAACAAGAGTTCGGCCCACTTGGTAGTTCAGGCCCTCTAAGAACAATTTTGCCCTTCTCTCAGCTCCAAGGTCGGTGGCATAGCATTCTAGAAGTAGGAACTATTGGATGTATTCAGACACACTCATGCTTCCCTGCATGAGGCTGTATAACTCAGCTTCCTTCTTCCTCAGGAAGGTAGGATAGATGTACTTCTCCCTGAAGAGCTTCAGGAACTGGTCCCACTCCATGGTAGAGGTGTCTCGAGTGCGGGCGACACCATTCCACCAGACACGTGACGGTCTGTCCAACACATACGTCATGAATCGAACTTTCTGGTGAGGAGGGCATGCCATACCCTCGAAGGTCCGATCCAAATCCAACACCCAATCATCAGCTTTATCCACCATTTTGTATTCACTTTCACCCTTGAAGTAGGGTGGATGCATCTTTATGAAGTTGGTGAGGGTGAACTCCCTCAGCTTGTTGGCATTGGCGGCCAATGTGTGGAGTTTCCCCATCATGGTGGAGAGCAACTGGAGCAGCATTGCCAGCTCTTGCTCCGGTGTGAAGGCGGGGGTGCTCAGAGTAGTAGGGTTGACCACACTATGGCCAGCAGGAGTCACAGGAGTGTTTCCCACATTGGAGTCATTAGGGTTTGACTCCTTTCCTTTGTTCCTGCTATCGAACAAGTCACCTATCCTGAAAGGTATGGTTAACATATTAAGTTCCCAGGAGTATTTGAATCGTAGATGAAAAAAAGAATAGAAGCATAGACAAGAAAAGTGTGGGTTCTGGTCTCCAAACCATGACATAAACACGAATAAAACTTAGCGGAAGCGAATCGGTAATCAGCGGAAGACAAAAATCACGGGAAATTAAAACTTTTCGAGATAAGAACTTGTATCCATAAAAAAACTCCTTTCATAAAGAGAGGTAACTGTTTACATCTCAGGATAATTACTTCTTGAGTAATTATATACATCAAGATACAAAATCTCAAGATCACATAACACAAGACTCCAAGACCTGAGAGTACAGAGGACACATAGGACTGACTCTAACTACACCACATGGCAGGACAAATCTCCACCTGAGATTACTGCTGCCCCTGGTGCTGCTGCTGAGACTGATCACTTGTAGGCTGGTTCCTTCGTCTCCGACGTCCACCTAAAAAAAAATTGAAGTCTACGGGGTGAGACAATTATACATAATTGTCCCAGCGAGAGTTATAACTCTTCGCCAGAAGCTTTATTATAACATCAAAGATTATTCTAAACAGTAAAGCCTTCAAAGCATTCTATAACAGTTATAGTTATAACAAGATCTCTACAATTTAGGAGATATGGAGGATACCAATCATTATAACAATGTAACATCAATCAACTAACTTGGAGTTATCTCTAACAAGTTACACTACATGGTTGATTATGTTTTACAAACAACATTATGCCCTGTGGAGATGAGGCTTACCACTCATACTCCAACTGATCGCTGAGAAGCCGCATCAGTATCATACATAGGTCATTAAGAGAGCCGGATTCTCATGACCTTCACCTTCCTCAGTCAGTAAGAGGATCACTTGTAGGACATCTCATGCCTCTACTATTATAGCTCACCAGGGTAAACTGGTCCTTCGCTATTCTAGAGTCACAGTGGCGTTCTGTACTCTCTTCGTCATCAGGAGGTTTCATATTTACCTACCACTGATACGGATATCTGTGCTTTCTTCGTCATCAGGAGGTTTCATGTTTACCTACCACTGATACGGTATGGAACTATAGTGAAGGATGGATGGATTCCACATCTACATCACTTTCCTACACTAGGATGTAAGGTTCTACACATCCATGTACCCCACATACTCAAAAGTATGTGCTCCAGGAGTTCCCTAAGGAAAACCTGTTTCACCATCACTTAATTTCTGACAATGATGGATCTATGATCAGGGCTCTACATTATACTTGATTAGTTAGGTACATTCAGTATTCTTTAACAGCATACATTGTTCTTCAAACAATAACAGTAGCATAGCAGCTATAAAAGAAGAATACTAAATGTAACAGGCCTAACTCATATCAATCATCATTTCTCATTATCCTCATCACAAGTCATCTCTAAAGCATGACCTTGATGGTATTCATGGCTCTCACAGCCCATTATCAGTATAGGATGCCACTGGCAAGGCATCAGATTACATTACTTATTCATAAGGCTAACAACATGCCTTCAATGAATATAACATCAACATCCATACCTGGATATGATTACCTTCATATCAAAACCTGCATGGTTAATACATCTGATAAAGGAAATACAATAATAAGGAATGTACTTCCTACTCTTGTCATAAGAGTTAAATCTTTAATTCTACTCAAATAGAGTTTATTGCTCAAAAGCATGCCATTACCCTTGAATTAGGGTTTACTATTCACATTACATGTCATCACCCTTGAATTAGGGTTTACTATTCACATTACATGTCATCACCCTTGAATTAGGGTTTACTATTCACATCAAGGTGAATTAAACTCATAACATCATCATGTTTGAGTAACACCTTCATTGATGCTCCTGGATTAGTTAAAGGTTCATCATTTATCATAATTAGGGTTTCTATGATCTCACACAGGTGGATCATACCCTAGTTATACTCATTTCTGTGTATTGGGGATGTTTCAATTGAGTTTCCATTTAAAAGAGATACTTTCTCTCTCTAGAGGTACTTTCTCTCTCTAGAAGTACTTTCTCTCTCATCGTAAGGTTAGGTGATGTCAACATCACTCTAAAACAGGTTGGGTTGAGTCATCATAGGCTAACATAGCCAAAAGCATCACCATTAAGTGATTAGAGTTACTTTCTCTCTCTAGGGTACTTTCTCTCTCTCTAGAGCACTTTCTCTTTCATCATACTAATGGTTGATGATAACATTAGACTAGATCAGGTTATATAGAGTCATTATGACTAAAAACATCATTCTCATGTAATTAGGGTTTGAATTGAGCAAGGTATAACTCAATTGACCCTTCAGGGGTATCTTGGTAATTCACCCCATTGATCATCATCATCATAGTCAAAAACCTTAATCAAATAACTCCTTACTATCTTAGATTATCATTAGTGTTTGATTTGAGCAACATTGAACCATCACATGATTGAATTCGGTTGAAAGTGTTGACCGATTGCTCACTTTGACCCTTCAAGTCCATGAGCCCCTTTCTAGTTCCAAGACCGTGAGCCTCCTCATGGGCTTGAGATCGTGAGTCACCTCACGGTCTTGAGGTCGTGAGCCACCTCACGGTCTTGAGGTCGTGAGCCACCTCACGATCTTGAGGTCGTGAGCTACCTCACGATCCTGAGGTCGTGAGCCACCTCACGGTCCTGAGGTCGTGAGCCCCCTCACGGTCCTGAGGTCGTGAGCCCCCTCACGGTCCTGAGGTCGTGAGCCCCCTCACGGTCCTGAGGTCGTGAGCCCCCTCACGGTCCTGAGGTCGTGAGCCCCCTCACGGTCCTGAGGTCGTGAGCCCCCTCACGGTCCTGAGGTCGTGAGCCCCCTCACGGTCCTGAGGTCGTGAGCCCCCTCACGGTCCTGAGGTCGTGAGCCACCTCACGGTCTCAACCACAAGGTCCTTCAACAAAGGTTCAACAAATCAAACGATGATGTCAACTGATGTTGAAGCCTTCAAAAGGTCCAATAACTGTTGACCACCTATGGATTGAGTTAATTAAAGTTATGCTTAACCAAATGGTCATTCAATTGACCCTCAATTGTTGACCAATTAGGACTGAAATCGATTCAATTAAGGTCTATCAATGTTCACCCATCAACACTCAACAATGTGTATCAACACAAGGTTGAACCCTTCAATTGAGCTCCAATTGGGCCCATACTTGGCCCAAACGGTCTTGAGGTCATGTGGGTGGACCCCACATGGTCTTGAGACCGTTTGCCCAAGATTTCATCAAAATCTAAGGTGATTTGATAGAGGTTGAACCATGATTGGTCACAGAATCCGAATTTTGATTAACTTGATAACTTATTTGCAATTGGGTGTTCAATTGGTCAAATTACTCAACCCTAGACCTTCAAATGGTCTTGGGTGATTGTCCTCACGGTCTTGAGGTCATGTGGGTGGACCCCAAATGGTCTTGAGACCGTTTAGGTCAATCAACCCTAAAAACCCTAATTATGTCACCATAATTTCAGTACTGATTTTATCTATGGTTAGCCCTAGTATTCACCCTTCAACTCTTAGCCCGTTTGGAATTAGACCATCAAACTTGGTGAGTTGTTAATTAACATAATTTTGAACAGTAATCTCATGGGGTCAATGCTTAGTCAACGACCTTTCACGGTCTTGAGACCTTTCGCCCAAAAAGGCAATTTCAGACCGTTTGAAAATCAGCAACTAATTCATTTAAAGTCGTGACTTAAAAAGGTCATATCTCCCGATTCCTTTGGAGTTAGTCTCCCAAATTTTGAGGGTATTTAGCCTATATAATTAGGAACAGGTTTCTTATATGGTCTACGCTCGGTCAACAGGGACAATCGGTCTTGAGACCGCGAGCCCTCTCACGGTCTCGAGACCGCGAGGCTCCCTCACGGTCTTGAGGTCGTGAGAGCAAACTGTTAGGACCGTTTAGGGAAAAGAAAAACGGTGGGTTTTTCTTGGAAATCACGCCTTCATCTTCTAGCTCAAGAACAGTACAGATATCCCACGGGTTTGCTTGCAAAATAGCAGGGAAAAGTAGGGAAATACTAGGAGCTATCATTAACTCGCATATAAAGATGCACATAGTAAAGCATAGGTTTAGAGTTATAAAACCCGCCTAAAGCTTGCTTCTTGAGCTCCAAGCTTTCAAGCTCCAAGCTCTAATGGCGTCCTTGAGTTCCCACAGGTTGGCCAAGGTGAAAACTCCAAGGAAGGATGAAAAGAGATGGCTAGAAAGATAGGGTTTCGAGAATTAGCCATGAAGATGACCTTGAATTCGAATTCTAACCATGGAATTAGGCAAGAAGAGGGGTTTAAACCTACCTTGCACCCCTTGTTCGTCCTCCTTAGCTCCAAGGCAGTCCTTGGTCGTCTTTGGTGAAATGAAACAGTAAAGGGAACGAAGGTTAAGTTCCCTTGCAACTAAAGGAAGGATGGCTTATATACATGGGATAGGATTTTCAACATTAGTTCATAAGTTTCCCTTAATTCCAACTAAGTCCTTCTTTTATTACTTGCTCGTCCCTTCCTCTTTATTCTAAGGACAAACCTTATCTTAAGTTATAGAAAAGAAGGCAAGGAAGAATAATCTAATAATAAAGTTCATACTTAAAGGGTTATTGCACATATACCCTGATTATTCAATCACAGAGCCTATTTCTTAATTTGATAACTCAATTGAGGTGAATTCCTCATCATTTCTTCTCTAAATGATGGCAAAAGTCTAAAAAGATACTTTAGATGACATTCTTTACAAATTGCATCCCATCATTTGGGTAAATTGCATTTTACCCCAAATTAGGGTTTCAAGCCCTGGGATTGCCTCCACAGCTGCACCTTGGTGCTCTAGCTTGGGAAATCCCTCAAACTTTGCCAAAGAGATTCTCATGATGTCTCAACATCAGAGGAACATCTCATCATGTGCAAATTGCAAGTTAACCCTTTCAACTGGGTAAATTGCACATAGGTCCATGTATATCAAAACAATGCTACAACTTTAAATAAAAGGAGCAAATACTGAAATATACGTTTCTGAGAAGCTTAATTACATGCTCAGAGTTAATCACAAGGATTTAACTACATATTTAGGCAAAACACCTAGGGTTAACTCATAACCCAGGTCAGGGATGTTACAAATTATCCACCCCTTACAAGGATTTCGTCCCCGAAATCGATAAAACACATTACGAGAAAAGGGCAGGATACTTCCTTCTCATCTCATCCTCTAACTCCCAAGTGGCTTCTTCAATACCACGATGATTCCAGAGGACTTTCACAAGACTTATATCTTTCTTCTTTAACTTTTTAATTCGTTTATCAAGGATTGACACTGGTCCCTCTTCATAGGATATGTCATCATTCAATTCTACTTCCATAGGTTGTAGAACTGACTCGGTGTCTGGGTGACATTTCTTCAACATAGAAATGTGAAACACAGGATGTAACCTCTGTAATTCTGGGGGCAGCTCTAGCTTATATGCTACCTTTCCAATCCGTTCAATGATTGGATAAGGCCCCATATATCTAGGAGCTAACTTCCCCTTCCTTCCAAAACGAAGGACCCCTTTCCAAGGTGAGACCTTAAGATACACTTTGTCTCCAACCTGGAACTCTAAAGGTCTACGACGTTTGTCAGCATAAGATTTCTGCCTATCCTGAGCAGTCTTAATCTTATGTTGTATAACTTTAATCTTTTCCGTGGTTTGCTGTACCAAGTCAGGACCTAACAACTGGTGCTCACCAGTCTCAAACCAACACAAGGGTGATCTACAACGTCTACCATATAAGGCTTCATAAGGTGCCATATCAATACTATGCTGATAGCTATTGTTATAGGCAAACTCTATCAAGCTTAGGTGTAGGTCCCAACTTCCGATAAACTGGAGAACACATGCTCGCAACAGGTCTTCTAAGGTCTGTATGGTTCTTTCCGACTGTCCATCAGTCTGTGGATGAAAGGCCGTACTAAACCTCAGCTTGGTACCTAGGGCTTTGTGTAACTGTTCCCAAAAACGACTTGTAAACTGAGGACCTCTGTCCGAAACTATTGTGACAGGAACTCCGTGCAACCGCACTATCTCTTGCACATACAACTCTGATAACCTTTCCGCAGAATAGGTTGTTTTGACAGGTAAGAAATGTGCTGTCTTAGTTAACCTATCAACAATTACCCAAATTGAATCATGTCCTTTGCTTGTCCTGGGTAGGCCAACAACAAAGTCCATGGTCACATGGTCCCACTTCCACTGTGATATGGGTAAAGGTTGCATTGTCCCTGCAGGCTTCTGGTGTTCAGCTTTAACTTGCTGACACACAGAACACCTCAAAACAAACTCTGCAACGTCCTTCTTCATCCCAGGCCACCAATACAGATCCTTCAAATTCCGATACATCTTGGTGCTCCCTGGATGCATAGCATACATGGAAGAATGGGCTTCTTCCAGGACTAACTTCCTTAAGTTGTCCACATTCGGCACTATCATTCTTCCATTATAACAAGCTACTTGATCTTTTGAGTCATGAAACCCATCTTGTTTCTCATTTCCATACTCAGATCTTATATGTTGAACTGCAGCATCATCTAGCTGTGCTTCTTTAATCTGCTCTCTTAGGGTAGGTTTAATATGCATCTCAGCTAACAAACCGGCTAGCAATGACACCTTCAACTGTACATTGTCTTGCCTTAAAGAGATAAGCATATCTCTTCTAGAGCATACTAAAGAGTTTAGTTGTGCTCTATTCATGGTTGATGTTGCTGATTTCCTACTCAAGGCATCTGCAACAACATTGGCCTTACCTGGATGGTAATCAATTGTACAGTCGTAGTCCTTGATTAACTCCATCCAGCGACGTTGCCTCATGTTGAGCTCATGCTGAGAGAAGATATACTTAAGGTTTTTGTGGTCTGTGAAAATCTGGAATGTCTCTCCGTAGAGATAATGTCTCCAGATCTTCAAAGCATGAACCACAGCTGCTAACTCCAGATCGTGTGTTGGATAATTCTCCTCGTGTTTCTTAAGCTGTCGGGAAGCAAAAGAAATCACTTGTTTATCCTGCATCAACACACATCCTAGTCCATTTTTGGAAGCATCACAGAAAACTATATACCCTTTTCCTTGCTCAGGTAGTACTAGCACAGGTGCACTTGTCAACCTCTCCTTCAGCAGCTGGAAAGATTGTTGACACTTATCACTCCAAGAAAAAGGAACATCTTTCCGGGTTAACTTGGTCAAAGGTAAAGCTATAGAACTAAAGTTCTTAATGAACCTTCGATAATTGCCAGCTAACCCCAAGAAACTTCGAATCTCCGTCGGTGTTTTCGGTTGTTCCCATTGTAGAACAGATTCTACCTTTGTAGGGTCAACACGAATTCCCGAGGCGGATATTACATGTCCAAGAAAAGATACTTCCGGCAGCCAGAACTCACACTTGCTAAACTTAGCGTACAGCTTATGTTCTCTTAGCAAGGTCAGAGCTTGGCGAAGATGCTGCTCATGCTGCTGAGCATCTTTACTATAAATCAGTATGTCATCTATGAAGACGACAACACACTGATCAAGGAAAGGTCGAAAAACTCTATTCATGAGTTCCATGAATGCAGCTGGTGCATTGGTTAGTCCAAACGACATAACCGTGAACTCATAGTGACCATATCTTGTCCTAAAGGCAGACTTGGATATGTCACTATCCTTAATACAAAGTTGGTGATATCCAGACCTCAAGTCTATCTTTGAAAAGACTGTTGCACCACGCAACTGGTCAAAGAGATCATCAATCCTCGGCAGAGGATACTTATTCTTTATTGTCACTTTATTGAGTTGTCTATAGTCGATGCACAACCGCATTGACCCATCTTTCTTTTTAACAAACAAGACCGGAGCACCCCAAGGTGAAGTGCTTGGTCGGATAAAACCTCTCTCAAGTAGCTCTTGAAGCTGTTTCTTGAGTTCTGCCATCTCGGCAGGAGCCATTCTATACGGAGTTTGAGCTATGGGTTTCGTATCTGGAATTAGATTGATTTCAAAATCAATTTCCCGAGGTGGTGGTATACCAGGAAGTTCTTCAGGAAACACATCCTCGAATTCCCTGACTATGGGAACTTCAGCAGGATTGGAACTTTCCTTGGTAACATCTACCACATGGGCTAAGAATGCATAACATCCTTGCCTCAACAGCTTATCAGCAACCATAGCTGACACAAGACAGGTGGGCAGAATCTTTCTTTCACCTTGAAAGATCCATGTGTTGCTTTCATCAGCAAACACAGCCAACTTGGACTCACAATCCAAGACAACTCTATACCTTTCTAAGGTATCCATCCCAAGGATTATATCAAACCCCTGCATATCAAGTGGTATAAGGTCCACTTGAATGCGATGGTCAGAAAAGAAAAGGATGCAGGGAGAACATACCTCCTGCAAAACGGCAGACCCACTCAATGGAGTCTCTAACAACAAACTATCTGCTCTATGACTAACAGTCACATTGCAGTTACGAATCACTTCACGAGTGATGAAAGAGTGCGTAGCACCCGGATCAATCAGAACAGATACATTATAGGATATAGACATATCAGAATATAAAAGTTTCATCTGACCTGCCACTACCCGTGGATTGACAACTGCCTCAGGTGGGTTCATAGCATAGAACCTCGCAGTCGCCTGGTGTTGAGGTGGTGCTGATGATCCAGCTTGAGACGCTTGTCCACGTCCTCGAGCTGCTCCTTGATGTTGTCTATTCTGAGATCCCTGTTGATTCTGTCTCAGAGGTTGTTGTGTCACACCGACAGGCCTAGAACGGCAATCCTTCATCAAGTGTCCCACCTTACCACAGTTGTAGCAACTCTTCTCCTGTTGTTGTGGTCTGGGTGGTCCAGTGACTGACACTGATGCAGAACTGTGCGTCCCTTGAAGCGGTTGACTCCGTCCTCTACCTCTACTTGGTGTCCATTGAGTTTGAAAACTCGATCTGGGTGGTGGAGGGTTAGGTGCAGAGAATCTAGGTTTCTTGGAATCCCTAGATGAAGAACCCTGGAACTGTGGATATCTTTTATGGGTTTGTCTTTTCTCAACAACAGATCTCTCTATCCTTCGGACTGACTCAACGAAGGTAGAGAATCTCTCTCTGTTTTCTAAGGCAGACACAGGGGTTGACATATCGGAATTCAAACCCTTTTCAAATCTTCTGATTCTTTCCTCATCCGTAGAAGCCATGTGCGGACAGAACCGCAACAACTCCATAAACTTAGCTTCATACTCACTAATGTTCATCATACCCTGCCTTAGTTTCTCAAACTGAGAAATCTTCTCATCTAGGAAGGTCTTTGGAAAATATCTATTGATAAATTCCCGACGAAACTCTTCCCATGAGAACTCTACTCCAGGTCTCTTCTGCTCTTCCATGTTCCACCAGTGACCAGCACTGCCTTTGAGAAGATAGACAGCATGTCTAACCTTCTCAGCTTCCGGAATCATAAGAATCCTGAAAGCCTTCTCCAACTCTGTCAACCATAAGTCAGCATCTGCAGGGTCGGCAGTTCCGAAGTACTCGGTAGCTCCGACACGACGAAGTCGTTCGAATGTCTTACCAATACCTTGTACTTCAGGCTGGACAGGTGCCCTAGGTGCAGGAATGGGCATCCTATCAGTTATATGTGTCATGGCAGTCATAAACTGCCCGAACATCGTCTGTATAGCTGGATCACTCATGTCAGCTGGGTCGAACTGGGGTGGCTCTCTTGGCGACTTAGGTGCAGGTTGTTCTATTCTCGGAACTCTTGCACCGCCTCGAGGTGCACTAGCACTACTCTCAGCCACGTGCTCATCGCGATGTTCTGACATTCTTATGTATCTTCTTCTCCTGAGGAGCAGAAGATTCTATTAGATAAGGAAGGAGTACTAAAGGTAGACTCGACATCCTAAGTCCTATGCCTCTGTAGACTCAACTGAACCTGGAGCTCTGATACCACTAATTGTGGGTTCTGGTCTCCAAACCATGACATAAACACGAATAAAACTTAGCGGAAGCGAATCGGTAATCAGCGGAAGACAAAAATCACGGGAAATTAAAACTTTTCGAGATAAGAACTTGTATCCATAAAAAAACTCCTTTCATAAAGAGAGGTAACTGTTTACATCTCAGGATAATTACTTCTTGAGTAATTATATACATCAAGATACAAAATCTCAAGATCACATAACACAAGACTCCAAGACCTGAGAGTACAGAGGACACATAGGACTGACTCTAACTACACCACATGGCAGGACAAATCTCCACCTGAGATTACTGCTGCCCCTGGTGCTGCTGCTGAGACTGATCACTTGTAGGCTGGTTCCTTCGTCTCCGACGTCCACCTAAAAAAAAATTGAAGTCTACGGGGTGAGACAATTATACATAATTGTCCCAGCGAGAGTTATAACTCTTCGCCAGAAGCTTTATTATAACATCAAAGATTATTCTAAACAGTAAAGCCTTCAAAGCATTCTATAACAGTTATAGTTATAACAAGATCTCTACAATTTAGGAGATATGGAGGATACCAATCATTATAACAATGTAACATCAATCAACTAACTTGGAGTTATCTCTAACAAGTTACACTACATGGTTGATTATGTTTTACAAACAACATTATGCCCTGTGGAGATGAGGCTTACCACTCATACTCCAACTGATCGCTGAGAAGCCGCATCAGTATCATACATAGGTCATTAAGAGAGCCGGATTCTCATGACCTTCACCTTCCTCAGTCAGTAAGAGGATCACTTGTAGGACATCTCATGCCTCTACTATTATAGCTCACCAGGGTAAACTGGTCCTTCGCTATTCTAGAGTCACAGTGGCGTTCTGTACTCTCTTCGTCATCAGGAGGTTTCATATTTACCTACCACTGATACGGATATCTGTGCTTTCTTCGTCATCAGGAGGTTTCATGTTTACCTACCACTGATACGGTATGGAACTATAGTGAAGGATGGATGGATTCCACATCTACATCACTTTCCTACACTAGGATGTAAGGTTCTACACATCCATGTACCCCACATACTCAAAAGTATGTGCTCCAGGAGTTCCCTAAGGAAAACCTGTTTCACCATCACTTAATTTCTGACAATGATGGATCTATGATCAGGGCTCTACATTATACTTGATTAGTTAGGTACATTCAGTATTCTTTAACAGCATACATTGTTCTTCAAACAATAACAGTAGCATAGCAGCTATAAAAGAAGAATACTAAATGTAACAGGCCTAACTCATATCAATCATCATTTCTCATTATCCTCATCACAAGTCATCTCTAAAGCATGACCTTGATGGTATTCATGGCTCTCACAGCCCATTATCAGTATAGGATGCCACTGGCAAGGCATCAGATTACATTACTTATTCATAAGGCTAACAACATGCCTTCAATGAATATAACATCAACATCCATACCTGGATATGATTACCTTCATATCAAAACCTGCATGGTTAATACATCTGATAAAGGAAATACAATAATAAGGAATGTACTTCCTACTCTTGTCATAAGAGTTAAATCTTTAATTCTACTCAAATAGAGTTTATTGCTCAAAAGCATGCCATTACCCTTGAATTAGGGTTTACTATTCACATTACATGTCATCACCCTTGAATTAGGGTTTACTATTCACATTACATGTCATCACCCTTGAATTAGGGTTTACTATTCACATCAAGGTGAATTAAACTCATAACATCATCATGTTTGAGTAACACCTTCATTGATGCTCCTGGATTAGTTAAAGGTTCATCATTTATCATAATTAGGGTTTCTATGATCTCACACAGGTGGATCATACCCTAGTTATACTCATTTCTGTGTATTGGGGATGTTTCAATTGAGTTTCCATTTAAAAGAGATACTTTCTCTCTCTAGAGGTACTTTCTCTCTCTAGAAGTACTTTCTCTCTCATCGTAAGGTTAGGTGATGTCAACATCACTCTAAAACAGGTTGGGTTGAGTCATCATAGGCTAACATAGCCAAAAGCATCACCATTAAGTGATTAGAGTTACTTTCTCTCTCTAGGGTACTTTCTCTCTCTCTAGAGCACTTTCTCTTTCATCATACTAATGGTTGATGATAACATTAGACTAGATCAGGTTATATAGAGTCATTATGACTAAAAACATCATTCTCATGTAATTAGGGTTTGAATTGAGCAAGGTATAACTCAATTGACCCTTCAGGGGTATCTTGGTAATTCACCCCATTGATCATCATCATCATAGTCAAAAACCTTAATCAAATAACTCCTTACTATCTTAGATTATCATTAGTGTTTGATTTGAGCAACATTGAACCATCACATGATTGAATTCGGTTGAAAGTGTTGACCGATTGCTCACTTTGACCCTTCAAGTCCATGAGCCCCTTTCTAGTTCCAAGACCGTGAGCCTCCTCATGGGCTTGAGATCGTGAGTCACCTCACGGTCTTGAGGTCGTGAGCCACCTCACGGTCTTGAGGTCGTGAGCCACCTCACGATCTTGAGGTCGTGAGCTACCTCACGATCTTCAGGTCGTGAGCCACCTCACGGTCCTGAGGTCGTGAGCCCCCTCACGGTCCTGAGGTCGTGAGCCCCCTCACGGTCCTGAGGTCGTGAGCCCCCTCACGGTCCTGAGGTCGTGAGCCCCCTCACGGTCCTGAGGTCGTGAGCCCCCTCACGGTCCTGAGGTCGTGAGCCCCCTCACGGTCCTGAGGTCGTGAGCCACCTCACGGTCTCAACCACAAGGTCCTTCAACAAAGGTTCAACAAATCAAACGATGATGTCAACTGATGTTGAAGCCTTCAAAAGGTCCAATAACTGTTGACCACCTATGGATTGAGTTAATTAAAGTTATGCTTAACCAAATGGTCATTCAATTGACCCTCAATTGTTGACCAATTAGGACTGAAATCGATTCAATTAAGGTCTATCAATGTTCACCCATCAACACTCAACAATGTGTATCAACACAAGGTTGAACCCTTCAATTGAGCTCCAATTGGGCCCATACTTGGCCCAAACGGTCTTGAGGTCATGTGGGTGGACCCCACATGGTCTTGAGACCGTTTGCCCAAGATTTCATCAAAATCTAAGGTGATTTGATAGAGGTTGAACCATGATTGGTCACAGAATCCGAATTTTGATTAACTTGATAACTTATTTGCAATTGGGTGTTCAATTGGTCAAATTACTCAACCCTAGACCTTCAAATGGTCTTGGGTGATTGTCCTCACGGTCTTGAGGTCATGTGGGTGGACCCCACATGGTCTTGAGACCGTTTAGGTCAATCAACCCTAAAAACCCTAATTATGTCACCATAATTTCAGTACTGATTTTATCTATGGTTAGCCCTAGTATTCACCCTTCAACTCTTAGCCCGTTTGGAATTAGACCATCAAACTTGGTGAGTTGTTAATTAACATAATTTTGAACAGTAATATCATGGGGTCAATGCTTAGTCAACGACCTTTCACGGTCTTGAGACCTTTCGCCCAAAAAGGCAATTTCAGACCGTTTGAAAATCAGCAACTAATTCATTTAAAGTCGTGACTTAAAAAGGTCATATCTCCCGATTCCTTTGGAGTTAGTCTCCCAAATTTTGAGGGTATTTAGCCTATATAATTAGGAACAGGTTTCTTATATGGTCCACGCTCGGTCAACAGGGCCAATCGGTCTTGAGACCGCGAGCCCTCTCACGGTCTCGAGACCGCGAGGCTCCCTCACGGTCTTGAGGTCGTGAGAGCAAACTGTTAGGACCGTTTAGGGAAAAGAAAAACGGTGGGTTTTTCTTGGAAATCACGCCTTCATCTTCTAGCTCAAGAACAGTACAGATATCCCACGGGTTTGCTTGCAAAATAGCAGGGAAAAGTAGGGAAATACTAGGAGCTATCATTAACTCGCATATAAAGATGCACATAGTAAAGCATAGGTTTAGAGTTATAAAACCCGCCTAAAGCTTGCTTCTTGAGCTCCAAGCTTTCAAGCTCCAAGCTCTAATGGCGTCCTTGAGTTCCCACAGGTTGGCCAAGGTGAAAACTCCAAGGAAGGATGAAAAGAGATGGCTAGAAAGATAGGGTTTCGAGAATTAGCCATGAAGATGACCTTGAATTCGAATTCTAACCATGGAATTAGGCAAGAAGAGGGGTTTAAACCTACCTTGCACCCCTTGTTCGTCCTCCTTAGCTCCAAGGCAGTCCTTGGTCGTCTTTGGTGAAATGAAACAGTAAAGGGAACGAAGGTTAAGTTCCCTTGCAACTAAAGGAAGGATGGCTTATATACATGGGATAGGATTTTCAACATTAGTTCATAAGTTTCCCTTAATTCCAACTAAGTCCTTCTTTTATTACTTGCTCGTCCCTTCCTCTTTATTCTAAGGACAAACCTTATCTTAAGTTATAGAAAAGAAGGCAAGGAAGAATAATCTAATAATAAAGTTCATACTTAAAGGGTTATTGCACATATACCCTGATTATTCAATCACAGAGCCTATTTCTTAATTTGATAACTCAATTGAGGTGAATTCCTCATCATTTCTTCTCTAAATGATGGCAAAAGTCTAAAAAGATACTTTAGATGACATTCTTTACAAATTGCATCCCATCATTTGGGTAAATTGCATTTTACCCCAAATTAGGGTTTCAAGCCCTGGGATTGCCTCCACAGCTGCACCTTGGTGCTCTAGCTTGGGAAATCCCTCAAACTTTGCCAAAGAGATTCTCATGATGTCTCAACATCAGAGGAACATCTCATCATGTGCAAATTGCAAGTTAACCCTTTCAACTGGGTAAATTGCACATAGGTCCCTGTATATCAAAACAATGCTACAACTTTAAATAAAAGGAGCAAATACTGAAATATACGTTTCTGAGAAGCTTAATTACATGCTCAGAGTTAATCACAAGGATTTAACTACATATTTAGGCAAAACACCTAGGGTTAACTCATAACCCAGGTCAGGGATGTTACAAAAAGTATATCTAGAATGTTATTGCCTAAAAGCATACTATTTTGGGCAATTCGTATCAGCTCAGGCCAGGCCAGTATCATATGGGCACGGGAGTCCTCATAAACCAAGCTAGTGGTGCGGAGGAAAATATTGCCAGCCCCTGAAATCCTGATCCATTCTTGACACCTTTGCTTCAACTTAATGTCCTAATAGTTTCCTGAAGGCTCTGATACCATGTTGTAAAGAAGCAAGATCACCTCCTTACTAAAATTTAAAGGAAGTACAAAACATCCATCTTTTTAGAAAAATAAATGATATTGAGGGATGCATGTATAATATTCCAAGTAAATAATCATGCACCATATACATTATAAAATGTAAATAGCAGAGGAAATAAAAGTACTAAGCCTATTACATGGCTTTCATTGTTCATTACATGATTGTTCCCAAAAGAAAAAGATAAGAGAAAAGGATCTAGCTATAACAACCTAGACATCCTTTCAGATAGCTTGAGATCTACTCCTGAGATGACTTCCTTCAAACTTGTCCTTCTCCTTGCTCAGCACCAGCCCTGGGTGGTTGGGAAAGCACCCAACAAAAGGGGAAAGAAAACAAGGTATGTGTCACAAAACTAGTCTAGGATAATAAAATAAGTAAAGCAAATATGAATAGGCTAGGGTTCATCATAATATGAAGATAACAAGAGTATGAGGCTATATTCAAAAGAAACTTGCCATTAACAATTATATTAAAAAGGATTTGCATGTAAGATAATTATGTCTACCTAACTAAGTAGGGTTGAGACACCTATCGGACCTCTAACCTATAGGTGAGGGGAGAATAAGACATTCCCAGTCACCTACATAATTATATAGGGTAGAATAAAAACATTCCCCAGGGCGATTAATTACATGCCCTCTGTTGGTGGTTGTACATAAGTACCGCTACTTTAAATTAAATAGAACATAAATCTACATGCTATAAAATTAGTCATGGCAAGAGTATTCATAATATTAAATAAGCATGGAAGTGGGGTACAAGACCCAACAAAAAGAATATCATTGTTGGTTTTGAGGCAATTTAACAAAAGAATCATGAATAGAGGAAATAGGGTTCATATAATGCCTTCTTAGGGAATATAGTGTTTGGTTTGCAAATACCCAAACTTAGTGTGTAAGAATGCACATACCTCTCTTACTGATATCAATTACTTACTTTCACAACTTTAATTGAGTCCAAGTTCCACTTTCTCTATTTTCAATGTCTTAACATGTATTAGAGTACATAGTGCACATTAATATATAGAAACCCTAATTTTAGACCTTTTTAGAAAAACTCGGATTTAGACTCTTAAAACATCACCAATAAACTTATTAAGTTCTCCTGGTCAAGAAAACATACTTTTATGTTAATTTTGGAGTTATGATGATTAAGATGTAATTTTTATGGATTTTATGCATTAAATTCGTTTTACAAAATCACCCTTCGTCAAACCATGAAATCAGACCTTAAAAATATTTTTATTAGATATATATTAATTTTCCAATTCCAAATCATATTTATTTGTCAAATTTGGATAAGCGGTTTAGAAGATATGAATTTTTCAATACTGACCAATAGGAAATTGACACCATCAAACTGATCGAGAAAATTGAAGAGAGAGGGAGAGGGAGAAAACACCATTTGACCCAAGATCAGGTTTGATGTTGCATAGGTAACCAAACTAGATCTTCTAGAGAAGGTAAAATAGTAAGAAACCAAAACCCTAGAAGAACATGGTAAAAAAAGATGGAAATCATCGATTTTAAACATAGAAGCATGAGTTTTAAGCATGTACTAAGAAATATATGAGAAGGGGGTTAACAAAACTTGCCTCTATGAAGGTAAGAAGGTCCAAACAGAAAGGATCCCAAGATTAGAAGGTCTGGTTGCTCCAAGCCAAGCTCCTTTCTTTGAGCAAAGATCACCTTCTCCACTTTAGAGGTGCAAACCCTAGCAAAAGAGCATGGAGATGAGATGTTTTAGGGTTCTAGGTGGAGTTTTACCATGGACGGCCATAGTTCCAACCTAGAAGAATGTGGTAGGAATACTAACAGAATGAAAACAGAGAAGGAAAGGAGGATTCTTACTATTTTTGATCAAAATCACCAAGGAGGAGCTTAAGAAATCCTAAATAGAGAAATTTGGAACCTAGGAGCCTTCTTCACCAAGGTAGGCACCCTGTCTTACCTTGGGATAGAAACTTCATGGCCAAACATAGAAGGGATGATGCTCTAAGCTGTGGGAAAGAGAAGGAGATGATTTATTCTTGGATTGGGAGGTGGGAAGGGGTAGGCATGGCTTTATAAAGAAGGGGGCAAGTATGAGGTGTCTATGGGACTTTCCATGTGTCTTAGGCTAGGGCTTCATGGACATGCAAAAGGACAGCTCATAGACTCTTCTTGTATACCAAAGGTCAGTCCTAAGAGCCCCTGTATCCTTCTACGCCATCCCCACCGTCCTTCAAACAAAGAAATAACCCCATTGGTTGATAGTTTTTAAAGATAATGACATTTATAAAGAGGGTAATCCCTATAATGCCCTTGGAGAGAAACACCTTCAAACCAAGGTGCAACCAGGTGCCCCATGGTTCAAAAGCTCGTGAATGGTAAGGGAATATCTAATGATTAAAATTCAGGTGATAATTTGCAAAGAAAACCTCCCAATTGGGTAAATTGCATAAAAGTCCAGAATGTACCTAAAATTGGATAACTTGTACAAACAACATCCAAATCGAACCAAATTTGAAAATTAGACTCATTTTATGTTTTCAAATCATATCAAAAGTTAGATTAAGGTTTATAGTACTTAATTGTGGTAATTAAGCTTTCACTGAGGTATTTGTGCATAAACCCTTATATTGGTACAATTAGTGAATAAATGTTCACTAAACCACTATAAATTCCACTAATTAGACATAAACGACATAATGGATAGAAATGAAAGGGAAACTTGGGAAAAATTTTTACATGGAGATTACATCTAAGACTCATTATGTTACGTCATATTAATCCAATTATACCATCAATATCATGTATCATAAGGCCTTTGGTCAACTTCCCATTGGAAGGATCTATAAGGGTGTTCAAGATTAGGTAACTCTTTTATACGTTAGGGACCTCAATTACCAAAGTCATTGAGTAAAACCTTGTCTCAACATTTGTATAATGAAGTTATATATTCTATGTGCAAGTTATAAAACAACAAGATGAGACAAGTATTGAGTACATACTAGAATACTACATGGCAATATTTGAGCAAGTAAACAAGCATACATATGTATCACATTTCAAGTAAGAAAGCCACAGTCATATAATTATTAAAGCCCATACCTGATTCAGAGATTCTTACTTACTTATCCTAGACCATCTAGCCACAAGCAACACCTGATTAACGACAAGATTGCATATTGTTGGGAAATATGGGAACAAAGTATAGCAGCGGAAACAAAAAAAATATCTATTTGTATTCCCCAATACAGAAACATCGTGTCAACTACTATGAAATAGGAAGGATGATTTTAGCGAGTTATACCTGGTCCTGGAGAAAGTCCAGTGATAAAACTCGCTTCTTTCCAACTATTGACAAATTTCTCTTAGATGGTGGTTGTACAGCTCCTGGTCTTCACCATGAACAACGTCTGCGCAACCTCTACAGCAACTCATGTGATCTCGCCACAGACTGTAGGTTGACTTTGCTCTCCGAGCAGCACCTAAAGGACTCCTACCTCTAGAGTAGTCCACATGGACCAACTAGAACTCTTATCGTTCACCAAGAACAGACAGGATGGAGTTGTCCTCACCGTTGGTGTATTACTCACCAACTTGCTCTCTCACACCGAAAACTTCTTAGTTGTTCTCTCCCGTTGGATATCCCTCCTTTTTCAGGTAGGACTTGCCCGGGCTCTCTTAGGTACCAATACAAGAGAGGACAACAATTTTCATAGGAACTGATTCTTATTTGTCTATGTTATGTTGTTGTTCTCTGGGAAGCCCCCAATACCTCTCTATATATAGCAGAGGTCAGGGTCAAGGTTTCCAGTTGCTATGTGATATGGGAAAAAGGTGTGGGAGTGGAAAGAACCAGAAGATCTTGAATTTTTGCAATCTGCAACAGCCAAAACAACCATTTCTCACACCCAGACGGTCGTCTGGTGTGAGAGACGCTTGTCTCGCACTGCCAAATGGTCGTTTGGCAGTTTCCAATCTGAAATGAATGTTGATATTTCATTTCAATTAATATTTCATATTAATTTCCTTGTTCCTCAAGTAAAGAACAATCAAAACTATTTGGGAAACATCCCGAACCTTTGTTCAACCCAACCGAGCCGTCTCACCCAAGCTAGACGTCTGTCTCACTCACCCATATGATCTTCTGGTAAGTTGAGATGAGTCGGTCAGTTCAATCATATTGAACTGGTTGGTTCTAGGGCAAAACTTACCCAACTCGATCTCTGGTCAACCTGACACCCCCAAACGGCCATCTCAACTACTTGAGACACTCTTCTGGCTGCCCAAATGATTGTCTCACCCAGTGAGATGGTCATTGGGCAGACCTGGTCAGCCAATCAAGCAATCAATTGCCTGAATTGAATACCAAAACACTTTAGCAATCAATCTAATCATCATTCAAGATCAAACTCCTCTTCTAGATGAGTTCCTATGTGTGTGACCCTATAGGTCCCATATCACATTGGCAGTGAATGTCCATAACTAGCTTATGACATCACAAGCAAAGAGTGGTGCCTAGTCGCACATCACTGCTACCCAAGTGAAATGGAAAGTTGGAGAACAACTTCAACCTACAATCTGTGTAATGTGTTGCAGTGATTGTATAATTCCTTTGTCTCTAATATCCAAGATTAACTCGAGGCATGATTGGTCATCCTCTCAATGTTCAATCCATGTTTCTTGAACCAAGAGCAAACTATCTGAGATAATGTGACCTCAATATCATATATTGATTCACATGTGCATGCGCTTACGTTTCTCAGTCACACTTATAAAGTGGCCAGGATATCATACTCCAATAGGAGGGACAAATCCCATATCTATCTCTCACAGTCTATCTCCATGTGTCAAAGTCACCCAATCATCATCGTTATAACAACCCATGTTTAAGGACTACGTTTGATGATTTCTAAGTGTACCCAACGACATGTGATGATTGCAGTGATTTTAGGTCTAAGAATCACAATCACCACCTTCACTATGAGAGATGACTATGACCACAAAAACATGTGTCACTCTCAAGGTGGTTCTGTCTGATACACTATTCTCTAACATGTATCTACGTGCTTGGTTTGATATTGCCATATCATGACTAATGAGATTTAGTCATCAGCCAACTCACACTCTGGTCTTATGTGTTATTATTGTCTACCAACCTTCCACAATAACAACTGATCATGGACATAATGAGAATATGTATATGTACTCTTAACATCTGTGTGATCTCATCACAAGGATAGGAACTTGACAACATACATCATTGAGTAATATAATTCTCTAGACTTTCACTTTGTATCCTCATTATCTCATAACAGAGTGAAACATATGAACTAGAAGCTTGCCTTTATATATGTTATATATTATTATTAATCAAATCCTTTTAGGTAATTATGTCATGTCAATCATCATATGATTGGCTCTACGGGCATACCTTACCTACAGACTCCCACTTGCACTTAGAGCCAATCACCAACGGATCTCATCCTTAGTGATCTAAACATGTCCAACATGCTTCTATTGCGCTAGTGCTAAAATAACAGGTTAGCAACACTTTGCTTATAGTCGGTATATTGCATGTCTTATCTCTTCGCTCCGAGATGAAACCTCAGTAATATGGTATCTGATATTCCTTGCCTAACAATTAGCTCAATTGTTGTCACACTATCTCTACTGAGTCATCAATGGTGTGAACGTCTATAAATTCATCATATGCACTTTTAGATCCATATAGTATCACTTTGTTTTCACAACACAAGCATACTGGGCTTCTATTGTAGATTATCATTAATGGATATTAGTTCGGAACCTTTCAACTAACCATCACTTATTCTTTTAAATCAAAAAATATTTTAATTTGTGATAACTTTGTCATTTATGGAAGCTTGCATCGATGTAACTCTTTACATCCAACTCCTCCTTTTATTGCTATCACCATTGACTAGCAATCTATCCTTAGTCACTCCTCAAGTACTAATGGATATCTTTAGTGATTTCCCAATAACCCTTATTGGAATTTATATCATCTTGTCATGTCTAATACATACAAGATCATATGGGATAAGCTTGTTAATAGATTACATGATAGATCCATTGTTGGGCAGGCCCATGGAATCTGATTCATGATATTTCCATTCTTTACAAGAATTGGAATATAGGGTTCATGAGAGACTAATCCAAATTCTCTCTCATTGAATCCTTACATGTTGAACTCTTTCAACACATTGCTATTGTATGTGCTTAAACTTCCATTGTGAAACCTTCAAGAACTATCTCATAGGTCTTGTTCCTTATCTCATAAGATGTTTTACTTAATCATTCATTGTTGAAGGTGTTTTTCATGCAAGTTCTCAATATTCATAATATTCAGATGTTATTCCTCATCATATGTGGAATATCCATATATGCTTCCACTAAATCTTTTGTAAACATAAATTTCTTCTTTTGTCTTGATTCCAGTTAAACTCATTGACTATGTTGTCAAGTGAAAAGATCCCACTTCTGAGTTGTTTGTTTCAATCCTAGATTTAACTTTCTAGTTTATAGACTTCATTTGCATTCTTGAAGTTATGAAACCTTTTAGGTTGTGTCACGTACACATCCTATGATGTATTCCCTTAAGGAATCTGGTTTCCATCTTCATATGCACAATATCATAGTCCATTATAACTAAAACAACAATAAGCATGACAATTGGTAAATGAATTTCTATCATGTCCAACAACTTGAACTTGATTTATTCAACCAATCTGTCCTTTCATGTTATCCATGTAGGTCTTTGCAACAAGACCCTATTGTACCCTTTAGGTGTTACCCTTTTAGGTGGTGCTATCAAGGTCATACCTTGTTAGCTTACATGGATCCCATATTACTCAGAAATATCTTCTAGTTGAGTAGTTGGCTCATCTTGTATGACCAACCCATCCAAATCGTTGGATTCACAATCCTCCAATCTCAGGTGTGTTCTACTAGAATATTTTGTTCTATGTTATATGATGACTCTGAGATTCCACAACAACTTGTGATTCTCTTTGTTCTCATTGCACCCATATTGTTGATCTCAAACACTTTGAGTATTACTTTTACTCCTACTGAATCATTAAGAACTAAGTTATCCTATGAACAAAACAATTTTCTTATTAGATTGAGATTAATAATTATGTTCAACTACCATGGTGTATGGATAAATCTTCTCAAGAAACTACTTTCTCAATGTGGGTTTCAATCCTTTAGACCTATTGGGATATTCCCAAATCATATCATATATGATGTCTTACAAACCATTCACGTGGTACATTATTTAGTGATAGGTATATATTAATGAGGATGTAAGAAGATTAGATTAATTAACAATTATATCATGACTCATCATGGTATAAATCCTTCATTCTGACACATCATCATGTTCACATGGATTTGCCTTGTGATACATCATCACGTTTCATTCCTTAAAGTACTCAAGGTATAAAGTATTTCAACATTTGATCATATCGAAGTATCTTAATACTTTGATTTATCACACTTCATTTATAATCTCCTTGAACAATTTCAAGAGGTTAATGTTTTCATTTCATTTGGTACATATCATCATATAACCAGTAAATGAAAATGAAGTATTAATTTTCTATAGCATTTATTCCATAAGATCTTCATGCATCATATGCATAAGGTCTAATGAAAGTTTTATCCTCCCACTACATTTAGTGAAGAATGTCATGTCATATTGTGTGTGAATTAGACTTGCATATTTCCTTAGGTTAATTAACCAAGGGAATCTAGATCAACATCAACATGTATTCTAGGTATGCATTTCTTATGTGTACATACAAGATGACTAATGATAATGATAATCTTGAGTTATCAATTATATTCCTTTGGTATAAACTTTCATCTTTGGAACATTTTGCATAAACATCACAAGATTTTTTTGGGCCAATGCCATGTAAGATCATATCTTTGAAATAGAAACACCAATGACTCTTTATTGATAATCATCCTTGTCCAAACAAGATGCATAAAGAAAATGTTTCTATTCTAATGGCATAATGAAATAGCAGTTCTGGTAACTCTATTACATGTCCATTGGGCTAGAATAAATTTAAATACAGACTCTAGATTCCACAACATTTGCTCTACCTTTCCCATCTTTGTCCTTCCATGAAGGCCTTTACTTCTTGTCAGATCCTGCACGTCAGTTCGTCAGATCTCTATTTGGAATCACATACCAAAATGAAGAAGTAATAAAATTTATCATATGTTATTTATACCTAAACTGGAGGCCATAATGCCATCCTTCTTCTTCTTTAGTTCCTCTAACCAGAATGGGCAATTTCTCTTGCAATGTCCAGGCTGGTGACAATGGTGACAATCGCCTCTTCATTTCCTTACTCCACCTTTTGTCGTGAGGTCTAAAGACTTGGGCTTCTTGCTAGCTTTAGAACTTCTTAGCTTTGCCTTTGCCTTTGCCTTTCTTGCTAATCATCATTACAGACTTGGGCTTGTCCTTCTTCATTTGTGTCTCAGCTATCCTCAACATGCCCAACAACTCTGTCAATGAATTGTCAAAGTCGTTCATGTTGTAGTTCATGACAAACTGACTATATGATTTTGGCAGAGACTGTAGAATCACGTCAGTGGACAACTCTTGGCCTAAGGGGAAGCCCAGTCTAGTTAGGATCTCCACATACCCAACCATCTTGAGCACATGAGGACCTACGAGATCTCCTTCTTCCATGTGACATTTGAATAGTGCCTTGGAGACATTGAATCTCTCTTGTCTTTCCTGATCTTCATACATGTTCTTGAGATGTTTGACCATCTCAATCACCCCCATGTTCTCATGTTTCCCTTGCAATGCATGGTTCATTGAACAAAGCATCAGACATTTGAAATCCACAACATCCTCGGTATGCTTCTTGTAGGCATCCTTGTCAACCCTAGGAGCATTTTGAGGTGGTTCCTCTGGTTCTGGCATATCCAGGACATAGAGCTTGCGTTCCTGTGTTAGAACAATTCTTAGTGTCATGAACCAGTCGAGGAAGTTGTTCCCAACAAGTTTGTCCTTCTCAAGGACCGATCACAGAGAAAAGTGATTGTTTGGTGTGGCCATTTGATTCTATAAAAGAATATGCAATTTTGCCAAAACTCAATTTTTTATTTGATTATTTAAATTTGGGCGATAACAATTAGGTCTTTAATTAATTAGCGTTCTCATTATTTTGTTCAAATTGACAACCCTCAAGTATCAATTTGGAAAATTGTAGCGAACAATTTTCTAATGAGCCAAGATCCATATTTCACCAAGTCATGAGTCCATTTTTTCCAATCACCCACAACCTGACTATTTAGGTAGGCAACTTGCCAATTGCATCATAAGCAACTCTTGGATAGATGATATGTGCAACACCTTGCCATGATCATATGCATGCCTCTGGGCCTTGGCTCTCCAGGTCACTAGTTAAGCTTGACCCAATAGCCAATACAATAGATATACACCATGTTTTGTGCAAATCTACATATCTACAATCACACTTCCACAAGATAGATGGCGCACCATGCTTTGTGAAAATATACGCTTGGTCGATCAAGTTTTTCATGTGTATTGAAATTGGAAAGTATCTTAGACTTAATATGTTTGATTAAGGGGTTGTATATATATATATATATATATATATATATATATATATATATATATATATATATATATGTGTGTGTGTGTGTGTGTGTGTGTGTGTGTGTGTGTGTGTGTGTGTGTGTGTATCTAATCACCACATATATAGTACGTATCATTTGCATACTATATCCCACAACATAAACATGCAATATAAAACAAAAAGTGATGGTTACAGCCATGTCTACTTGTAATTCCTTGGAGCCACAAGGAGTTACTACCTTTTAGTTCAATCATCACATCACATGTATGAACCTACAGTTGATGTAGATTTGTGCTTGCCAATCTGGGTAGATCGGTTTAACCTTTGAACTGGTCATCTCGCCTCTTGGCCGGTCGGTTGGTCCTCTTATCCAATCGATGTTTGGACTCCTTCCAAATAGTTAGTTTGGTCTCTTGGGATGGTTGTCTGGCCTCCTATCCAATATATGTCTGGACTCCTTCCAGACGGTCGGTTGGGCCCACCAGGCTGTCCTCTGGTTCCATCGTCCTCTTTCCATGATCCTCCAGAAGGTCGGCTCGTCTCACGAACTGGTCGTCTCAACCGGCGATGAACATATTCAACGTAGTTTCATGAAAAGAAACTATCCTATTGCTACTTTATTACATGGAATAAGAGAAACCTTGAGTTACATTTGAGGGAGCAAAGGTAGGAAAGCATTAACTTTACATTGGGAAGAGGAGGTAGAGGCTTGGTACGCTGATAGAGATAAATAAGAACCAAATCATCCAACCACACACAAATTTAGGGTTTAGGCCATAACCACACTACACATCCACCATCAAAATTGCTTCTAGGGTGATGCATGTAAATTGCATATATATCATATCATATCATATCATATCATATATATAGAGAGAGATTCAGGCTAGAATACACTTGAGTGTACAGATCACGTGAATACACTCAAGTGTGTTTGCATATCCATACTATTTTTTTGCAAAATGTAAACAATTGATCTTCACCGTCATACTATAACTAGGCTACATACAAATTTTGAGCCCATTTGGATGAGTGTAAGTCACTCATCCTAAGGGCAACAAAATCGACGCGCGGAACTAATTTGAAATGCATAATTTTTGCGGTCTTGATAACATGACCTATAAATGTCCAAATGTGCTCAAATTTTGCGTATGACCTATTCACAAGATGTTTAAGAAGATCAAAAGATTATATTTTTGAAGAAAAAAATTGCATCATGAAAAACTACTTGAGTGTATTCTGCTCCGAATACACTCGAGTATATTCTAGCCTAACTATATATATATATATATATATGGCTATTTATTCGTTACCCGCACGGGTAACCAGAATTTTTGCTACTCACTGGCTACTTGCGCGGCCAAAAGAGTAACTATATGGTACACAAGAGTAACTCTTCTGGTCAAAAGAGTAACTGTATTGATATAAAAAGTAACTATGTGATTAAAAAGTAACTACGTAGAGTCAGTAAATATATGGATGGGTTTTTTTTTATTTTGGGGGGGCAAATGATATTATTTTTGGATGAAATTTTTTGGGGAGGTAGATAAAATGCTCCTCTACAATTGTGAAAAAAAAATTAAAAACAATATCAGGAAGGGTGTGCGGGTAGCTACCCATGTGGGTATTAAAGATGAGCCCTACATATATATATATATATATATATATATATATATATATATATATATATATATATATATATATTAGTTTAAGATTATGTGGTCTATGATCAGATACGCATATGAGAGAATTTTAAATATTATCATCGTATACAATAGATAAATGATAAAACCAAAAATCTGATCATATCGATTATCTTAAAACATAGAAAATTGACGTAGAGTATAGTAGTGGAAACAAAACAAAAAATATCTATCCATATTCCCCAATACAACAAGATTGTATCAACTACTAGGAAAATAGGAAGGATGGTTTTAGCAAGTTATACCTTGTCTTGGAGCAAGTCCAGCAACAAAACTCACTTCTTTGCAACTATTGACAAGTTGCACTTGGACGGTGGTTGTGCATCTCCTGATCTTCACCACGAACAATGTATGTGCAACCTCTACAGTGACTCCTATGGTCTTGCCATGGATTACAGGTTGACTTTTCTCTCTGAGCAGCAGCCAAAGGACTCCTGCCTCTAAAGTAGTCCACACAGACCAACTAGAACTCCTGTCGTTCACCAAGAACACAGGAAGGAGTTGTCCTCCCCATTGGTGTATTAGTCACCAACCTACCCTCCCACATCGACAACTTCTTAGTTGTTCTCTCCCGCTGGCTATCCATCATTTTTCAGGTAGGACTTGCCCAGGCTCTCTTGGTTACCACAACCCGATAGGATAACAGTTGTTAGAGGAACTGATTCTTAGTTGTATGTGTTATGATGTTGTTCTCTGGGAAGCCCCCAACACCCCTCTATATATAGCATAGGCCAGGGTCGAGGTTCACAATTGCTATCTGATACGGGATAAAGGTGGGGGAATGGAAAGAACTGGAAGATCTTGAATTTTCACAATCTGCAACATTCGAAATGGCCATTTTGCACACCCAGACGGTCGTCTGGTGCGCGAGACAGTCAACTCGCACTGCCAAACGGCCGTTTGGCAGTTCCCAATCTGAAACGAATTTGTCTATTTTCATTTCAATTAATATCTCATATTTATTTCCTTATTCCTCAAGTAAAGAACAATCGAAACTATTCAGGAAACATCTGGAACCTTTATTCGACCCAACCAGGCTATCTCACCCAAGCGAGACTCCCGTCTCGCTCACCCAGACGGTCATCTGGTGAGTTGAGATGAGTCGGTCGGTTCAATCATATTGAACCGCCCGGTTCAAGGGCAAAACTTTGCCAAATTGATCTCTAAAAAACCTGACCCCCAAACTGCCATCTCAACTACTTGTGATGCATGTTTGGCAGATCTAGTCAGCCTATCAAGCAATCATTTGTGTGAATTGAATACCTAAACACTTTACTAATCAATCAAATCATCATTCAAGATCAATATCCTCTTCTAGATGAGTTCCTATGTGTGTGACCCTATAGGTCCCATATCACATTGGCAGTGAATGTCCATAACTAGCTCATGACATCACAAGAAAAGAGTGGTGCCTAGTCGCACATCAGTGCTACCCAAGTGAAATGGAAAGTTGGAGAACAACTTCAACCTACAATATGTGTAAGGTGTTGTAGTGATTGTATAATTCCTTTGTCTCTGATATCCAAGATGAACTTGAGGCATGGTTGTTCATCCTCTCAATGATCAATCCATGTTTCTTGAACCAAGAGTAGACTGTCTGAGATAATGTGTAAAGAGTGAGACCCGAAAGGGGATCCACTAAAATGATATAATACAAGAGTCATGTAATAATAAAGAAGCGGAAACAAGACTGTTACAAAGTTACTTCACGATTCATTCATACAATTATTCCTCACCATAATATGTGATTTTACAAAAACTTGAACTAAGCACAACTAAATCCAGTAGCAGAGGGTAACCCAGCCATTCCAAGCTATCCTTAAGTCCCTATCATGTTGGTAATCTTTTGAGCTCTTGTCTTCCAATGTACCTAAACCTGGGTGGAAGGGAACATCACCTAGAGCATAGGAAACAATATAGAGGTCAGCAAAGGCTGAGTATGTACACATATAAAAATAAATTTTGGGCATTATATTGGGGTAAAAGTGCAAAGAGAGATTTTCCCACAAGAAGGGGGCTATTTGCAATTAGGTAAGTTCAAAAGAAAGGTAACAAAAGAAATGAGGCATATTGAATTCAGATTACAAGCATGATAATAAAGAGTGTCTTGCCATAATAATCATCCACAAATTCATATTAAAACAACAAACATTTGCATGCATAACAATGTAGACTAAATATACCTAAAATAGGGCCATAACACCATAGGATCATGGCCTAAAAGTAAACAAGGGTGGAAACGCACACCCCGGGCAGAATACGCACGCCCTATATAAGTATGGTTGTACATAAGTACCACTATTCTAGATATTTTAGTCAAACATGTAGCATGCATAAATAGAGTAGCAAGACTATCATTTCAGTGAATTTCTCATAAAAAGACAATTGTAGCAAGTGGGGTCCAAGAACCCTTAGAACAAAGTAGTTCAACAACCACATGGAGTATAATGAATCAAGAACATGAAATATAAAAGTCCAAGTAAATGATTTCAAGTAGAAATTAAGAGCTCAAGAGATGCCTCATTAAAATGAATGTAGGTTTCAGTCAAATAATGCCCAAATTAAAATAGAGGATGTACATACCTGATATTCACAGCTAACCCAATTTCTAGGGGTGAAATTCACCAATCAATTATCTCCAAGGGTTGGTGATGAATGAGCTACAAAGTAGAATACTATTTGTTACTATTTGGATTGAAGCCAAAACATGTTCAATTTATGTTATTTAGGATTTGGTTTTCCATCTAGGTTTATTATTCCATATTTTTCTTATCATTATAGTCAATTAGATTTCCAATTAGGTCATATATTATCAATGTTGTATATCCATTTATATGATCTTTTTCGATAGATTAGATCCCCAATTATTATTCTTTATCTAACATAACATAGTTCCATTTAGTGAGTAGGATTGAAAATGTATATTGCAATATATGCTTTAAATACTAAAGTACCCTAATAGGGACACCTAGGGTATAATTCCAACATAACTCAGTATAGAAGTTAGATATTGAATATGTACATGAATAGAAGTTTGTACCAAATGATTATAAGGAAGTAGATTATTTATTAGTCTGAACTAACATGTCATTCATACTTTTGTGATTAAGAAATCTTCTTAAATATATTGTTTCTCCGTACTCCACTTTATTCAGCATATATTAATCTACATAGATGTACTTTATGTATTCATGTGTATGTGTAATTGCCATAATATATAATCATCTATCTGGGGTTATGGTTTCACAAAAGGAGGATGCTAGTACTTCGAATATTCATACATATACTTACTAAATTGTAGATTTATTATTAAACTATAGGATTTTCCTCACTACTATTCCTTTATTATATCGATGAGAATACATATTATTATATCGATGTGCATACCACTAGGCTACATATAACTATAGTTGAGTATACCGAATGAAGTTTTAGATATTATCTTCTAGTGTACCTAGTTTAGATATCTCAGTCTTGTTAATTCGATTGTCTAATATTAAACATAGGAAAGTACTAACCTGTCTCGGTCCAAGTAGAGTGGAGATTGATCTTTGATAAATGTCATATGCTTGTGTTCCTTGGACTAAACTGAATATGGATTCAGGTTGAGGTGTGTTGAATTGTCATGGAATCTCCATCAAGTCCTCCATGGTCGCTGCTGGAACTTGACATTCAATTACAGGTCATCATCGCCAGGTGTAGCAGGTATGATGGAGAGGAAGGAGGAAGTATTTGAGGAGGAAGAATGTATCAACATCATGAATAGGCTGGAACATGGTTGTGGGATATTAGTGGATCTTCATGATGCAACAAGTGGTGGTTGGCATAGGTTTGATGAAGAACAGGAGGAGGAGAAGTGTCACTCAGCGACAATGACCTACGATGGTGCTGTCTGCTGTTGCTTGGCACTGTCAGGTGCATTAGAGAAGATTGACAGTGGTAACCATGACTAGCTTGGTCTGAAGTGGTGGAAAAACTTTCTCCATGAAGGGAGGCAGCCAATCTGTCATGGCGGTGGTCGTCTGGTGGCATGGCTGGCGATGTGTCTGTCTTGCAGGTTGCAGGTGGTGTTGGCTATGTTGGGAAGATCAGAGTGGTGTTATAGTTGATGAAGAGTTGTGGTACTGGTGTTGGGCCCTATCGGCGTGACTAGATCAGGGAGGAGCGAGAATAGGTGCTTCTATGTTTCCTGGCGAGGCTTGACACTGCTTGGCGCTGCCTACTGCTACTTGGTGCTATTGGGTGCAAGCAGGTGAGGAGCAAACAACTAGGGTTTCTAGGGGCTACGAGGGTGAAGAGGAAGAAGGATAAGAAGAAGGAAGGAAGAGGAGGAAACTCTGTAGTGGGGATAATGGGTCAGAGATGCATCAATGGGCAGTGACGCAAGGGACAAGAAACTCTTTGTCACCCTCGTGCATCAGTTTCAAGTTGGTGATGCCGGTGACTATAATACTTGGTGGCACGACTGCTCCATTGGTGTCTGCCCATGTCATCCGCCATACTGGGGGTGTGGTAGTCTCTCTGCCTGACCAGATCACTATGGAGAAGATGTCAAAGGAGGTCACAACAAGGGATCAGGTATGAGCCGCCATCACTGCTTGCAGACAAGCAGAGAGGTGTAGAGGGTCGTATTCCGCGACGCCCTGATGACGGGGTTGGCCGGCAGTTCTGGCCGTCGCCCATGCTTTATCTGGCTCCTGCACCTAAAAGTAGGAGATCTGAGACCTACGGAGGCTGATGGGGTTAGGAAGCAGAAGAGTGAGGAGGAGCAAGGAGGGAGTGAGGAGAAGAAGTGAGGATGGAGGAGGAGGCGTAAGAGTAGGAGGGAAAGGGAGGAGCCGTCAGAGAGAGAGGAGGGATGCGAAAGACTCACTCCTGGATCGCGAGATAGATGGGGGAAGGAAGCGAGCGGAAAAGACCGAGTTGTGAAGGTCGTTCGCATGACATATGCATTAGAACTGAACAATGGTAATTAATATGTGACACGGATTTAATTTAATTCAACCAATTATCTTATAATCTACCTACTAAGCCACTATGTAGGATGAATTTGACATCAGATTAAGTCCAAAATAGGTAGGTCACCTAATTAGGATATGAGGAACACGAATTTGGACTTAGTTTTGTCTTTGGAGATTATCTTTGTTACATCTATGTCATTGCACATTAACAATTTAGTTAGAGCAATTTAACTTAACATAATAGCCAAATAGGGTGAAACCCCTTGAGTTATCTCCAATTTCACATTAAAAGATGTTTAATAGTAGATTTCATTATATGTATATCATACATACATTTAATGTATTTACTCATTTTAACACTTATTACACATTAATTTGATTCATTTCATCTTTCACTCCTAAGAACATTTTATGGTGTCAAATTAGTGTCAAGAATGGTGTTTTCTATATTTGTTCTTTAAGTCTTATTATTTAGTGTATTATGGTTATTTTACCTTGCATACCAAACACTAAGGGTATTTATATATCCATGACACTAATTATTCTTAATGTATTTTGTATTATGGGAAAAAATATGGTATGTTAACATAATGGAATAGGACCTTAGAATAAGATAGATTTAATATATAAGTCTGGATTTGAGTATGTTACAACACTCCACCCCTTAAAACGGATTTCATCCCCGAAATCCAACCACTTGAGGTATGGTAAACTGAGTTATAAACTTAACCAAGTTATACATTTCTAATATACTAATGTAGGGGGTCATATATTACTATTCATGTCACACCTATGGTCTAGTCTTAAGGTGAATCCATATGTCTCCATATATCATGCATCCATTAATCTACTTATGTTAGATGTTGGGCTAGAAAAGTTCCAACAAGACCTTAGATTATGCTAACCAGATTGTATCAATTAGGGCTACCCGCAATGTTATCATAGTTTTGCCATTCTTTGATCATGGTCCACATCATTTTCCTGATCATCATTATCATTGTCGTTATAATCAACATCTCATCATCATCATCATCAACAACAACATCATCATCTACTCATCATCATCGTCATCATCATCATCACCAGCAGCATCATCAATATCAACTACAACAACATCACTATGCACTTATCATCATCGTCTTCGTCATCATCAATATCATTAACATTATCACTTAGAGGGGAAAAAGGGTGAACCAAGGTCTTAAGTATCCAAGGCTTCTTCGTACTCTCTACAAAACACTTAGTCCTAGGGTTTCATGTCCATCATTCTAGTCAAGTACTTCTTCATTCAAAGGGTTCCTCTACAAACCAAACTTCCTTGTGGCAATGACTTGGTTCTAAAACCTTCGATAAAATATGAAAACTTTTCCTTTGTACATATGAATTAATAATGAAAATAAGTTTGACAGAAAGAAAAAGAAAAAAAATCTTACAATGAAAAATCCAAAATTGGTGCCAAAAATCAATTCGTGAACCAAGTCCACCACTTATCCACCAGATGATACCTATAGTATTATTCTATCACCATTGCATTCTACAAAATGGGTCTACTCCTTCTATCACCGAAAAGGGAATATGTCTACATCTCTATTTGAAGGCATACAAGGGTAACATCTTCTTATTACACACAATCAACATCTATCAAATCCTAATAATGCATGACATACACCATTACCCATGAAACACTTAATCATAATTCAAAATGCCTCATCTCAGGACCTAATTAAGTCATAAGATTACCCAGTGTTATAGGATGAAATAATTCCCATCACTAGCTGGTTTACAACCATTAATCTTCCCATGTTAAGGTAACCTATATATTAAACCTACTCATATCAATCACTAGGTAAACTAAGTGCACTATTTGGGTTATAGAGGTGAACACATAAGGATATCTACCAAAAGTTATAACTTTCACCAAACAATTCTCATGTATGAGGCATAACAAGCTCAATGAGATCGGTTCCCTGCCATTAGATAAATGGTCATGGGGCATAGCTATGATGAGGTACTCCGTGTTGAGGGAGAGTCATGCCTAATCATAATAGAGATAATCCTAATTATCACATAGTGTCAAGGATTAATCTCAACTCTAGAAATTACATCAGGGTTTTATGTTGTTTTTCACACATGCTCAACCCAAAATGGATGTATGTGAGGCGTACTAGGTAACAACAAAGAAAGGGAGTTAAGGTGAGAACTAGGATAATCCCTATCTATGACTTATTCAATCAACGCACACTTCATAGCTCTTAGGATAATATCCTAGAAAATTATGAGATGTAAACTAAACACTACAAGAATCAGTTATGTGTGGCTTCATCCCACCCCAGTAAAGAGGGCTTGGGTGTTAAGGGTTACAAGAGGCTAACTCGCATACACATAGGTGGGTTGAGGAGTGTAAGTGCCCAAAATAATTAGGGTTTGAAAATCCTAATTGGTATTCTACTACTAGGTAATCAGTTTGCCAATAACCTCTAAGGGTCACCTACCTAATTAAGGGTCATTCTAGGATAACTTGAAATAGTCAAGTTACCGACTTCTTAGGCTCTGATACCATTTTGTAAAGAGTGAGACCCGAAAGGGGATCCACTAAAATGATATAATACAAGAGCCGTGTAATAATAAAGCAGTGGAAACAAGACTGTTACAAAGTTACTTCACGATTCATTCATACAATTGTTCCTCACCATAATATGTGATTTTACAAAAACTTGAACTAAGCACAACTAAATCCAGTAGCAGAGGGTAACCCAGCCATTCCAAGCTATCCTTAAGTCCCTATCGTGTTGGTAATCTTTTGAGCTCTTTTCTTCCAATGTACCTAAACCTGGGTGGAAGGGAACATCACCCAGAGCATAGGAAACAACATAGAGGTCAGCAAAGGCTGAGTATGTTACATAATGTGACCTCAATATCATATATTGATTCACATGTGCATGCACATGCATTTCTCAGTATCACGTACCAAGTGGACAGGATATCATACTCTAGTAGGAGGGACAAATACCATATCTATCACTCACAGTCTATCCCCATGTGTCAAAGTCACCCATCATCACCACTATAACAACCAATGTTTTAGGACTGTGTAGGATGATGCCAAAGCATACCCAATGACATGTGATGAGTGTAGTGATTTCAGGTCTAAGAATCACAATCCCCACCATCACTATGAGAGATGATTGTGACCACAAAACCATGTGTCACTCTCAAGGTGGGTCTATCTGATACAATGTTCTCTAACATGTATCTGTGTGCTTAGTTTGATATTGCCATATCATGACTAATGAGATTTAGTCATCAACCAACTCACACTCTAATATAATGTGTTATTGTTGTCTATCAACCTTCCACTATAACAACTGATCATGTACATAATGAGAATATGTATATGTACTGTTAACATTTGTATGATCTCATCATAAGGATAGGAACTTAACAACATACGTCATTGAGTAATATAATTCTCTAGAGATTCACTCTGTATCCTCATTTTCATAATAGAGTGAAATAGATGAATTGGAAGCTTACCTTTATATATGTTATTATTATTAATCAAATCCTTTTAGGTAATTATTCCATGACAATCATCATATGATTGTCTCTACGAGCATACCTTACCAACACATACATGTATGAGATTATCATCATTAACCCTAACTAGATTCGTTTTAGGATTTTTGGCCAAGTTAGATCTCAAGTTTCTTATTAGCCCATTCAATAATCTGGTATTGATTTAGAGATCATCATGAAGGTGTGGTTCATGTTTCATGTGATTTTCAGGTTCTGTGCATTTTATATGACTATTACAAAATTCATGTTCCTCGTGTACGTTCTAGGGTCAAAGACTCATAATAGGTCATACAAGGCCATGATGGAAAAAAGACAAGGGATCCAATCATAAAACATGATTTAGATCATAAAGGAGTGGACATAAGAATCACATTCTAATATGGGTGGATGTCCCCTAGGGTCTAGGCTTCATATTCTCAACATTGGATATCAACATTTCAATCATGCATGTAATCATCAATATAGCTCATATGACATTATGGGTCAACATAAGACTTAGGTGGACACCCACATAAAGGGAAATCATTATTAATATGAGTCAACTCATATTAGAGAAGGTAGTTCATACTAACAAGATTTGCATGAGATTAAGGCACAAGAACCCCAATTCAAGGCACAAAGGTCACATTAGGCAAACCAGTGTCACAAACCTCACCATAGAGAAGGATGGTTGATCATTGACTTTAAGGACACCAACCATTCACAAGGTTACTAATTTGGGAGATATAATATTGTTTTATGCATCAAGTAGGGCAAACATAGAATTTGAATCAAGTATAATCATTCATTCACATAGAAAGTGTGTATTCAAAGCATTAGGTGCCATAAAGATAAACATACACCAAGAGGACAATGGTGGATATGAGTACCATATGAAATCCTAAAGTTACTGATTTACAAGACATATAAGTATTTAGATGTCATTAGGAGCAAGGTTAGTATTAATAGGTCAAAGTACATCACTGCAGCCCCAAACTAGCCACATATGTACAATTAAGGTCATTCATGAGCAAAAAGGTGATTAGGACCTTCATTGGGTTACAATAGCACAACATGTGCTGATTTGATGCTTAAGAGGGTCAATGTGCATCAAAGTTTTAATACTTAGCATTCTTCAGCATTCATCATGGTCAAAAAAGGTCAAACTTCGTATTTCAGTCAATAAGGAAAACTAGAAGAAGATTTGTGATCTGAAAGTTGATCCATGTTGTACGTCTTTTCGAGAGAATCAATTTGGTATATTGGTTCACTATATTTGCCCATGGATTATGGAGTTATTTGTTTTTTATCATTTTTATGATAAACTATAGAGAAATGTATTTGGGGGGTTACCATCAATCATGCGCCCAGTTCGGCCCATTGATTCTTCATCCAATGACCATGTCAGGGCTCTCTCTCTCAGGAGCCTCACGAACTGGGCCACTTGTCAACATGGATCGTGTTGAGAGGGCACACTACTTGCTCCTCACATCTGGATGATGTGTCCCACTGCTCAGCATGGCAGTACAGGTGTTGGGGGGAGTTCTCCACCTCCCGCAACCACACCCCATCCTTGCATTAACCGAGAACCCACGACAAAGCATGGCCAAGATGCTCGCCGAAGCTCCGAGCTTTGCAATGCATAGGCCACCATGGGCCCTAAAGAACTATCAGTCATGGTCCTCTAGGATCAGTGAGACCAAAGGCACCCTCACTGTAGTCGATGGTGCGTCTGAGCTGACACACCCAAAAAGGGGCTTCTGCGGCCACTGCTGCAACGCAGCAAAGAAGAAAAGAAATGGAGGAGGGGTCTCAATCTTGTAGGGCGCGAATGAGGGAGAAAACAAAGGGGAAAGAAAGTGGGAGGAAAAACATAGGGTTTTACATGGACAATCTATCCCAAAGGTGTCAGGATTAAGTGTATTGGTTGGTCGTCAAGGGAGTTGGTGGCTGCAACGGCCATTGCGCCGATGTGTAGTACGGAGGAAGGGGAAGGGTTGATGTTTGTTGGATTTGCCATGTTGCCTAATACAAGGTTCAATATTGTCCCAAGTAGGCTCGCACTGATTGGGTAGTCGAGGGTCATGTAGATGGCTGACATGGTGCATGCCCCACCTAAATTGGGTTGCATCTAAGATTTGGCCCATTAGGGCTAAAATTCCAATTAAATCAAGTACAAAATAACCAACTTTGAGAGGGCATAACTTTGGATTTATAACTCCGATTGGGATGAATCTTGTGATGTTGGAAAGATCATTGAGCCATGTACAACATAAATATAATATAGAGGAATAAAATCAAGTTTAAAGGCTAAAATTAGTCTTTCAATAAGGTGATTTATCACATAGTTCAGATATACAAGTTTGTGTCACACGTTGTAAAATTGAACATTGATGTGAGTATATTGGAGCCCCACAACCATCAAACCATAGAATTGACATAAATTTAAGTAAGAGGACGATTGATGAGAGATTAAGGGTACAAAATAGTAAAGAGAAAATTCAGGATGTCACATCACCCTTATCAGGTCTTGATTGTTTAAGTGCCTTAATAGTTTGGTTTTTTGCTATGTTATCAAATATTTGAAATATGTATAAGGATTCATAGTTATCTTTTAGTATGTAAACATTGCAGTATTTATAGAAATCATCATAAAATTTATAAAGCAACACATGTGATCCTGGTAGAAATCTTAGTGAACTCAATAATATTAGAGTTCTCTAAATCAGGCACATTGGAATTACCTTGCATATAATCAAAGAGCCTTATAGCAAACTTATCTTGGACACATATTTATCATTTTTTATTTTCAACAACATTTTAGGAATTAAATCAATATTATTCAAATGTTTTATCAAATTAACATTTACATGACCCAAATGTGCATTCTTTACATTGAATGATACATAAATCAAGCAAACTAAATTGTCATGCATATTTAAAATAGAATCTAAATAGGTTCTAGATGAATCTTAAAAAGGTTCTCCATATCGCATAAATAACATTTTCCATAAGATGAATTGTCCTAAACTTGTGTAACAATTTCTTTATTACACTTGTAATCTATTCTTAAACCATCTATAATTGTGATTGCACCACTAGTGATATTGTGTTGAATAGATAGAATTTGTGTGATTATCGGGAGCATTAGAAACTTTCTTGAGGGAAATTTAAGTCTTCCCATCCTTCTTCTTTGACTTATATAGTTTTAAATTCACCCAAAGTCATTGACCTTCCTGTAGACGCCTGGAAAGAAACAAAATATAGACTTATCATAACAAACATGTACACTAGCCCAATATCTATAATTCAATAAAGCAATACAAGATATATAGAATTTCAAGTTTAATAGATACATACCCATCATTAAGGTTTAAGGAAGTAGTTATCATGTTGATCACCACCTCATCAGTTGTACATGTAACAACTTTTCTGGCCTTCTTTGTAGGACAATCCTTGTTCCAATTGTCGACCTACCCAAAACCCCAATGTGGTTTGTTATTTGGTTTCTTTTGGACTTGACCTTTGGTTTATGTTGTGTCTTTTATTTGTTACTTGTTTCTTATCAGTCATGAAGTTAATAGTAGGGTTGACATGTCACTGTTCTCATACTTGAGATCCAAACCAAAGGCCTCTAACGACAACAAACTTTTCAATGATAAACATTGCAATAAACTTAACAGGTAGATTCATATTTGCTTCATGAATAACATGGCACAAGACTTGAAATCCATGCATTTGTTCAGAAACTAGTTTACTCTCAACTGCATTTTAGAAATTTAGAAACATGATACATTATAATACATTGATCTTAGTATTATATTAGTTTTATAAAATTCCTCATAGTACCATTGCTTTTATGACAAGAGGTTTATTTTATATGTCATATAGTAGATTGGACATTGTAAGGAGGATACATCATCTGCACAAGCATTCACTCTCCTTCCATGAGCAACTTTTTTAGCAGTCTTAAAGTTTGTTTCATCTGGTAGAGGTTCATCCTTTTTGCAAGGTCAACAAAATCTATAGTGGTAAGAGAGATTCCCATTCATCTAAACCAATGTTTAAATTTGAAGCAAGTGAACTTATCCGGCATACTAGATGTGTCAAGCAAAGGACATGTATATACATGATTAGCCATGATAATTAATGACAAAAATATGTTTTCTCTAAGACTATTGGAATTAAATTAGTCATTGTAGGAAATAGTAGACAATTGCAATTTATGTTAACACATTTTGTAGGAAATTAATAGATCTAGATAAGAAACAACAAGAACTAAACAAATAAGGACAACAAAGAGAAAAAAATACTCAAAACAAGATCATTGCAATTGAAGTTGCATGTTACTTAGATACAACACTGTGCTACACATTAAATGGATATTGCTCTTATAGAGGATCCAGTCCCAAGCCTATTGAAAGAACATGTTTGATGCATGTGAGAACGTCGTCAAGAAGCATCTCAGCATATGTTGGGTAATTCAGACCAATAGTTCGTGTCTTTAAAAGAAGATTAGAATGGAAGTAGCTTCTTCACTCATATCGGAGAAGATCTCAAGTAGAAACTAGGGTAGGGACAGTGGGTGTAAGAAGCAAGGAAAAAGGTATTTGTTAATATAAATCAAGGGTGTAAGAGTTTTGTGTGAAACTCTAAGTTCCCAATACTTACTTATATCACACCCTGAGATATCCCACTCTCTCAAAGAACATTGTAAAAAGAAACAAATACACATTCATTCTTATACACGAAGAGGCACTATACTATTTTATTTAGAAAATTTATTTACTAAAATATTACAATCCAAATCATAAAGTAGTCAAGAGCTATTCTTTTGTATAGCAAGATACAAAGGAAGGAAGACAATTCCCATAACCCATGAACCACGATTTGTGTGTCTGATTCTGGGTCATCCTGTAAGGTGAGGTGAGGTGATGCATGGCTTGGAGTGGCATTTGTGCCATACCCACTACAAGGGTGAGTGTGGCCTCTATATCTTTGGGACAACAATATGGAATGCCTAACATTTTTGGTCTTAAAGGACCAAATGTGAGGCTTGTTTAAGGGATTAAAATAATAAATAAAATAAATCTTGATGTTGAATTAGAGTTTTCAATGAGGCTCATGATCTTTACATGTATGATTTTGTCATGAGAACCCTATATTATCGAGTATGTAATGTCCATCATAGAGACCTAGATTGATGTTGTCATTGGTCATTAGGAATGGTTTACTTTACCATATATGGATGCGTGTTGGTAGTATGCTCATTCAATTCACGTCCTTGTAGTGGGGAAGTGTTCAAAAAATTTCAAACGGTCCAACTGTTGGTCATGGTCTAGGAAAGATTTGGGAAACACAAGGAGGTCGAATTTTAGGTCATGATTTAGGACAAATGAAGTGTTTCAATTTTAGATCACGACCTAGGACCAAACTGTGTTACACTTTTTGATCATGATCTAGAATTGAAAAATAATCAATTTATAGTCATGTTGAGACCAAAGGATAATTTAATGTCATGTCATGATCTGAGACCAAAACATTTATCCATTTAAGATCTATTTTGGGACAAAATAGAATTTCATATCTATTCCAATCTTATGTTACTGTCTAGGACACAAAATTAGAAAATAAGACATTTCAATTTAAGCCAATGGTCCAGAACCAAATGAGGAATTCTTACAATGATACGTGTGAAATTATGATTTGATTGTAGTATTTGTCTAAAATAAGGTTGTACTCTGTGACCCATATGGCATGAAAATAACGATCATAGTGTGTTTCAATTTAATGTCATGATTTTGGACCAAAATGGGACACATACACCCATCAAAATAGAGTTTCATCATGAGGGATTCCTTTCTAGACATGCCCTTTATCCACGTGCCTACTCAAGTTTAGGGATTTGATGGTCTTTCAATAGTTTAGATGATTCAATTTCATGTCTTGATAAAGACACCAATAAAAAACCAGAGGTCCAATTTAAGGCCTTAGGAATGGTACAAAAATATGGGTTAATTTTAGGTCATGATCTAGGATCTATCAAGTCATTGTGATTGATGAGATCTTTTATCCAAAGGAGGAAAACATTAGAAATGTCTTTGATGTAGATTCTTATGTAGATATAGGGATTTATCTTAGGGTTTCCTATTCAGTGCATGTACTAAAAATAATTAATTATTTTTACATAGGAGTGCTTATTCTATATAGGAATTTAATATGGGTGCCTATCTAGATGTATGACTTAATCATTCCAGTACTACCTATTGAAAATATGCCATGAGTTTGAATGCAACCTTGAGCACATGGATTGATCTTGATTAGGGATGGTAGTGGTGCATATATGGTGCAGTTTGTAGCAAAATCATAACCACACCACAAAGAAAAATCAATAACCATATCCACACCATATCCTCTATGGTTTTTAATATGAGAAAACATATCCACACTACCAGAGAAAGTGGTTAACTGTACCACACCACATCATGAATTTTTTATTATTAACCATAGTAGCATCATAAATAAAAATTATGAATTGTACATAATAAATGGAAATAACAACATAGACAACAAATAAAGTGCATGCGTATGTTTCTTAGTTGTATAAGGAAGACAACCATGTCTATAGTAGTTGTAGTAGAAAAAACTCCTCCTTCTCTATACATTAAATTCCACTTTTAAAATAGAGATCTAGCTATCTATGTGAGAACGACAAAAGACAATGTGTTTAGGATAGAATTCTACATAAGTTCATATATAATTAACATGAATTATTTGTAGTGTGGTATTATCCATGATTTTTCTATATAACCATAATCACACCACACCACAATGCTTTTAAAAATTTAAAACCATATCCACACCATAACCACTTGGTGTGGTTATGCGCTGTAAAATATGGTGTGATTATCTGTAGATATAATTTTTCCTCAACACCATTGCCATCCCTAATCTTGATGCCTATTTGGGGTAGGGTTTTGAATGTAGGAGATACATATTTTAGACAAATGTATGCATATAGGATTTGTTTTGAGAAATACCTACCTTGGATGATACTTTGTTATAAGATATGGATATTCATAATGAGGTGTTGTTCTTATATGTTTACTCTATAACCACCCAGAGTTTGAGACTTGAGATAAAATGATCTTAAAAGGAATGATTGGACTGTCCATATCACCAAGGTGAACCTCCTTTTTAGGGAGCTTATCGCTAAGAACTCTATGGCTAAGCATGCTTAATCCAAAGTAGTACTAGGATGGCTGACCATGGGCCATTCTGGGTCTGCACTGAAATGGGAAAATATCATGAGTCCATATAGATGAGCCGTGAAGGGGATGTCAAGAGTATAAGTAAGGGATATTGTAACATCCCAAGGTTTGCGACCTCAAATAAAATGATCTTAAAAGGAATGATTGGTCTACCCAAATCACCAAGGTGCGCCTCCTTTTTTGAAGCCCATCACTAGGAACTCTATGGTTAAGCGTGCTTCGCCCAAAGTACTATGAGAATAAATGACCTATTGGGAAGTTTATTTTTACTTGTGCGTAAGTGAGGATAAAGCACCAAATCAAGACTAATGGTGGTTTGTGGGGGAATTTGTCATTTTTGAAACTCTACTAGAGTCTTGAGAGGTGGGATTGGGCATTACCTACTCAGGATAGGGATTTTTAATGACATATACCATAAAAGATAGGGAATGTAGATAATCACCTGAGTGAAAGGGTTGATTTTTGATGATTGCCTATTCAAGATGGGCCTTAATTGCTAGTACTTATTGATTACATGGATTGCCTCATGAAAAATGCTTATTTAGACGATGGCTATTAGTTTAGGGATATGGTTGAGTATATCCTATTCATAATATGTATTTGATTTCAATTCCTCCATGAGTGTATGTCTGTGTATGACAAATGCCTATTCAGATATAACTGCATATGTTAGTTCCTATAGGAGCGTAGGGTTTTTTTATGGAGGAATGCCAATTTAGGGTATGAATTCAAAAGAAATGATATCACCCATAAAAGTTATAATTCAGGAAACTACTTTGTAAATAGGTGTTTATTAGGATAGGGATTTGACCAGGAGGTGTGCGTGTACAAAGTCTGACTTAAAAAAATATTCCTACTTGAGGGTTGTGTTTGCAAAATTGCCTACTTGAACATAGGGATTGGTTCATGACAAATTCCTATGTGAATGAGGTTATATGCTTATGTGCACACATAGAGCGTTTGTCTTTGTTAAGGTTCCTATCTAGATGCATGAATTTGTAAAATATACCCATATAAAACATGAAATGGTCAGGAGGGCCACTTGAATGTAAAAATTTACAAATGATGTTTGCAACATTATAAGGACTATAACATTTTACTAAAAATCCAAGTCTAGGTTGGTTATAAATGGGAGTGATTTGCATAAATTGAGCTACCTATTTGACTATATTTATCCAATATGATATATATCCACTGTTAAAATAGGATAATCACACAAAAAGAAACCATTGGATAACAGATGGTGGTATGGTGCGTATAATAGGAAACTAAAAATTTGGCATGAAGTTGACATTTGCCATGGTGTAAATTGTGAGTTTTCTTTTAGATTACTCCAACTACATGGGTAACATGAACTTTTGGAAAATAATTTTTTTGGGAAAATATTTGAAACCCATCCTTAGTTGTACACCATATGTTATATTCATTATATTTTTCTAATTAAATACTTGCATGGACAAAACTAGAAGTAGGTACAACTAATACACATGAGTACAATAAGCCTCTTCTATACACATGGGAGATAAGTTTAATCCCACATTGCCCAACTCTAAGGTGAAGCACTACATTTTATGAAACCCATGAATCTAAGTCGTTTCGACCCTGAACATATTGGTTCTCATGTACGGACTTGTTAACCCTAGTCGTACCTGGACACCGAGGTTGATATTTGAATTGGGACATGGTCAGTTTTGTAAACCCCAATGTTAGATTTGTTTTGTCCCATATTTTGATGATGATTTAATGATTCCATATTATAATTTTTAATGAATTTATTTATTAAGATACTTCACTCTACATGAAAAATTGTAATTGGAGAATTAAATAAGGTATACAACTCAATCATGTTGATTGAAGGATGTTGACTACTTCTTTGCAATTTTGTTACAATTCATTCATTGTTTGTAATTTCTTGTATAGATAACAAGCTGTAATTATTGAGACGATCCACTCGCATAATTTATTTTTGAATTGGCCACTTAAGGCTAGTTTGGTTGGGTATACTTGTGTGTAGTTGCCCCAGTTTGCAATATAAAAATATACATCAAACTCACACTTTGTCATCCGACTACACCGTACCAAACAAGCCCTTAGTTTTTCTCAGAGAAATATCAAGTGACAACATCAAAATTAGGGTTTCTGAGTACTATACTAACTGAATTTCATTCTTGAATTTTTGACAAAGTGATCCCTTTGGGTGGAAAATTCACTTTGGACATATAATAAAGTTGGTTGGAATTCATCATGAAGTTTCATGCCTACCAACTTATTTTGATCCATTGACAAATAGTGGCGTCGTCTGGAATGTTTCATATAAAATACAACTAATGGCATTTAGAACTTCCAACATAATCATCAACTAGAATTTGTCAGGAAATTTCTAACCAAATTTATATTCCTGAGACATGAAAGATAGTAGTTGGATGGATTTTGGAATACAATTTGCAATCGAATGACCTATCATGGTTACTTTTGAAAAGTCTTAAAATAGTAGTTTTTGGGAGACAAAATGTAGAAGTGGATCTGTTAGATTTTCACCTACTCCTCTAGAAATGGATAAAAAGCATCCTAATAATCTCCATTAACTAGTAGGCACCATCAACATATATATGAATCACTTGGGAGCTTCAGAAGGAAACCAAAGTATCCAGGAACTATCGAGTTGAGATAGTACCTAAAAAATCCTTTCAATTCTTTCTTGATTTTTCACTTCTTACTTCAATTGAATGACACTAGTACATTTTTGATGTCTAATGTCATTTTTACTAACATTGGTTCCAAAGAAAAACCAACACCTAATGCCTATTTCAAAGACAAATCGTCACCATTGGTCACGTCTTACTAAATTAGAAAAGACATGGATACTGCTTTCACTATAACGCCAGTTTTATTTAAGTGAAATTGACGTCTTAGATAACCCGCGAAATACAATTTTTTAGAGAAAAATATTTACCTTCAAAAGTTATACATTTAGCGTCAATTTCTTTAAGAACCGACGACATAAAGTTCGCGCCATGTCCCCACAGAAAAATTATCCTTGGGAATTGCTTTTTAGTCGCCGATTGTAATAAAGAATCGACGACACCGTGCAGAGGCCCACTTTTTTGTTTGGAGAAGGGTCTCTATCATTGATTTTTGTTATGGAACCATCATCGAAGTACTTTCACGCCTATGTCCTCCCAAAAATATTTTTTTCTCCAAATTGCACTAGTGTCGTCAGTTTCTTTGCAAAACCGATGACTAAGTTACCTTGCTGAGGATGACTTTTTTTATTTGGAAATGGGTTTCTGTCATTGGTTTGCAAACACAACCAACGTCGAAGTGCTTACTTGGTCGTCGATTTTAGCAACATACATCCACAACCAAGTTTCCTGGCAAAGGGCATTTTTTTTTGGGATTATGGTTATTGTCGTCAGTTTTAGCCTTCATAAGCTGACGTTTAAGACTCCAACACGGCCTTGCTGGTCAGCACAGTCATGTTTGTCAGCACTAGGTTATGTGTTAGTTTTGTTTGTTTAACAGACGACTAAGTTTTTAGTTGTTGTTTTCTATATCAACCAATGACTAAGTACACTTAATAGGACATGCGAAATGTTTCTTTCCCTCAATCTTCTATTTCATTGCAGATGATTTTTCCCCACCTTGCTCTGGTGATTTTTCTTCTGCCTCCTCTGCTGCTCTTTCGCCCCACATCACATGCTGCCCTTCTGATCGCCGGCAACTGTAGCCCCACCTCCAACCTGCTCGCCACTCTAGCCACCACTACTCTAACCCGTTCCAGCCGTCACCGCTCCAGCCGCTATTGTTCTAGCCTGCTCCAGCCACCGTCACACCAACTTCACCTCCAGCTACCACCATAACCCCACCTCCAACCTGCTCTAGCTGCAACCACCTCCACCTCTACCTTTGTCCGCCACTGCCGTAGCCTGCTCCACCATTGCAGTGAGTGGTTAATTAGAAGTAAATTTTGCTTAAACCCTTAATAGCCCACTTTGCTTATGAATTGCTGAAATCTTATTTTGTTACTTACCTATTAGTACAAATTGAATAGATAATGGTGATTCATTCTTGTTAGAGTTTTTATTCTTGTTAGGTCTTTTTCTAGCCTAGAAACCCATCAAAGATTTACTAGTTATCTTAATCAGTTAATATTGGTTTCTTTCTCTCTTGTTAGTGATTGATTTAACATAGTTCAATAATTGCTCTTCAAGATTGTATAGTTGACTAATATTGATTTAGTAGGGTTAATGATGCATGAATGAACTGACCGAAATCAAAAAAATAAATTTAATTAAATGATGTTACATAAAACCTAGGATATGAATGATGAAACTATGATCATAGATATAGGAATGAATACATACATGTATTTTGTCTGCCTAGAAACCCATCCAAAATTTACTCATTAGGAGTAAATCTTAGATAGTCCCGGGTTCGAGACTATTCTTGAAAACTTAATCTCACTTAGGATGTAAGTGTATAATGTATATTCAGTTTTTAAGATGTTTTATCAGCAGTTATCTGTTTGTTCTCTAAGTACAAATGTTGGTGCACATTTACCCATCTACATCGGCATACTTGGAGAACTGCGGGGAAATACTATCAAAATTTTCTTGAAAACCGAATACATAATATATAGTTACTAGTGAGATTAGGCGTTTGATAATGGGATAGGTGGTAGACACATTCGTTACTTAACCCTAAACCCTTATCCCTGAATCCTTAATGATAAACCCTAATCTGTAATCCCTAAACCCTATTCATGTAAACCCTAAATCCTAATACTTGTTTTTTCTTTGATCATAGAATGGATAGATCAAGGATGTCCATTCCAAATCCCTGCACCTCAGAGTTTATTACTGGTCTTGATTAATTTATAAGATTTGCAGAGGAACATAGGAAACAACCTGGAGATAGGTTCTATTGTCCATATAGGAATTATAGTAATAGCTTGAAAGTCGACACTATTGACAAAATAAAAAGTCATGTCATGTACAACAAGATTGTACATGGATATCAAAATAATATTGGCATGGAGAGAATCCAATTTTGATATCACTAGATGCTGATAGTAGTACTTGTGTTGAAGAAGAAATTGTCGCCGATGATGTAGATGTGAATGAACCAATTCTGGTAGACATGGTTGATGCGATGCTAGATAGTTGTGGAGTTGAGCACATCGATCCACCTTTCTTATTTAGAAACATTGTGCATGATGATGAGAGACCATAATACTTAGGTTATACTAAGTTTATGAAGTTGAGCGCTATGTTGAGATTGTATACTCTGAAGGCTAATAATAGATGGAGTGAAAAAAGATTCATGTCATTATTGTCTTTGTTGAAAGAAATTCTTCTTGAAGGCATCGAGCTTCCAATCTCAACATACAAATTAAAGAAAATGTTGTGCCCAATGAGAATGAAGGCTAAGAAGATACATGCATGCTCAAATCACTATGTGTTATTTCAAAAGGACTATGTTGATTTGAAAGATTGTCTTAAATGTGCGGCGTCAAGGTATAAAATGACGACTTTGGGGGAGTCCAAAACTGGCTCTCCTGCCAAGGTGATGTGGTATCCACCTATAATACCATAGTTTTAACGCTTATTTGCTAATACCATGTATGCGGAGAATTTAAGGTGGCATGCAGAGGTAAAGAAAAATAATGACGAGATCCTATGACATGTGTCTAATTTCCTACAGTGAAAGAAGATTGATTTATTGTACCTTGAATTTGGTGAAGAAGTTAAGAAAATAAAACTTGGGCTTTATAACGATGGGATGAATCTGTACGATACATTGAGTAGTCAACAAAGCACTTGGCCTATTGTGATTATTATATAGAATCTTCCTCCCTGTTTGTGTATGAAAGGAAGTACCTCCTATTGTCCTTGTTGATATCAGACCCTAAAAAACCTCACAATGATATTGATATTTATCTTGAGCCTCTGATTGATGAATTAAAAGAAACTCTGGAGAGAAGGTGTGATGACCTCTAATGCTTCACATAGAGAGACATTTTGTTTGCATGCTATGTTGTTTTGAACTATTAATGACCTTCCAACATATGGAAATTTGTCTGGATACAGTGTAAACGGATCCAAAGCATGCCACTGATACAATACGACTAAAACATGGTGGAAATATCATATATCTTGTTCATTATAGGTTTCTTCCAAAAGTTCATCCTTACTGAAGGTTGCACAAAGCGTTCAATGGATCGAATGAGGAACGAAGTGCCCCTAAACCTATATAAGGGGGTTTTTTTTTAATGAAAGAGCAAAAGACTTTGTCAATGCATTCAATAAGAGATCACAATGTACTATTCCCACACAGAGTAAAAAAGCTTTATGCAAAAAGAGGGCAATATTCTAGGATTTGCCTTATTAGAGTTCTTTGGTAGTTAGGCATTATATCGATATCATGCATGTTGAGAGAAACATTTGTGATAGCATCATTGGTACTCTGTTGAGTATACCAAGTATGAATAAAGATGGCATCAAATCCAAAATGGACCTTTGTGAAATGGGATTAATTAAACAATTAACAGAATTAGCTAGTTAGTTAGTAGTTATAAAAAAAACATATTTACCTCCTTCTTGTTACACATTGTGTAGAAAGGAGAAGAAAACTTTTTGTGAGTGCTTGCTTAATGTTAAGGTACCACAAGGATACTCTTTCATTATCCATAGATTGGTATCAATGAAGGATCTGAAGCTGATAGGTCTTAAATCTCAAGATTGTCACACTCTAATGCAACAAATATTGCCTGTGGCAATTCGATCTATACTGCCGAAGCATGTAAGGTTTGCAATCACCAGGCTTTGTTTCTTCTTCAACACTTTGTTGAACAAAGTTATTGATGCCGATGTATGGTAAATTTACATTGAGTTTGTATCTCTATATATGTGACAATTGATATGAGATTTATATATGCAAGATAGAGTGCCTAAGAAACCCCTTACAGCTCGTCCTCCACCTTTACCTCCTCATCAATTACTTGGATGGTTTTCAAAGGACCTATTTGACTTGATAGGTCCTCAATGAAGGGGTATGAACTATGGATAGAAGAACATGAACAAGGGTTGTCTATGATGGTTTCTATTAAGGAGGACACTATTGGTCAACCTCATGATACTAGTATATTTCTGCAAGATGTTTTGGAGTTGTTTAGTTATGCTTGGTTGAATACATCTATGATAGAAATTTTGATATGGTAAGATCTTATACTGCTATACACCTCGTTTTATATATGTTTATCCATTTTCTTATATTTTAATGCATACATGATATTATTGGTGAGGTATGCCCGTAGAGCCAATCATGTGATGGTTGACATGACATATACCATAAAGGATTTGATTAATGCTTATAAATGCAAGCTTGCAGTTCATTCTATTTCACTCAGTTATGAGATAATGATAAAAATTATGAATGTCTAAAGAATGACAATACTTAATGACGTATGTCTTCAAGTTTAAGACTTGGAGACTGAGATCATACAAATGTTAAGAGTATGTACATTCTTATTATGTCCCTAGTCAATTGTTATTATGGAAGGTAGATATACACCAGTAACATACAAGACTAGGGTGTGGGTTGGTTGATGACATAATCTCATTAGTCATGATGCAACAATATCAAACCAAGCACACAATTACATGTTAGAGAACAGTGCATCAGACAGACCCACCTTGAGAGTAATACATGGAAACCATCATTGGTGGTCATGGTCATCTATCACAGTAAAGGTGGTGATTGTGATTCTAAGACCTGAAATCACTGTACTCATCACATGTCGTAGGGTACGCTTTGACATCATCAAATGAAGTCTTAAAACATGAGTTTCCATAAAGGTGATGACTGGATGACTTTGACTCATGGGGATAAACTAGGAGTGATAGATATACAATTTGTCCCTCCTACTGGAGATTGATATCCTGGCCACTTGATAAGAAAGATTGAGAAATACATGAGCATGTACATGTCACTCAATATATGATATTGAGGTCACATTATCTCAGACAGTCTGCTCTTGGTTCAAGAAACATGGATTGAACGGTGAAAGGATGACGATTCCTTGCCTCAAGTTCATCCTAGATATCAATGACAAAGGAATTATACAATCACTGGAACACCATACACATATTGTAGGTTGAAGTCATTCTCCAACTTTCCATTCACTTTGGTAGCACTGATGTATGACTAGGCACTGCTCCTTGCTTGTGATGTCATAAGCTAGTTATGGACATTCACTACCAATGTGATATGAGACCTATAGGGTCACACACAAAGGAACTCATCTAGAAGAGGAGTTTTATCTTGAATGATGATTGGATTGATTACTAAAGTGTTTAGGTACTCAATTCCCACAACAAATAGCTGACTGTGATGTTTGTACTACCATACGACCATCTCACCAAGTGAAATGACCGTTTGGGACATCAGGTTGAAGAGAAATCAAATTGGCTAAGTTCTGCTCTATGACCGACTAGTTGAACTGAGCGGTTCCACTCAACTCACCAGACGGGCATCTCGTCTGGGTGAGACGGCTCGGTTGGGATGAATGAATGTTTTGGAAGTTTCCTAAACTTATTTCGATTACAAAATTCTTGTGGTGTAAGGAATTAATATGTAATATTAATTGAAATCAAATTGCCAATTTCGTATGTGATTGGAAAACTACCAGACGACCATCTCACAATGTGGGACGACTGTCTAGCGCACCAGAAGATCGTCTGAGTGTGCCAAATGACCATTTAGAGTGTCGCAGGTTGCAAAAATTCAGATCTTCTGGTCCTCTCCACTCCCACTCACATCCTGAACAGACTGGGAACCCTAGCCCAAACCCTGCCTATAAATAGAGGGGTATTGGGGGCTTCCCAAGACACAAACAATAAGAACAAAAACTGAGAATAAGTTTCTATGACAATTGTTGTCCTCTCTAATTGTGATAACTGAGAGAGTCCAAGCAAGTCATACCTGACAAGGGAGGGATAGCGACGAGAGAGAATAAATGAGGATCGTGTTGTGAGAGAGCAAGTTGGTGACTAGTACACCAACGAGAGGGACAACTCCTTTCTGTCTATTCAAATTGAACGACATGAGTTCTAGTTGGCATGTGTAGATTACTCTAGAGGAAGGAGTTCTTTAGCTACTGCTAGGAAAGAAAAGTCAGCAAATAGTCCATGGCTAGACCACATGAGTTTCCACAGAAATTGTTCTATTCATTGTTCATGGTGAAGACCAGGAGCTGCACAACCACCGTCCAAGAGCAACTAGTAGACAGTTGCATTGAAGTGAGTTGTTGTAGTTGGACTTGCTCTGGGACTAGGTATAACTCGTTAAACCATCCTTTCTATTTTATAGTAGTTGATGCGATCTTACTATTATGGAAATACATATATATAAATTTTTATTACCGCTGCTATACTCTGTGTCTATATTTTCCTATAGATATATGTTTTGCAACCACTTACATAAGGTTTGTACAGAGTTTTTACTGTCTCATGTGGCATTTCTAGTTCCATCCTTGATTATCCGTGTAGTTTAAGACCCTACATCTGTGGCCAATATTATTCTACCGTATTTAAATATTTTTGATAAAGAGAAAAAGAGCATGATGTTAGCTCCATACAGTGTTAGCTTTACTTACTTTGCTTATAATTTTGACTTAAGAATTACGTTTCATTGTGGATTTTGAATTATATTTTACCTGCCTTCTTATCACTCAGGAATAACCATTGAGTGTTATTGGTTATTGTCCCCGATACACTAACTGTGTATTATCTAGATCCTAAGGGTGACAAGGTAGAAAATGGGGGAAACAATTTGAAAAAGGCTTTATTCACGTGAGTACGTTTTTATATTTATATCCATTAACATATCTATACTACTATAAAAAGAGGGAGTTTTTCCATCTATTTACAAAATAGCCATTTTGAACCCCCAACAGCCAATCAGAAGTCAGCATTTTGAGTTGTCATTCTCTCCTTCACTCAATCTCGTCTCACATTTTTTCTCACTTTTTTCTATTTCAATTGCTTTTTATTCACCAAAATACTTCTCTCCTATTAAACTACGCATCCATGATTCCCTCCAAATAACCATTATCACCTCCCTCCAATGAACCACCATCTCCCTCTCGCCTCATTTCTCTCCATGTTTGACGAACAAGCCACCATTACTTTGCTTCCCTCTCTCTTCTCCATCCACCACGTCGACCCACATCTTTGGCTAAACAACCTCCTTCCATTGTGCAATTGTGGACCACTTCTCACACGTGAACATCAAATACGACACTGAGATATTTAATAAAAATAGTGTTTCCTTTTACGAAACAAGAATAAGAAGATTAATACAAGATGTGGTAATTCAAAACCACACACATCACAGTTAGTTACGACAGATAAGCATCACATTTTCCCACACATGATATTCTGGATATTTCCAATTAGAAACTGAATTTAGTTACAAAAGTCTCACAAAACATTATAACCCACGTCTTTAAGTTCGACTCCATGCCCAACACACCACTACCAAAATAGAACACCAAATTGCTCTTGCTACCATTACCAAAACTGAATGTCCAATTGTTCAAACCACATCTCATTTTTTGCCACAAATAAAAATAACCAATGTTGTATCCATCTCGGTGTAGTGCGTGAGGCTTGAAAAGCCATTGTGAAGGTTGAAACCTACTTAAAGATGAATGACCTACTCATCTCAAGATTATAATTTTTTTTATCTTAATTGTCTTTTTATACAAATTTTGCTTCATGTTACTTGAATGAAACCATGATGATTTTCAGAACATAGAGTAGATAATTTATTTAATGTAATTTCCTTACATAAGAACTACATACAATTAAGTTTTCACGTGCATGCACACGTGTGTTAACTAGTATATATACACACACACACACACACACACACACACACACACACATATATATATATATATATATATATATATATATATATATATATATAGTCAGGCTAGAATACACTCGAGTGTATCCAGAGCAGAATACACTCAAGTAGTTTTTCATGATGCAATATTTTTTTGAAAATCTAATCCATTGATCTTCTTAAACATCTCGTGAACAACTCATACGCAAAATTTGAGCACATTTGGATATGTATAGCTCATGTTATGAAGACCGCAAAAATTATGCATTTCAAATTAGTTTCGCGCGTCGATTTTGTTGACCTTGGATGAGTGACTTACACTCATCCAAATGGGCTCAAAATTTGTATGTAGCCTAGTTATAGTATGACGGTGAAGATCAATGATTTACATTTTGCACAAAATAGTCTTGATATACAAACACACTTGAGTGTATTCGTGCGATCCGTACACTCGAGTGTATTCTAGCCTGACTATATATATATATATATATATATATATATATATATTGCATGACTATTTAATAATATAATTCAATGTACTATATTGACATATAGGGCTATAAAAGAATTCAAAAAAGCTGGAGGAAAGGTGACAAGAAAAAGAAACCTATAATTTGGGAGAATGTTGAGGTAGTTTTCTGACTCCAATGCATATTTATGGAAACTATGCTTACTTTTATTCATTAATATTTTGTATGTTGAAATTTATAGTATTTTATACAAGATAATGGTTGGGCATGCAGATACTATGTGATGCAGTATATGAACATGATTGTCAGATTTGGGGCACTAGACATTGACAACTACAAAATGTAGTACATATATACATACATATATATAGTCTTGATCATCATAAGTAGTGCATAGAGAGATAGGCCTCCATTCAGTGACTTTCTTTGGTTGTTTGACCTTTGGGATCAAAGTGATGAAAGTCTTATTCATATCCTTGAGCATCTTGCATTTCAGTAAAATTCCTTGATTGCTTTGCATACATCAACACCTACAACATCCTAGGTCCTCTTGAAGAAATGGGCGTTGAGACCATTAGGTCCTGGCACTTTATCATCATTGTACTTCATCACGATGTCATGGATCTCCTCATCAGTGACCCACTAACACATTTTATTCTTTTGAATTTCAATAAGCTTAGTAATCTTTGTCCATGCATGCCTCGGTCTAGACCGGCAAGTATCATTAAAAAGCTTCTCATAGTGTGATTAGAAATGGGTTTTAATAGATTCTTCACCCTTGATAAATTTATCATCAACTAGTAAGGATTTAGTTTGGTTTCTACTTCTCTTAGTCTTCAATGAGGCATAGAAAAATTTAGTATTTGAATCCCCTTGCTTTAGCCATTGGATTCTGGATTTTTGCTGGATGATGGATTCCTCAGCCCTTCTGGCCTTGATTGCTTCATCCACCTTTGTTTTAGCAATATCCCATAGTAGGGTATTACTAGGACCAGCATCTGATTTTAATTGAGCTTTTAGGGCCTCTTTTTCTCTATTTCTTACAGAATCGGAAATGTCACCAATTCTTTCCCAATTCCAGCTTTGCAATGCTCTTTTGGTTGTCTTCAACTTGTGACAAAGTCTGAACATCGGATTACCATCAGTCTCTGATGACCAGGCTTTAATAACAGTTTTTTTTAAATCCAGGGGCATCGGCCCAGGCATTAAAGTATCTTGTGGGGTACTTCTGTTTCGGTTTAGTCTCTCTATGCAATTTTATCTATAAGGTGATTACAAAGATACTTGCTAATCGTCTCAAGGATATTATGTTTGACATCATTAGCTTGAACCAAGCTGCTTCTGTCAAAGGAAGGAAAATTTCAGATGCGATCTTACTTGCAAATGAGCTGCTACATGACTTCAACAAACCGAAGGTTAAGAAGCTATGTTTGAAGGCAGATTTGCGTAAGGCATATGACATAATTAATACGGAGTACATCCTGGAGATTATGGAGGCCATGGAATTCCCAGAGTGCTGGAGAGGCTGGATAAGAGAGTGTCTTTATTCATCGTCATTCCAGATCCTGGTGAATGGTGCCCCGATTGAAATCCTACAAGCTACTAGAGGGATTAGTTAGGGAGACCCCCTGGCTCCATACTTGTTTGTGATTGGTATGGAGGGTCTGTCATCCCTATTAAAGGAGGTTGTGACTGATTCTAAGTTCTACCCTCTCAAGACGGGTCAACTTGAGGTGTCACATATTTTATTTGCGGATGACCTGCTCATTCTTTCAAGTGCCACTGAACTGGGTGCAAGTGGCATAAAGGAGTGCATGGAGAGATTTAGAAACCTCTTAGGTTAAGAACTCAGTGCATCCAAAAGTCAATTGTTCTTAATCTCAAATGCTCCAGCAAATATTAGCAACATATTGGGAGTGGAGATTGATAAACTTCCAGTTTGTTACTTGGGACTACCTCTCTTTATTGGTAGGATCACCAAGCACATGTGCACTGCATTGGTGGATAAAATCAAACCAAATTAGAGTCATGTAAAACAAATATGTTGTCAATGACAGGAAGACTAGAACTTATTATTTCCACGCTCTCTTCATACCATCTATTCTAGACAGGGTCATTCCCTCTGCCTAAGGGGACAATGGAGAATATTGACAGTCTGTTCAGGTCTTTGTTATGGGGAAATCATGATGGAAGTAGGCATTATCACAGTCTAGCCTGGGACAAAGTATGCAAACCGAAACTGGAGGGAAGATTAGGCATCAGACCCACACATGAATGGTGTGCTGCTGGCATGATGCGACTGATCTAGAATATAGCAAATAGTAAATCCAACCTATGGGTCAGATGGATACATAGTAGGTATCTGAGAAATGACTCTTTCTAGTCCTATAAGGGGAAGACTACTGACAGTTGGATGATGAGAAGTCTTCTGAGATATTGAGAATCTGTCCACAACCTGGTAAGATTCAAGATCAGGGATGGAAAATCCATTTTTTGTGTGGAAAGACCCTTGGGTCCAGGGTCGATTTCTGTCACTGGACGGAGAAAATAACCTAAAGCTTCATAATGGTTTAGGCCAAGATCAAAAGTTGTGCAGTTTGATCAATGAAGGTAATTGGGTTTTCCCAAGTCAAAGAGGTAGTGATGCCTTGGCCGATGTTTGCAGAACTGTTCAGTTGGGCAAAAATGACCTGTTCCATTTTAATGGTTTAGAGACATTAAGCCTCAAGGGTGCCTGGGATCTGTGCAGAGAGCACAACCCATGTATCCATTGGGCCAAGTGGTTGTGGAAACTCAAAATCTCCAAAAGGGCCAAGATTTTTGGCTGGAAAATGCTGCACTGCAAGCTTGTTACAGATGATATGATTCATCACAGAGGAGCACAACTCGCGTCTAGGTGTAGTCTCTATGAAAGATTGACTAAAAATACTGAGCATGTGCTATGGAAATGCAGGTTTGCACAGGATGTTTGGTGCAAAGCCAGCTGTCCAACAGATCCTATCCTGAAATCTACTGATGATTTGGTAAGCCTGTGCAACACTAAAGACAAGCAGGTGAGCTTGATAATTCTACAACATATTTGGCAGGCCAGGAACTATGCCATCTTCGAGGAGGTGTTGGCAGATCCGAAGACTGTCTGGAAGAAGGCATATATAGATTTTATTTGCTTTCAAAGATAGAATATGTATAGATAGTTTACTACTTGTTTCTTTCAAATAAGTTTTTTTCCTACTTGTATATGCTGTTATTTGTTTGGTGAAGTAATAGAAGAAGCATGCTTAATGATAAAAAAAGATCATCATAAGAATATAGTCTCATTAGATAATACAAAAATATCAAACTTATTAATTATATACATCATTCTATTTGCAGGTGTTTAAAATGAAAGACTTCAATACACTAGGAAAGCTAGAAGACATATAAATACCATATACGACATAACAACTGGATGAGATACGAGAACAATGGGCACACACCTTCGTTAAGGATGTCAAATTTAATTTTGATTGGGATTAAAGAATGCCTTTTCTAAAGTTTGATGTCATTATTTATATATACATGTGGTGATTATGACTTCATGTAACTTTAAATTTTATGTGAGTAAATTATTGGTGCATATGTGAATGCTGATCTATATACATACTTGTGAATGTGAAGATGAATGAATTGTGTTCTACATGTCATGAAAATGGAATTGGTGTATATGTAAATGAAGTATCATGTGTGCAAAAGAATGTGAAGAAGAATAGAATTATATTTGCACATGTGATAAAATGGAATTAGAGAATGTACATATTATGTTTGTTATTATAGGTTTGGTGTCTGTTGTTAAGATGAACTCACCATATGTTGTTAACCTACAGTTCAGAACTGGATGTGAAGATGAATAGAATTACATTTGCACATGTGATGAAATGGAATTGAAGAATGAATAAAATTATGTACATATTATGTTTGTTATTGTAGGTTTGGTGGAATGTTGTTAAGATGAACTCACAGTATGTTGTTAACCTACAGTTCAAAACTCCAATTCTGAATTGCAGGTTCTACATCCTGCTAACCAGCCATACAACAGGTCTGCAGACTTACTACTAAAAAAAATATAACATAGTCATCAAATGTCAAAATAAAACTGACACTGTAGGCATGAGTTGTCTGTTTTAGTAATATAAATGACATTAAAGGATAAAACTAAAATGGTCATTCTAGATAGCACGACTGTGGTGTGTATCACATCATACTCGTCGATTTACTTGATTGCACTATAATTATACATCTTAATTGTCAGTTATATTAGTTGAAAATATAGGTGTCAGTTATTTCAAATCTGACAATGTTGGGTTCTTTACCAGTTATAAATTTGACCTGGTATGGCTTTTGTGACATCATTTTTTTACCATAGCCGACGACTCAGACTCCTATCTGTGTGGGTTTCGTTTATCATCACAACCGAGGCTAGATCTCCATTGTTAATTTTTTCATCCCCAATGACAGTAGTGTCACCCACTTAAGTGTCAGCCTATAACTGACGTTATAGGGTCGTTTTAATCGATGCTAGAGGTAGTTTCTATACTAGTGTGACTAGGAATATTTTGTACATATCCAATCCTAATTTTCATCTAGTGAGGATCTCAATCCTTCTTCCAATATTTTTCTCTTAAAACTTGGTTAAACACATGTGTTACTACATAAGGGTAGGTTTACCCTTAGACGGGCTATTGACTCCTTGCTTGAGAAAAGAAGCTAGTTTCTCTTTGAATGAAAATACTAGGTTACTTGATGTATGCTCTTGACGAGGCAATGCAAGGAGATACCTAGTAGATAAGTAATACTAGAGGAGACCCTCTCTAAGTCATGGACCTATTCCATTTAAAGTCGAAATCACTATAAATTCTTATGTTATTTGTGGGTTTCCAATCTCCATCTATTGCTTGTTTTGACTATATTGTGATAATTGGAAGGTCTAGAACATTTTATTTACAATTTTATTTAAAAGTTATGATTTCCTGATATGTAGGGGAGGCTGACGAGTGTTTCACACATAGGGAAACCACTCCCCTTCCAGCCCCTGTCAGCTAGTGTTCCCCCCTTTTCCTCTTGCACTCACTCTCTCCCACTCTTATCCACTTCCTTTTTATTTTTTGTGTTTACTTTTTTTGTTTTGCCTATAACTTTCAACCCGTAATGAGTTTTTTGATGAAACAAAAACCATTAGAATCCTTACAAAAATACTTCCTAATAAGACCACTATTGACATTATATGAAAGCAATAGAGAGAGGAGGAAAGTAATGCACCAACATTTTAATGGGGGTATGGTCATATTGCTAATAGAAGTGGACACATTCTACATAAATCTTGACGTGTTATTAGTAGAAGTGGGCACATTTCATATTTTAATAGAATGCATAAACTTCTATTAATAATGAGTCGACATTTGAGTGAATTACGCCCACCATTACTAGCAACGTGCCCACATATCATCAGAATGCGTCCACTTCTTTAGTAATGCACCCACATTTCATTGGATATATTATTAGAAAAGTGAGCACCCACATATACTAGTAATGCACCCATATTTGAGTGAATTACACCAACTTCTGTTATTAATGCACCCATTTAATAGAATATGAGTGTATTGATAATAGAAGTGGGTACATTCTACTCACATGTGGGTACATTAATAGTAGAAGTGGGTTCATTCCATATTTTAATAGAATGTGTCTACTTGTACTAGTAACGAGTCGACATTATCAAATTTTACTAGAAATGCCCTACAACTCAACAAAATGCACACACTTCTTTAGTAATGCACCCACATTTAATTCGAACTAATGCTAGAAATTCGGGTGCATTCTACAAATGTGTGTATTGCTAGTAGAATTGGGCTCATTCTACTCAAATGTGGGCACTTTATTAGTAAAAAATGGTTGTATTCCATATTTAATGGAATGCGTCCACTTTTACTAGTAATGATCCCACATTTAAGTGGAATGTGCCCACTTTTACTAGCAATGTGCCCACAAATCTGCATGATGCATCCAATTCTTTTGTAATACACCCACATTTAATGAATCTATTTTGAAAAAAGTAGACACATTCTACTCAAATGTGTGTGCAATGTTAGTAGAATTGGATGTATCCCGCTCCAATGTGGGGGCTTTACTAGTAGAAGTGATTTCATGCCATATTTTAATAGAATACACCCACTTTCACTAGTAAATCCCACATTTAAGTGAAATATGCCCAATTATACTAATAATACATACTTCCTTCATCACTTCCCTCATACTCCTCCCTTTCCTCACTTCCCTCCTCTCCTTTACTTCCCTTCTCACTTCCCTAACACTCCTCTATTTACTTCCCTCATCTCCTCTTTTACTTATCACCTCTCTCCTTCTTCCATTTTCTCCCCTCTCTTTGCTTTTTTCCTCTCTTCTCTTTACTTCCCTCCTCACTCTTCTCATCTCCTCTCTTTACTTTCCTCTAGTTCCCTCATCTATCCCCACTTCCTTAAGCTCTCCTCACTTCTTTCCTCTCCTCCTGTACTTCCCTCCTCTTTTTTACTTATCACCTCTCTACTCACTTCTTTCTCTCCTCTCTTTACTTCCCTCTTGATATCCAATGTATTATTTTCTCAAAAGTACACCGACATTGGTATTGTTGAATTTTATTTTTTGTAACCAATTTAATGATTTATATTTCGTCAAAAAATTCATTATGGGTCAAAAGTTATAAATAAAATACATGTTCTCTCACTTTTTCACTCATTCTCTCTCCAAAAAATCACTCACCAACATATTATTCTTCTAAAAAATATTTCGATATTGGTTTTGTTGGAATGTATCTTTTCTAACAAATTTAATGATTTTTATTTCATCAAAAAATTCATTACATATAAAAAGTTATCGACAAAATAAAAATCTTTCTCATTTTCCCACTCGTCCTCTCTCCACAAACCACTCAAATCAGCCCATATGTCAGCCACTATGTGCCCATGCCACATCACCACCAAAACCACTATCCTATCTCCCAAACTACTCGAAACAGGCCCCACACATCAAAACCACCCATGTTGTGCATAAAATGCACATCAAAGGGGGAATCACTTGTTATACTCATTTTCATTTATTTAATAAATTCACCCCCTCTAGACCCCAGATCGTACTTGTTTTGGTTTGACAAATTTTAATATTGCATATACAAGTTGATATTTATTACAACATACATATACTTTAATATTATAGAATTTCAATTAGTCACATAATGTCAATGATCAAATAAGTGGTTGCTTATGTGGCTATAGCCATGGACCAGAGGGAATCTAATCAAAAGTGGATCCTATATTTTATACTATTAAGTGGTCACCTTTTTCCGCTCCAACCAACTTAATTCAACATTTCTTTACCTGCTAAAGCCACCAATTCATGTGATTTAGGAAAATCCATGTACAAGTACTACTTTACTATTTATGTACGATATTTTATTTACCATACTACGAGTGCGCGATAGGTTCTGAATTGCAAATTGTATTATTTTTTATATTTATTAAATATTATTGTACATATATACTTTGATAATATTGTGCAACTATTGCTGGAAATATAGCATTATATGATTTTTCTTTTACCTACAACTTTATTTTACTTTATAATATCTCACATTTAACTATTGCATCATAGCACATAGAGATATTTTCACTTTTATGTACCACTCTATGTCGCTCATGACTTATTATATATAAAAATTTAATGGAACATGCACCTAATTATCGTAGAAAAATATAATGTTTAACATTCATATATTTATTAATTTTGTAATGAATGATAAATTATTAGAAAATTATAATAATAGTTCTTAGATAGTAGTTATTAGAAATCATTTGTAAAAACACAATTCATCTAATTGCATTAAATAATTACTGATGAAATGAATAGCAATGTTGCTAATGCTAAGTTAATTAATGAAAACCACTACTCTACATATCTACTTTCCAAAAGTTGTTGCTTCATGCTTAAGAGTCAGGTGATGGTTGGATGTGTGCTCCCACTTTGTTCTTTCCACAGCATAACTCAATATTATCAAAAATAAAAAATCAAATGTTTGTGCATCTGTTTAAAACTTAATTAATTATTAACTAAAGGGTTATAGAACATTGTACAATTTGAGTTCAATTTTGGGCCAAACACCACAATATTGATAAAACAAATGGTGTAACAATTAGGCTAAAATCTTATTCTAGTCAATTCAAGTATGAGCAACCAACACTGACCTAGTTTCTTATTAGACCCAATAATGGCTCGAGTATCCTAAAAATGTTTCTCTATATAGAACATAATATAGGTAACCAACTAGATATTGGAACCAATTTTGAGGGCATACATTGTATGAATAAGTTACCCAACCCTCATACTTTATAACTTTCTAATCCCACCTTTGAATAATATAGAAGAGACAAGGCGACTGAAACATGGAATTCAACTTAATTAACAAAATAAAGAAGCAGAAAGATTTATGATGGGTAGAGGGACCAAGAACTATTATTGAGTATTAACTTGTCAATGCAATTATCCTTCCTTAGCCATTTCCAATCATTAAATTTGAACTATCATTCCCACAATATTGGCAAAATTTGTCTAAGCTACCCCCTAGTTGGGCAAGGCACGTTACTCATCATGACCCCCTTGAATCAACATTTTTTTTGCAAGTAAACGTAAACACTAAGCATAACACAAAATTTACACTAGGTTTCACAAACACACACACACATGCACACACACAAACACACACACACACACACACACACACACACACACACACACACACACACACATATATATATATATATATATATATATATATATATATATATATTGGTGTCATGTTACTTCTGAACTATTTTACAAATGAATGAAATAAGAGATTTTTTTAAACTTAAGATTGGTGATTTATTCATCTTGTCTCTAAGGGGGGTTCTAATTTGTGACCTCTAGGTTATACCATGTTAGTTTTACCAATCATGTGCCACTATTGTGGTAAGAGATTTCTTAGATTTGTGTTCATTGAATTATGACATCATTAGAAATACTATTTTATTCTAGAGCGATTTGGTTAATTTAGCTAGCAATGTTGTGATAAAAGGTAGAGATAAAAAGGCTAACTTCCCTTTCAAAGTTTTAGATGACTTTGTGACCTTGACAATGTATGGATGCATGACCTTTGGAAAAGGTTCATGTGCTACTAACATCAATGTGGATATATAACATACATTGTTATGTGTGAGAGGTGACATTTATGGAAGACTCCCACATTTTAATTTTGTTTCCTTATTCCTAGGATTCTAAAAATTATCCTTGGTGGCAGGTACAATTCTTGATAGTATATTTTCACTCAAAAAAATATGAACTAGAGGGTATTTTCATTTGCATGTTTTGGCAGGTTGTGATGAAACCAGATTTTATAGTGACTATATATTCCCTCAAATTTAGGTCTAGTGAGTAGTGTGTGCAATTGAGTGATACTGAGATAAATGTATCACCTTGTTACACTTGTATGTAAGTAAACTTTACCATACATTACAAATATGCACAATTGATATCATTTTAAGATCTTACTTTTAGATGAGATAGTCTATACTTGACCCTAATATTTGATGCAGTTTTATTAGAACTAGTAAGTGAATATCAAGAGAGTGAGAGATAAAAAAAGTTTTTTACACATATTTTTTCATCAAATAATTATAATAAAACAAGTTTATGTACTTCCATATCATAAGAGTGATAGATATGGAAGTACATCAGTATAAATGTATACACATTGTGAATTTAGATAAAAGAAAATTTGAGAACAACATGGAGAGAAATATAAATATAGAGAAAGAGAGTAATAAAAATGGTTATAAGAAACATACTATATTTCCTCTCTATTATATAACAAGTCAACAACAATGGTCATACATGCACACACTTCTTTTTTCCACAAAATCATGTTCTATTCAATATAAGGATATACAAGACACTTCAAATGAGAGGATTTATTCCATTATCTTCAAATAAATATGGTTTATTTGACTAATCATATGCTTTGTATATTTAAACTCAGTATTTTTGTAAGCATATCTGATAGTTGAAATTGATATGTTAAGCTAATTCATACAGGGTTTGGTGAATCAAAACCCTAGTTGGGTGAAATTACAATATTGGGGGAAGTTCCTGGTAAATATGATAATACACATTGAACAATGAGATCTTAGTGAGATAATATTGTTGTAATGTTATAATTATTTTTGAATGTGTAATAAACCCTATATCAATATCTTCTATGGTGACACGTAATTCTAGGTTTGAGGATTGTTTATGAAGGGCTAACTCATGTTGGACAAAGACAAAGGCCAGTTAGCCTTTCCAAGAGGTCATTTACCATTTTAGGAGAGAGGCCATTTCCCTATGTTGAAAGTGTTCCAAATCTCATACTAACCATTCGATAAGTTAGTTGACCTCTTAGGTCAACATCAGCCGATTTAGGTTGAAGGAAAACTTGTGCAACAAGTTGTCTAACCATTTCTGAGGTAGACCAACCTTCTATAGAAATTATACAAAATATATAATTTATAACTTTTATAAACAGAAAGCATCCCAACATATTTTATATACCCCTTAACATGACTAGAGTCCCATTTGCAAGAATCACATGTTCTAGTCAAAGCAAAGTATGTATGCATTTAAGTTACATTTAAGTCATAAGCAAAGTACATATTCAAGGCTTGTGGAATACAAACACCGCAAAAATCGTAGCCGGACTGGTATTTGCAATATCCATGATGTGCGTTGGCCGGGGTTTAACAGTCAAAATTACTTTTGTCTAAAGAACTGAGTTTATTATACTCAGCCTCTCTATGGTAACTAATAGTTAACAAATGTATTTCAGCTCTCCTATTTTAAGTTTCTCTGGTTCCGCCTGTAGTTTTTAGGTGTGAAATTGAAGGTTGTATATTAATTCAACTCAATATTTTACACCACAGTAATGATTAGTTTATATAGACAATGGCAACGCCATTCAGATAAGCTAGATCCCTATTATTCTGGATCTGACTCTCCACGTCAGGTAGTTGTTCCGATTCCACTGGATCGTGTAGACGAGGCTTGGTCTTCAGAAGCACACGTAAGTTGTGGTTGTTGCACACCGTTGTAATTGGTCCATGGATTTCCGGAGGTGCTAGTTACTGGATCTAATATTAGGATACAAATTTTCTAGGAATTAGTGTAGCTGCTTTTCACTTGCTTATATGACATTTTGTTATAAACAAAAAGACGTTTTCATAATCATAGATGCAGTAACGTTTACGAAAGAGAAAGTGATTAGTTTGACGAGGTCTGGCTCCTCCACTGCCTCACCAACCTTCAATGCCGTCGGTGATGAAAAAGTATGCTTCCTGCGCGTTCTCTGCAACTATGTGTTCGGTAAGATATGCTTCCATAACACCAACTATGTGGGCTTTATCTAAATGTTAGTTATGTTATGTTATAACTCCACACCCACCACACCAATGAAACTCATTAAATAAAAGGAGCAGCAGGCAAGCGAAGCACAAGCCAGAAGAGACCATGGAGCTGTTGCTTAGTTATGCTCTGTCTGTTTCATTTCAGAGGAAGAGATAACAAAAAAAATCGGCCTTTTGTCTCCGCGTCCAGTACTGACTGATTGATTGGAGCACAAAATACCGCCCCATTCAAACCCTTACCGGCGACGATCACCATCAGCCGAATTTATGTGCTGCGTGGCGGTGGCCGCCTCTGTTCCATACGATTAGTTTCCACAGTCGGAATGGGAAGTTAACAGATGATGCAGCAGCAAAAGCAGCTGGTGTGGCGCGGCGATCCACCGCCAGTTACATGGCTATCCTCTTACATACCCTTCCCCCCTGGCCGCTGCCACCGTTAATTTCTCCCATCTGTCCTCAGGACCACAGATCTGTTCTGCATCTACCGAAACCGTGTGGGAGATAGTCGATGTCGGCATTGTCGGGCATGCCACAACTATTTGGTGGTTTGCGTAAGCGCTTGTGGTCCCTCCCTCATTGTTCAGGTACTTTCTTCACCAGCCACAAGCACCCAGCTGGGAGAGCTGGTGAGCACACAGATATTTTTCCCCCACAGAGAAACGAGAATGCATAATGCATGTCGCACTAATAATCTAGTACAATGATACCGTCAAAAAAAAATCCAGTACAATGATAAGTCGGTTAAAAGCTGATCCTAGATTATTAGGTCAAATGATAATAAAACTAGGTGGAATGGTTATGGACGGTTGAGACGTGTACTTGAAGTCTACATGGGGGTCATTAAACATAGGTTAAGCAACGCAAGTTGTTAACTAAGACAATCAGTTCTGGAATCCATACAACCTAGATATAAACAAGTGAGACGTATCGACTGCTGAAGACGCAAATGGTAAAGGGTCAACGTGACGTTCGGCAATCTACAGACTACCTGAACTGAGTATACATACAATTACTTTAGAGTCTGTTTCGCACGTGATTGAATCCGATTTGGATCCTTTTATTTTGTGCTTATTGAGACGGTTTCAATTTGAATCTTGTTCAATTCGTGTTTGGCAGCTTTGTCTAGAATGTGATTGAATCGGGATTACCCCATTAGTCCCAATGGAAGCCCGATTTTTGGGATTAAGTCGGCCGGTAATACCGGGATCCGGAGTTCAAACTCAAATTTTGTCCAACATGATGGGAAAGTATGGCACTTAATCCACAATGGCATCTACTCTTGCCCTCACCCCAACATCTTTCCCTCTCTTTGACAACCACGCCAACACATGCCTTCCACGCATGTGGATTATAATATACCGAAATCAAGGTTAATCCCTAACCCTGCTCTTCTTGTGCCTTTTTCCTTAGGATTGGCTTTTAAGTTTTTTTTTCTTGAATTAGATAATAGTAGGAGTGGTAGGAGTCTAGAAATATCGTATTTTAGTTAAATATCATTTAACAAGATATCTTAGTGTAATTTAGTTATATTTCAAGTAAGGTTTTGTAATGCAAACATACCAAATAACATGTATAGTTTAAATTAGACTCTAGAATCTTCCTAATCTGAGATGATGAGGAGAAAGAGAGAAATATGAATTATAATCAAAAGTTTATAAAAGGGGTGATGATCACATCAACTGATGACTTTTGATCCAAGCTGAGAAATAATCAAGTGCCTCCAAAAGGGGAAATTGACATCATAATTAGGTTCTTCATACCTTAAATAGAATGTGTGTTAATTTTGATGTCAATTGGACTCTATGTACGCCCTCAATTAATTAGAGAAATAAAAGGATAAGAAAAATCTCAATGTTGACAACAGTTGATTTAATCATTACAATTTCCTATAGTTCCACCGACTTAATTGCCACACATATTCGTTCCTTCTTTTTTGTTAGCACAATGAACGGATGGCCCTTATCGTTTCTCATGGTTTCCTCACTAGACTAATCCAACGTCTATTGCTCTTCTTCCCTATCTGGTTTCTTTCTTTTATCATGTGACAATGATTCCATCTACCTCCAATCTCCATCTCTCTTGCCAATCTACCTTAAACTAATTTTCTTTCTCCGTCATCTTCCTCTCTCCATCCAAATTTTGAAACCCCAAAATTCCCTATTATTTGTCTCCCTTAATGCCACATTGAACTCCATCTTATTTATTACCCACAATCACCTCTCAGTGAATCCCATGACTACCCTAGGCATTTAAGCCTATATATAATGAGGCATGTGCATTCATTCAACCTTTAGAAAGTGATCCCTAATGCTCATTTGCATCTAGTCACTCCTGGAAGGTTTCCCCAACCACACTTGTCTAAGGGGGCACTGTGAGTTGGGGATGAGGATTCTGACCATAGTGATGTTGTGTGAGCGCTCAAAGAAGTTCTTAGTATTCCCTAAATGCTTTACTCACCTCTGATTTCATCAGCAATAGGTATAAACCACAGTCCACCCTTTCAGGGACTGAGAGACTACTCCGCATACTTCTTTGATGGTATTGTGTGTGGTTGGTTATTTCTTGAAATCGTTGACACCGCTCCCTATTTTGTCTTGGAGAGCTCGTGTCTTCCACCCGTACTCAATCCATTGCCTTGGATTGGTTTCACCTAGTTCTTCTTCAAGAATCTCTAATGGTGGGAGGGTCTTCAGGTGTTTTAACCACCATTATCATTGTCTTTAGGGTGGTTAGCACTGGTTGGATCTCACGGAGTCTATATTAGTGGTTCCTAGTCTCAGAAAGGATGAATATGGAGCTTCAATCCAAGGAACAAGTCCCATGGAACCTACAAATGAGTTGTTCTTCTAAGTACAACTAGCAGTGCTAAGTTACTTATTGCTCATCGTAATTTTTTGTCATGATTGTTTTCTTTTATCACGTGGAACAATTAAGTGATCGAAAGGATGACAGTCCCATGTCATGCCTTATTAGTCGATAATAACGCGGGGAAAATCTTTTGACATGCTTCTTTTTTTAAAAAATAGTAAATGACTAAATCTTGTAGAAGTCATAATAAATGAATGGGTTGTAAAAGGTTATAACTAAATATGTTTTCGAATTGATATGCTTGATTTCTTCATGTGGTTATCAGAGTCCTTATTATGGTTTTAAAAAACATGATATCAAGGTTTAATTTATCAGTTAAAGTATTAACCCTAGTTCACATATTATGTAAGTAAGAAGTATTTGAAAAATCTTAAGCTTGGGTCTTAGGTGAGATTTGGATAACTAAACTCGACATGGGAGGTATGGACATCCTCCCTATTTATGTTTGGAAATTTTGGTTACTTAGCCTAATTACCAATATTAAGGCATCAACTTGTCATTATTTTTTTCTTGTATTCTTCTTAAGAAATCCTTTGAACTATTACTTGTGAGAATTAATGAACTTTTGAAACTATCTTTTAACTCTAGGTCTTTGGCCCTACCTGTCATGCTTTCATTGTATGTTCTCTTTAATATTTGAAATTGATAAAAAGATAAAATGTGCATCTTGCCTCCTATTATATGCATGCTTCATTTGTTTGGCTATACTAATTGTAGTGGTTTATCATGGGATTCAGGCCCTATACACAACTATCTATGTTCAAGTGATTGTTCTCTCGCCTATCCTCATGTGCTCTTGCCTAGGAATAGGTGTTCTCATCTAGGAGTAGGTTTTCTCACCTACCCTAAGGTGCTTTCACCTACTTTACATGCATATGTGCAGGATTGATGTGGTCTAACCTTCTTACTAGGGCTCGATGTGGTAGTATTGTTGCCTTTAGATGGTCATAGTCTACTCATAATATACATGTGTAACACCCTAATTTTGTTATCACATGAGCAGAAGTAATTTTTTTAAATTGGAGAGTGTTACTAACATGATATGCAATTGTAATAATGATGCATGAGGAAAATTACATACGGTGTATGAAATAAATTCTCATCATCTTCTCAGAAAAGAAACTTACTTACATCAAACTTGATAATAAAGTCTATATACATGATGCTAAAACATGTACTCTGTCTTAATATCTCAGATCGTATAGATGGCGCCCCATCAAGTAAATCCTTTATCTTAACTGATCTTCCTCAATAATAATACATGTGGACAACTTGTCCCCAGCCATGTACAAAGGGAAACCTTGGTTAGAGTAAGTGGCATTGAATTCCTAATAAGATAAACATAAATTTACTTTAACTAAAAGTTGAATTGAGATCAAAAAGTTATAAACTTATACTGAATCGATGTGTCATTTATTTATGTTTTTATCTGATTTGTGGCGATCATTATATGATAAGTCCTCCTGAATTGGTGTATCTACACCCTGAACCGGTATCAAAGTACCTCTAAATTGGCACTACATGCCTTTGAATGACACCGAGGTGTCTCTGAAGTGGTGTGGCTACACCCTAGTTGGTACCAAAGTACCTCTAAATTGGAGTAAGTACTCATTTAAATTGGCAGAAGATGCCTCTAATTCGTCCCAGGACTAACTGAATGAGGATTTAGCATATAATATCTTATGTGAAGGTTTTGACTTAATTATCTTTAATCTGAACTTACTAAATTCTGAATCTGAACTTATCTTATACTGAAATTGAATATTGATAACTAAACATGTATTGAATTATGAATATAAATCTAAATCTAGTCTGAATATCTCTGAAAGTTTGTCTTACTTAACTGATGCATTAAAACTATTCTATTAGAAACCAAAATCTTAGTAAACTAGATTCTTGATCTGAATCTCTTCTCTTAAATTATGAATCGAATCTAAATTGAACTCTGAATCTAAATCTAATATGTATCTTGATTACTAAATAATTGAGATTGGATCTGACGCTCGTACTAGATATATGGATCTAATCTATGACTACTCACATTCAGTAATCTAAATCTAAAATCTAAAATCTAGATTATTGTTGTCTGAGTCAGTCATAATCTAAAACTCTCATTTAATAGATCACTTAGTTAAATTCCGATATCATATATATGACATACGTGTCTAAAGGCTTGAGAAATAAACTGCATAGGATAATAAATACTAAGTATCTAAAAGTGGCTTAAATATATAAAATTTATAATTTGATATCCTCACAACATAACTTCATTTGAACAATGTCTGACTAATAAATACATTATTGGATATAGGTTACCATTAATAACTAAATGTATGAACGTAACCTAAACTCTTAGTTACTTTGCATGTGGGTAGGTTGAATCATAATAATAATAATAATAATAATAATAATAATAATAATAAAATTTAACAGACATGGCCTAGTTACCTTTTTTGAAGATATACTTAATGCAGTCTTGTTTCATTCATGCACAACATATATACTTGGACATCAACAAAATTCTATAAGTCCTTGTGTATGTTCCATCTGTCTTTTTCTAAATCTTGAATCCTTGTCTCCTTTACCCCTTAAACCAAAATAGTGTTTCTATTTAGATAAAGCACAACTCTAATATAATTCATAACAAAACTCTTAGTGCTAAATGTATATCAAAATTTTCATTATATAACAACTATAATCTTTGTACTCAAGTAAGCCAAAAATCATCTTATACACTAATATGAGCATATACATCATATATTGAGAGTAACCCTTGGATATGATAAAATACACTAGTCTCACTGAATTACTTTTGATATTGAAGGAAAATACAATTAAAATCATTTTCCTCACCAAATAGTGCATGAATCATATGTTGTCTCAAAAATCATAAGCAATTATCTTATATAATGGCCACTAAGCCTCATTAGAAATAGTAAGCACAATGTGTATTAAAGTTTAGGTAGAAATTTTTTCTTGGTTCATACTTAAACATTAGGTGAAACATCCATAATGCCCTTATTAGATTTTATATCAAAAACCTTACTAAAACTTCAAATAACAATTATCAAGCTTTAAAATGATGTTTAACATATTAAAATATAATTACTACAAAATGTTCATGAATTTCCAAAATCATTTGCTATTTTAGATGCTCAAAACATTGAAATCATGTATATTTTACTTATCAATTTATAATAACCATCAACCATCCAAATCACTATCAGAATATATTTTCATAAGGTAGTATAAATCATTAGCTTTCTTTAGATACCTTGTTTGTTAAAAACCGAGTGTTAACTCTCAAGATATGAATTTTGGGAGAATACATATTTTAGAGAAATATGAATTGTCGATCTTCGATTTGACCATTCTGATTTGGCCACATCGTGCATCCCACAACTTCAGGGCGTGGCACCTCATGGATCGAATTCTTCCTGACCCGGTTGACCCATCCTTCCTTCAGAACATTGTGTGTGGCTCAATTGTATAGAGTACTTCCTCACCGCTACTAGGGTGGGCGTCCACGAGCCCGATCTCGGCGTGGATGTCATCATCTTGCAAGTCACTACTTCTAACAACTTCATCCAAGCCTTCATTCCATGTTCGGTGCCTTCTTCATGCCTTGGTTGTCCAGGATCAAGGATCCCCAAACTACGGCCTCACTACGGCCACCTTTCATCTTCTTCTCCTTTTCTCGATTTCAATCAAAACCCTAATCTTTTACTCATCAAACCCTATGCCCTTAGAAACTAAGACTCTTATGGTCGCTCATCCCTGAAAGTGTTGACAAGATCCCCCTCCTATAGACTATGTTCAGGTCCTAAGTATAGAGGTGTCGGTTCTCTGGTCTGTGGATTGGAGTCTCGGCTACTCACCCTTTTTTTAGTTTTTATATTTCTTTTGCATGAAAGTCCAGTTTCTATGTTCACCAAAAAAAAGTCCAGTTTCTATAAATATTTCTATAGGCTATAATATGAGCACATTTACTCTCAAAATGTTAAAATTAACTACTTTTTACCATTATTCTTTCTTGGCAAAAAGATTTGATCAAAACTAATCAGATAACCACTCCAAATTGTATTTTAAGTAAATACTAAATAATTACTAATTTAATTACCAAGGTCACTGGATAAAACATAATGAACTAAAATTTCTCCCATAATCATGTATATCAGTTCTCCATCAACTAAAAATACCTCAAGTACTTATCATGAGTGTGAAATACTAAATTCCCAAATTTGCACTCCAAGGACCCATATGTGGATCCTAATTGGTCCAATTGGGCTTGAAATGCTTTCTAGGGAACATGGCTCATCTCTTGGTCTTCCAAAGGAACCATAAGATCAATCATATTCTTGATTAAAAAATTAAAGTATGAATTGACATGATTCTTCATTTATAGTTTCCTCATGATACATTTGACCAATAGTACATTGCTTTCTCAATATGAATACCTAAACTAGTCTAGGGCTCAAATCCATTAAGTATAGCCATCATATTTCCTTGGTTGCCACCTCATATCATTAAAGTAAATATGAAATTCCCAAACTTTAAGGTTATAAAAAAAACAAATTTGACAAATGACCCTTTTCTACATGATCTTCCCTTCTATTCAAATATCATGAAAATTGGATGGAACCTTATTGTAAATCATAAATCAATCCTATATCATGTATTCGATAGGTCTCAAAAATAGGGTGTGACAATACTATCCACCTTTTTGGGAATTTTTTCCTCAAAATTCAGCTAAAGTATAGGAAGCTACCCACCTTAGGGTTTCACATACCTTACGAAGTCTTGGTGATTAATAGGAAACTTTAAAGTATGCCTTCGTGGATAACTAACTATGTTTGAAAAAATATCAAACTCCCATGTTCGACCACATGGAAATTTGTAGGAAGATCTTAACCATAAATGACTATTCTTTATTTTCTCTTAATTCTTACTTTTTATGTATCTTTCTCTATAGACATGTACTCTGGTATCTATGTCTCATGACCTGCACTTAATTGTCTAGGTTACATAACCTGCACATAGGCCTATATTCTAACTCTATAATCTCATTTCAACTCATTAGTATTGATCTTAATAGGAATTTTAATGTTGTCTTACCTTAATGAATTATGACCTCATTATCTTACCATGATCTTAAATCATGAAACATGAATCTTATAAAATTTTATATTACAAACTTAATCATAACTTAATACATTCTACTCTTATATCTTATTGTGTACATAATTCTTAGACCTTAAGCGTCTAAGAAATATTAATACCTCATCTCTATTAATGAACATGTGAGAACCTAACCATGAATGTATGGAAATCTTACTTGCATATCTTAACCTACAATCTTAGAACATATACTAGGTTGAATCAATATGAATACTCATGGGCATGAACCAATTACTGTGGTTTGTGAAATCCTGCACCAAAGCCATTAAGACTCCTATAAGGACCCTGAACCACATTTTGGGATAACTCTATTTGTTTTTCCTATGTATGTTGCTTAGCACCTTACTCTAATCATCTTAGATGTAACTAAGGAATGATGGAAGCTTGGAGTTCTTGTTTGATCTCGTTTGGTTGATGTTTGTGTTTTGTGGTGAGGTTTTGGTGCAAATTGCAATTCCCCAGGCCAAGGGTTGATATGCAAGTTTTCCACCTCTTGAATGTTCCTTCTCTATCTTAGCACCATCTAGAGGGGGGAGAGAGAGAGAGAGAGAGATGGGCACCTTGCTTGGATCTTGGTTGTGTGGCGACATCCTTGGTGATGTTTTGGACACATGTTTGAGGTGTGCCTTACACCTAGATCTATTGTCTCAGGCTAGAGAGCCCTAAAGAGGTTGTGTATCAGTTTGTGAGTGTGTAGGGTTGCACCCTATTAGTTTATGAGTGTGTAGGGTTGCACCCTATTGGTTTGTGAGTGTGTAGAGTTGTGCCCTATCGGTTTGTGGATGCGTGGAGTTGTGATATCGGGCATGACCTTGGTAGGAGACCAAGTGGGTGAGACCTTCAATAGACCTTATCACCATGTCTTGCAAGATGTTGTGCATGTGGATCTTTTTCGTGGATAAGTGGAACCTAAGCTCCTAAGGTGATGAAACCTCTCCCATGATCCCTCTCTCATCCATATTGTATATATACTCCTTTCTCTCCATGTAAGAGGATCCTTTTGGCCATCCTCGCTTTCCCTCTTCCTTGGTGGATGACCTTGAGAAGTTTAAGGAGCTAGAGGATCTCTCTTGGAGCTTGGTGGACGAGTTCCAAGTTGGGGTTTTCTTTTATCATCCTTCATCTTCTACCTTGGTAAGCTATGTTTCCTAGCTCTCCTTTATTCTTCTTCTTCTTCTTCTTCTTCTTCTTCTTCTCAGCCATGGATCTTGGGTACCTTTTTTCCACCTTGAACCATACTAACCTTGGTATCATCTTCTTCCTTGGAGGTGTGGTGGTGATCGAGTTTGGTGGATCATCTTCTACCTTGAGCTCATGAGCTTGGAGCTTGACCTTGGAGCTTGGATCTTGGTGGTGATCCTTGACGCGGGTTATATAACTCTTAACCTCCTTTGTTATTTTCACTCTTCATATGCTTATGTTGTTCTTCATCTTGATATTGTTCATCTCTTTTATTCTAGTAGTTGTTAATGGTTATAGAATTTTTTTGATGGTGGAATCTTGTTGGTTTCCTCTTCATGTCTTGAACCTTCTTGTTGTGTTAGTAGATGGGCTAGTGGCCAACCTTACTAAGGTTGAAGACAACAAGTCCACCCACACATGTGTCATGTTGAGGGTAGGTCGTCATGGCTTGTAGTGTAACAACATGATACCCTATGTGCCTAAGTTGTCATGACTTAAAGATACCTAGGTCGTTATGCCTTGGATATGCTTAGGTTGTCATGTGTTGAGAAGGTTAGCTCATTTTGGCTTATGGTTTCTAAACTGATATGGTTGATAAATCTTGAGAAGCTAGCCCATCATGACCTAGCAGTACCTAAACCGATCTGTGATGGATAAATCGAGATACATGGTGAGTGTTAGTCATCATGCTCTTGAAGTACCTTAAGAGATAAGGTGTTTCCCAACCCATATGCCTTGGAGGTGTAGCCCGTCATGGATACGAGAGTGCTTATCGAGTTGATCTATTTTGTGGGCTAACTATGACGCCCTAGTTGAGGGGAGGTCAATACACCTTGGGGTGATGATGCATGATACACCTTAACCCATTATGCCTAGCTAAACCCTAACCCTAACACCCGATACACCTAGGGTTGCCCGACATGGCTTGTGATAACACACAAATTTAAGCATTTATGTTAAGCATTTATTTAGGGTTTTGTATCACTAAAGCCTTAATGTGCCCAAAATAACCCATGTTTATTATCTTTTAGTAATTTGTATCTTTTCATAGATAAAGTTGCTCAAACTAGCCAATTTTGGGACTTGTAGACACCGAACCTGAAAAGACATCTATTCTCTAAGATTTCTCCCCAACACACGATTTTTGCAACAGCTAGACTTCCATCTGTCACGACCGTTGTGGACTAAGCATCACACTATGTGCACTAGCTTAGGAGATGGTGGTCCCATCGACCACCAGTAATCCCCCCCCGGTGGGGGTGGGTTTGGTCCATGATACCATGACCCACGGTATGTCTTCCAAGACCGTGATGCTGGAAGACATACCGCACCGTGACCTCGACCGTGACCTCGACCTCGACCGCAATCGTAGAGTTAAGTCAGTGCACATCTCAACCGCGGTACTAAGTTGGTGATCTGCGCCTATAAATACACACCCCCACGACCTGGGGTGGGTCCCGATCTAGGGATTCTCCACCTTGTGATTCTAACCCCTCTTGGTTCCCAGAGTTCCGTGGGAGAGTTCAAAGGACTTGGAAAGGTCGGTGAACTCATCCTATGGTTGTCTCTTCAGTTATCTTCCATCCATCATCACTTCCACCTCTGTTCACCCATTTCCAGCCATCTTCCACCTCCACACATTCACCGAGCTGATGTTTGGGAAGAATCAAGGAGGAAGGAGGTCGAGGAGTCTATAAGATAAAGGAGGATGACCCAAAGATGAGATCTGGACCATTTGGAGGCTAAGGAGCGAAAGCAACCTCTCTTCTATGGGATAAATCTCTTCTTCTTCTCCTTTCTTCTACTATTCTCCTTCATTTCTGTATAATGATGTTCTTTCATCTTTGTTTGGTGCCAACTATGCTTGTCCATGGCTAGTTGAGCTCCTTCTTGGCTATGTAGCCCATTTTGGGCATGTTTATGTACTATTACCTTAAGCAAGTAGTTTTATTTTAGATCTAGTACGTTTGCTATTCTATCTTCTCTTTATGGTTATGATTGTTAGTTTGGTTGATCTCTTTCTTGCTTGAACTTCTATCTCTTCCAATATTGAGAGATTTGTGGTAGAAATAGATAAGAGAAGGTGGTTTGGATCGGAATCTGAAAGGATGACGGTTCAAGGTGATCCATGCAAAAAGGTAGACCTTGGGCACGCCTGGGCCCAGCCCAGTGCAGGCGGGCCCACTACTTGGTTCTACCTGGATCACGTCTGTTCGTAGTACCTTAGAATATACTAGACCTAAAAGGACATCTAGAATATTCTACGGGGCTGATGTGTCATCCTCGAGATAGGGTTCATGACATTGATGGATTTTAGTCACGCTTTGCGAGAGCGAGTGGGATGACCCCAAGGAACAGATACCACAGTACGTATTATGATTTGAATGTAGGTTGCTTGTTGAGGTGTTCGAGGGTTGTCTATGCCTCAAAACAAGTGCATAGACTGCCCAACTTGTGGTTACATAGCCGAGAACTTCCTTCTCTCTGATTTAGTAGAATCTTGTGGACTCTATTTTGTTTTCTTTGTTTTGTTCTATTGCCTTTCATGACAATCTGCTAGACTAGTTCTAGCCCCTTACTTTCCTCAACTATTGTCTTGGCTTATCTGACTTAAGAGAGAGATCTTAAGTGTATTAAGAATCCCCACGTCCCTGTGTTCAACCCCATATATCTACTTCGAACCCATAATCAAGTTGTTGGGATCCTTGAAGGTTTTGGATTATAAATCTAAAGTTTGATTCCTTCTGAGTCTGCCTCCCTTCCAGACGTGTGATTTAGGCCGATCAGCTTGGTTTCCCGATACTATTGGATGGTGTAGCCTATCACACCCTTAAGTGGTGATGGTTGATATGCTACACGGTGGTGTTTCCCATCACACCGTAGATGGTGTTGATCGTTACACTCTCAAGAAGTGATAAACGGATACACTCTTAGTAAGGTTATCTCTCGTGCTTTGCATAGCAGTAGTTGACATGTTGTGATGATGACAAGTCCACACTCTATGGCAAGTGTCATTTGATACACCAAGGTGGTCTAAACTGATATACTACATGTTATCCCCATCTAATACCTAGTGATGGTGGCTATGTTACATCATGTTGATGATAGAGTTATGAGTTATGATGTGATACCCTATGAAGTGGTTGTGTGAGTAATAGGGAATGTTGTTCTCTATAATCTTTATCTCATGACATACCTTGTTATGATGATGGAAGTAATGATCTAAGGGTGGTTGTAGATCCAACCCTGTAAACCCTAATTGATTAAATAGAAACCCTAACTCTCATGATGTGATGTGAATGGCATGAATCTTATGAGATGGTAGTTTTGATGATGTATTGTTCTTCTTGTTACAATTCTCTAACCATGTAGGTGACATCAGTTGGTAAGCATAGCTAGGGGTGAGCTATGTTGCTGATGATACATTTGAATGAGCCTTGTGAGGCATAAAGTGTTGTTGACATCCTTGAAATAGGAGGTAAATGGTCTTATGACCTAATGATGGCCTATTGCCTTATATAAGGTGATGATTTTACTCAGTGATGAGATAGGGGTTGCTACCCTAAAGTGTGTCATACTTGTTATGAGAAATATGGTGATTGGAAAATATCAAGGAATAATGTGATGATACCACACTCTATGTGCTCAATTATATTTAGGTGATGTGTTATTCCCTTATTTATGTAAAATTTGTTTAGAGGTTTTACGTTGTAACTGGATTGATGCTAAAAGATACTTAAATGACTTAACTAATTAGTTGAACCTAATCTTGTCGCTTGCCCTATGCCATAGATCCATTCAGTGTCAGCATTTGCTAAATGGTGAAATGAGTTTATCTTGGAGTGCATATTTTTTAATATGTGGGTATAAGTCGAGTAATTCCTTGTATCCTTAAATACAGGATGTGTAAGACAACCATGAGTGAGTTGATCTCATTGTATGGATAGCCATGTGTGAGCCACTCCTTCTTGTTAGAATGGCCATGTGTGAGCCTATTCTTCTAACATCGTACCTGTACCAAGGTGGGCTAGGTATCATTATATATATGTGGATGGCTATGTGTGAGCCAGTCCCTAAGCATGTCTATATGTCATTGTTGCAGTTGACTGATATGTCTCTACAGTGTTTTCTCTTGTGCTGACCAAGAGGTGTGGCGAGGTCGTTGATTTCGGCTCTTCCATTAGACCTTGTATGGCACCGATTTTGACTTAGCAATGGTCGGTGGGATTTGGGTGGTATGACTCAAATCCTCAGAGCATAATAAAATACTTAATCAGCAGTATAGTATATTTGTATAGGATCAAATATGGAAACATTGGATGAGGACTTGCTTGATATTTATATAATATTGTTGATAGGAAATATACATGTTCTTCATATTCCTTTTAAATTATTAAGATGTTTCTCAATTCAACAATAATTGCTCATCTTGTTAATAATGATTACCTATTTCTTATAGTTGTAACTATACTGCTTCTTTGTTTATCTTATTTGTGATAATAATAGAGTTTGTGGAGAGCTATATCTCCCATTGCGATTTGGAATCTCACCCCGTGGGTTTCCCACATCCATTTCAGGTATATGTGCATGAAGAGCTAGATATCGTGCAGTAGAGGTTGAGTACCAGCAAGAAGAGCAGTAGCTGACAAGGTTGGAAGTGTTGTTGGATGTCTTTTGTCCTTAGAGTCCTAGAGTCATCTCTATACACTCGGGTCCTTGGGAATGTTTTGTAGACATTTTTTGGATGTGCTTTCGATATGTGGTTGGCTTGTGTGCCCTATTGTATATAATTGTAGTGGATATATGTATATATGTTCTGGAACAGGTTCTCTGGTAACATGTTAATGGCACACACAGTAAGTGCTTTGAGGCATGAAAGGAATTGTATGTAAAGGTTCTTATTGTTTGACAATTTTATGAAAATGATTCTAATTTTAGTGTTTTTCTTACAATCTATTTGTTTAATCTTCTTCCGTAGTTTTGTTTTGAGTAATCTCACTTTATGTGATGTGGGGCATCACAATTTGGTTGGTATCAGAGCTTTAGGTTTGATGAGTCTACATGAACCTAGGACTAGGGTTTGTGTCTATTCTAGTTCCTCCAGTCTATCTTATAGTGACTTCTTCTTATGCAAAAGAAGAAGAAAAGCTTAAAGATGTCTAGAGAACATGAAGAACATGTTGCCAAGAGCAGTGTTGTTGTACCAGGTGGTGGTACAAAGAACCAAGCACGAGAAGATCGGGTGCCTGAAGTCCCTCAGTTTGACCCATCCATGATTGAAAATCATGCCTTCCAATCTCTTTTACGATAGCTTATGGCTACTATGACTCATATGACAGACAGGATGTCTGCACCTCAGCCTAAGGAATTGGTTCCCCATGATGAATCTTTGGGTACTGGGAAGACTTTTGAGTGGCTTTGCCATGTTGGAGCGGTGGAGTATACTGGGACGACTGATCTGATGGATGAAGATCTGTGGCTTACCGAGCTTGAGGAATCCTTTAATACCCTTAGTATCCCTAAGGAGGAGAAGGTGAAGCATGTGGTGTACCTTCTGAAGGGGAGTGTTGGCCATTGGTGGGCCATAGAGGAGGAGAAGAGACCAGGTGTTATGATCGATTGGGAGGAGTTCCGACATGAATTCATTAGTTGGTACTTTCCTCAGACGTACCTTGATGAGAAGATCAACCAGTTTGAGAGGTTTCGACAGGGATCCATGACGATCAATGAGTATGAAGCAAGGTTTATGGAGTTTTTGAGATTTCGTCCTCACATGGCTGCTACAGAGGATGAGAAGATTCATCATTTTGAGAAGGGATTGAACGTTGAGTTGTCTACCCCAGCGGCTAATTTAGAGAATCGAGAAAGGTTTGCCACATTTGTGGAGTCTGTTCAAAGGATAGAACGATCTATGAAGGAGAAATGAGAGGTGAGTGCCAAGAAGAGGTGTGCAAAGTCCCAGGGGCAATTGTCAGGAGGCTTTAAGAAGCTGAGGTTTTCTACACTGCCAGCATTGTAGAGGTTGAGTGGTTTGATGTTGTGGTCACTGAGTAAGGGAAGAGGCATAGTTTTCTGCCTGCATGAGCCCAAAGTACTGAATCAGTATTTGTGACAGGACCACCTCGGCCTTGGTATGAGAATAGGACGTGTTATAAGTGTAGACAAGCTGGAAATACCAAACCATTCTATCCCGTGAAAGATTATGAGGTGACCCAACAACCAAGGTAGAGCCATCAGAGCTATTAGAGATAGCAGAATAGTGGTGCGGGAGAACGAGGATGTGGCCAAGTGTCACAAGTTGGATCGTCTACTCAGGGAAGTAGAGGATGGGGTGACAATAGGAAATGGCTAGATTCTATGCTAATAGTTTGTTGGAGGCGGTGGTCAACCTACGAGTGGTTACAGGTCAGATGAAGTTATTTCATTCTGATTTGTCTTCTTCTTGCTTTGTATATATTTTGGTTGACCCGAGTGCAACGCACTCTTTTATCGCTCGTGGAGTGCTTAATAGTTGTCTTTTGCCTATTAGTCATAAGAAGAATAGTTTATTGTTAAAAACCCCATTAGTCAGTTCTACAGTGTTGCAGGAGGTGTATCCTTCCTGTGTCCTCTCCTTTTCAGGGCACATCATTTAAGTGGACCTCATACCACTTGACATGCATGGATTCAATGTAATCCTTGGAATAGATACCTTAGAGAAGTATAAAGTGATCTTGGACTATAGTTCCAAGAAGGAAATGTTTACAGATGATGGTGAGATGTGGATCTTTCAAGGAGATAGGAAGATCCTTCCGACGTATCTGGTATCGGCCATGGTGTCAAGGAAGCTTTTGAGACAAGGTTGCTAGGCATTCTTGGCACATGTGATGGATACTAAGGTGAGGAGTCCTAGTATTCAAGAGGTTCTAGTTGTTAGAGAGTTTGAGGATGTGTGACCTGAGGAGTTTGCAGGTGTTCCTCCACCCTTACAGATTGATTTTGAGATCAATATGGTTCCTGACACACAACAGATAGTTCAGACACCATGTAGGATGGCACTGATAAAGATGGCAAAGTTGAAGAGACGGTTGCAAGAACTTCTTAACAAAGGTTCCATCAGGCGAGTACCTCACGGTGGGGTGCTCTGGTGTTTTTGTAAAGAAGAAGGATGGGTCTATGAGGCTATGCATAGACTACAGACAGTTGAAGAAAGTGACGATAAAGAATAAGTATCCCTTATTGAGAATAGACGATATTTCTGATCACCTGCGTGGAGCGATAGTGTTCTCAAAGATAGACCTGAGGTCAGGATATCACCATTTGAGGATCAAGGAGGATTACATACCTGAATCGGCCTTTAGGACGAGGTATAGTCACTACGAGTTTGTGGTTATACCGTTTTGGCAGACTAATGCACCAGTAGCATTCATGAATTTGATGAACAGAGTGTTTTGGTTGATTCTTGATTAGTTTGTGGTGGTTTTCATAGATGACATGTTGATATACAGTCATGATAGTCAACAGCATGAACAACACCTTCGTTAGGTATAAATTGTGCTGAGACAGCACCAGCTTTATGCTAAGTTTACCAAGTGTGAGTTCTGGTTGAAGGAGGTAGCTTTCTTGGGGCATGTTTTATCTGTCGAGGGAGTATGTGTGGATCCTAAGAAAGTGGAGTTTGTGATAGAATGGGAGCAGAAAAAGACACTGACAGAAGTGCACAATTTTGTAGGTTTGACAGGCTATTACAGGAGCTTCATTAAGGAAGGATGTGTCGTTCATTTGGGATGAAAGATGTCAATGTGCTTTTTAGACGTTGAAGAAGAAGTTGGCAAGTACACCGATTCTAGTCTTGCCTGAGCAAGGAAAAGGATACATAGTCTTTTTTGATACATCTAGGAATGGCTTGGGATGTGTGCTGATGCAGTATAAGCAAGTGGTTTCTTTTGCTTCCTGATAGCTTAAGAAACATGAGGAGAATTACTCAATCCATGATCTAGAGTTAGCATCAGTAGTTCATGCTTTGAAGATTTGGAGGCACTACCTATATGGGGAGAAGTTTCAGATCTTCGTGGATCACAAGAACCTGAAGTACATTTTTTCACAATAGGAGTTGAATATGAGGCAACGTCGTTGGATGGAGTTGATCAAAGACTATGATCGTACGATTGATTATCATCTGGGAAAGGTGAATGTCGTGGCAGATGTGTTGAGAAGGAAATCTTCATCTTTTCCTATGGATAGAGTCCAGTTGAATTCTTTGATGTGCCACAAGTGAAACATGTTGGTCTCCTTGTGTCAAATGAATGTTAAGTTAGAGGTTTCCTTGCTAGCTGGTTTGTTGTCACATATACAAGTAAAGCCTACGTTGTGACATCAGATCAAGGAGGTGTAACCGGTTGATACCGTGATACATCATATTCGATTAGAGTTTGGCAGTGAGAAGCATGATGGCTTCCACAAGTTAGATGATGGGATAGTTTGTAACCATGGCAGGATAGTGGTTCCTGATTCTAATGATCTAAGGAAGATGGTGTTGGAAGAGGCTCATTCTTCCATGTACACTATGCACCCAGGTAGCACCAAGATGTATCATAATCTATAGGACATGTATTTGAGGCCAGGCTTGAAGAAGGATGTGGTTAAGTTCATTGCAAGGTGTGATGTATGTCAACATGTTAAAGTAGAGCATCAGAATCCTACAAAAATGTTGCAATCATTACCTATACCATAGTGGAAATGAGATCATGTGACTATGGAATTTGTGTTTGGTCTTCCTAGGATAGCCAAAGGCCATCATTCCATCTGGGTAATCGTTGACAAGTTGACCAAGTCAGTGCATTTCCTTCCTGTGAATAGGACATTCACAGTAGAGAAGTTTTCTCAGATCTATGTGGATGAGATAGTGCATTTCCATGGTGTTCTAGCAACTATCGTGTCTGATAGGGTCCCCAGTTCACACGTCACTTTTGGGAGTGACTGCACACAGCTTTGGGTATGCAGTTAGAGTTTAGAACTGCTTTTCACCTGTAGACAAATGGTCAATCTGAGAGGACCATTCAGACCTTAGAGGATCTATTTAGGGCATGTGTTCTTTAGTTTTCATGAAGTTAGGATATACATCTCAGTTTTATAAGTTTGTCTACTATAACAGCTATTAGAGTAGCATTGACATGGCACCATATGAGGCATTGTATGGGAGGTGTTATAGATCTCCATTGTGTTAGTACAATATAGGTGAGTACCAGCTTCTTGGTCCTAAGCTTGTACAGCAGACGACAAAGAAGATTAAGATAATCCAGCAATAGTTGAAGGCAGTACAGGACAAACAGAATTCATATGCAGATAATCATCGTAGACCCTTGGAGTTGCAAGTGGGAGACAAGGCATATTTGAGAGTCTCTCCTTGGAAAGGTGTCTTGAGGTTTGGAAAGAAGGGTAAGTTGGCTCCCAGGTTTATGGGACCTCACCCAGTGATGGCACGTGTTGGGAAGGTAGCCTACAAGTTGGAGTTGCCACCTGAGCTGCACAGGTTGCACCCAGTGTTTCATGTAAGTATGTTGAGGAAGTTCCATCCAGATATAGAGTTAGTGTTACATCTTGTGGAGGTAGAGCTTGATGAGGATATGACCTATGTGGAAGGTCCAGTGTTGATCCTTGACCGAAGAGTGAAGAAGCTAAAGAAAAAGGACCTTGTTCTTGTGAAGGTTCTTTGGCATCATTGTGGTTTTAAGGAATCCATGTGGGAGCTCGAGGAAGAGATGAGGATGAAGTACTCCCTTTTCTCTTAGGATTTCGGGGGCGAAATCCATGTTAGGGTTTTATGGCTTGTAAGGACCCTGACCCACATTTTGGGATAACCCTATTTGTTTTTCCTAAGTATGTTACTTAGAACCTTTCTCTAATCATCTAAGATGTAATTAGGGCATGTTTAAACCTTGAAGTTCTTGTTTGATCTTGTTAGGTTGATGTTTGTGTTTTGTGGTGAGGTTTTGGTGCAAATTGCAATTCACCTAGGGAAAGGGTTGATATGCAAGTTTTCCACCTATTGAGTGTTCCTTATCTCTCTTGGCACCATCTAGAGGAGAGAGAGATGGGCACATTTCTTGGGTCTTGGTTGTGTGGTAACATCCTTGGTGATGTTTTGGACACATGTTTGAGGTGTGTCTTACACCTAGATGTGTTGTCTCAGGATAGAGAGCCCTAGAGAGGTTTTGTATCAGTTTGTGAGTGTAGGGTTGCACCCTATCGGTTTGTGAGTGTGTAGGGTTGCACCCAATCAGTTTATGAGTATGTAGGGTTGTGCCCTATCGGTTTGTGGATGTGTGGAGTTGTGATATCGTACATGACCTTGGTAGGATACCAAGTGGGCGAGACCTTGCCTAGACCTTATCATCATGTCTTTCATGATGTTGTGCATGTGGCTCTTTTTCATGGACAAGTGACACCTAAGCTCCTAAGGTGATGACACCTCTCCCATGATCCCTCTCTCATCCTTCTTGTATATATACTCCTTTCTCTCCATGCAAGAGGATCCTTTTGTCCATACTTTCTTTCCCTCTTCCTTGGTGGATGACCTTGAGAAGTTTAAGGAACTAGAGGATCTCTTTTAGAGCTTGGTGGACGAGGTCCAAGTTGTGGTGTTCTTTGATCATCCTTCATCTTCTACCTTGGTAATCTATGTTTCCTAGCTCTCCTTTCTTCTTCTTCTTCTTGGCCATGGATCTTGGGTACCTTCTTTCCACCTTGAACCATCCTAACCTTGCTATCATCTTCTTCCTTAGAGGCATAGTGGTGACTGAGTTTGGTGGATCATCTTCTACCTTGAGCTTGTGAGCTTGGAGCTTGACCTTGGAGCTTGGATCTTGGTGGAGATCCTTGAGGCAGGTTATATAACTCTTAACCTCCTTTGTTATTTTCACTCTTCATATGTCTGTGTTGTTCTTCATCTTGAGATCGTTCATCTCTTGTACTCTAGTAGTTTTTTAAGGTTATATACCTGTTTTGATGGTGGAATCTTGTTTCTTTTCTCTTGATGCCTTGCACCTTCTTGTTGTGTTAGTAGATGGGCTAGTGGCTGACCTTTCTAAGGTTGAAGACAACAAATCCACACACACATGCATCATGTTGAGGGTAGGTCATCATGGCTTGTAGTGCAACAATCCGATACCCTATGTGCCTAAGTCATCAGGACTTGAAGATGCCTAGATCGTTATGCCTTGGATATGCTTAGGTCATCATGTGTTGAGAAGGTTAGCTCATTTTGGCTTATGGTTCATAAACCGATATGGTTGATAGATTTTGAGAAGATAGCCTGTCATGACCTAGCAGTGTCTAAACTGATGTGTGATGGCTAAATCGAGATACATGGTAAGTGCTAGTCATCATTCTCTTGATATACCTTAAGAGAAAAGGTATTTCCCAACCAATATGGCTTGGAGGTGGTAGTCTATCATGGCTCAGAGAGTACTTGTGGAGTTGATCTATTTTGTGGGCTATCAGTAATGCCTCCGTTGAGGGGAGGCCAATACACCTTGGGGTGATGATGTCTGATACACCCTAACCTGTGATGCCTAGATAAACCCTAACCCTAACACCTGATACACCCAGGGCTACCTGACATGGCTTGGTTGCCTGATACTACGGGATGGTGTAGCCCATCACACCCTTAAGTGGTGTTGGGTGATATTCTATGGGGTGATGTTTCATGTCACACCTTAGATGGTGTTGACCATCACACTCTCAAGAAGTGGTAAACTAATACACTCTTAGTAAGGTTATCTCTCGTGCTTTGCATAGTGGTAGTTTACATGTTGTTATGATGACAATTTGAAACCCTATGGCAAGTATCACCTGATACACCAAGGTGGTCTTAACCGATATACTACATGTTATCCCCAACTGATACCTTGTGATGGTGGTTATGTTACATCATGTTGATGATAGAGTTACGAGTTATGATGTGGTACCCTATGAAGTAGTTTTGTGAATAATAGGGAGTTTTGTTCTCTATAATCTTTATCTCATGGCATACCTTGTTATGATGATGGAGGTAATGATCTAAGGGTGGTTTTTGATCCAACCCTATAAGCCCTAATTGATTAAATAGAAACCCTAACTCTAATGATGTAATGTGAATGGCATGAATATTATGAGATGGTAGTTTTGATGATGTATTGTTCTTCTTGTTACAAGTCTCTAACCATGCAAGTGACGTCAATTGGTAAGCATAGCCAGGTATGAGCTATGTTTCTTATGATACATTTGAATGAGCCTTGTGAGGCATAAAGTGTTGTTGACATCCTTAAAAGAGGAGGTAAATGGTCTTATGACCTAATGATGTCCTATCGCCTCAAATGAGATGATGATTTCCTCGGTGATGAGATGAGGGGTTACTACCCCAAAGTATGTGATACTTGTGATGAGAAATTTGGTGATTGGAAAATATCAAGGAATAATGTGATGAGACCACACCCTATGTGCTCAATTATGTTCTGGCGATGTGTTATGCCCTTATTTATGTAAAATTTGTTTAGAGGTTGTATAGTGTAACTTTATTGATGCTAAAAGATACTTAAATGAGTTAACTAATCAGTGGAACCTAATCTTGTAGCTTGCTCTGTGCCATAGATCCATTCAGTGTCAGTATTTGCTGAATGGTGAAACGAGTTTAACTCGGAGCGCATAGTTTTTCATATGTGTGGTACAAGTCGAGTAATTCCTTGTATCTTTAACTACAGGATGTGTAATATGACCATGCATGAGTCGATCTTGTTGTATGGATTACCATGCATGAGCCACTCCTTCATGTTAGGACGGCCATGCATGAGCCTGTTCTTGTAGCGTCGTACGTGTACCAAGGTGGGCTAGGTATGATTATATACATGTCGATGTCCATGCATGAGACGTTCCCTGAGCTTGACTATATGTGATTGTTGTAGTTGACTGATATGTCTGTGCAGTGTTTTCTCTTATGCTTACCAAGAGGTGTGGTGAGGTCGTGGATTCTGGCTCTTCTATTAGACCTTTTATGGCAGTGATTTTGACTTAGCAGTTGTCAATGGGATTTGGGTGGTATGACTCAAATCCTTGGGGCATAATAAAATACATAAGTAGTCGTACAATATATCTATATAGGATCAAATACAGAAACATTGGATGAGGCCTTGCTTGATATTTATATAATATTTTTAATAGAAAATATACATGTTCTTCATATTCCTTTTCAATTGTTAAGATGTTTCACAATTCAACAGTAATTGTGCATCATGTTAATAATGATTACATGTTTCTTATAGTTGTAACTTTACTACTGCTTTGTTTATCTTATTTGTGATAATAATAGAGTTGGTGGAGATTTATGTCTCCTGCTGAGATTTAGAATCTCACCATGTGGGTTTCCCACATCCTTTTTAGGTGGATGTGCATGAAGAGGTAGAGATCGTGCAGCAGAAATTGAGCAGCAGTAAGAAGAGCAGTAGCTAACAAGGTTGGAAGTGTTTTTAGATGTCTTTTGTTCTTAGAGTCATGGAGTTGTCCCTGTACACTCGGGTCCTTGGGAATGTTTTGTAGACATTTTTTGGATGTTCTTTTGATATGTGGTTGACTTGTGTTCCCTATTGTGTATAGATGTAGTGGATATATGTAGATATATTCTAGAATACGTTCCCTAGTAACAGGTTAATGACACACACAGTAAGTGTTTTGAGGCATGAAAGTACTCGTATGTAAAGTATCATTTTGTTTAATATTTTTATGAAAATTATTTTAATTTTAAGTGTTTTTCCTGTCATATGTTTGTTTAATCTTCTTTCATGGTTTTGTTTTGAGTAATCTCGCTTTGTGTGGCACAGGGTGTCACAACTCCCTTCTCCTCTCATCAAATACTACACTATTAGGTCAAAGTGACATTTCTTCATCTCATCATGGTTCTCTTATCTAGATAATCCTAAGGTACCCATAGTCACCATCTTAGCATATAACCATTATTATCCCTAGGAATATCCAAAGAAACACTATTCAATCATCTTCTAGGCTATATCTCATATCAACACCATGATACATGCCTTGACTTTTATGGCTTGGCTAAACCTCTAAGCCAGATTCTACTACCTTTCACTCACTTCTTCTATAACTGATACTAATAAGATATATATACTCTAGTTTCACTTGGCTCCTATTGGGCAATCCAAACTAAAAATCTAAGAATTTTTCCCGATGACCATCTACATTATTACTCTAATACCATATTGTAACACCCCAATTTTCTTATCACATGAGCGGAAGCAATTTTTTTTAAAAAAAAGGGTTACTAATATGATATGCAATTACAATAATGATAGATGAGGACCTTTATAGAGTGTGTATAAAATAAATTTTCATCATATTCTTAGAAAAGAAACTTACTTCCATCAAACTTGATATTAAAGTATATAAACATGATGCTAAAACTTGTACTCTATCTTAATATCTCAGATTGTGTAGATGGTGCCCCACCAAAAATATCATCTATCTTAATCGATTTTCCTGAATATTAGTACATCCAGGCATCTCATCCCTAGCTATGTGCATTGGGAAATCTTGGTTAGAGTAAGCAGCGTTGAATTCCTTATAAGATAAAATAAATTTACTTTAACAAAAAGTTGAATTGAAATCTAAAAGTTGAAACTTATATTGAATCGGTGTGTCTTTTAGTTATGTTTTTTATCTAATTTGTGACCACCATTATACGACAAGTCCTTCTGAATTGGCATATCTACACCCTTAATTGGTACCAAAAGTACCTCTGAATTGGCACTACATTCTTCTAAATAACACTGAGGTGTCTCTGAAGTGGTGTGGCTATGCCCTGATTGGTACCAAAGTACCTGAATTTGAGAAAATACTCCTTTAATTGGAAACAGATGCCTATGAATCATCCCAAGACTAACTGATGAGGATTAATCATATAATATCTTATGTGAATCTTTTGACATTATCTTTCATCTGAACTTACTGAATTTTGAATATGAACATATCTTATATTGAAATTAAATATTGATAACTGAACATGTACTGAATTTTGAATCTAAATCTGAATCTAGTCTGAATATCTTAGAAATTTTCTCTTACTTAACTGATGCATTAAATTATTCTATTAGAAACTAAAATCTTGATCTGGATCTCTATTGTTAAACTTTGAATTATATCTAAATTTGAACTATGAATCAAAATATGAATATGTATCTTGATTACTAAATAATTGAGATTGGATCTAAGACTCATCCTAGTTATATGGATCTAATAGGTGACTACTCACAATGAATAATGTAAATCTAAAATTTGAAATCTATATTCTTGTCATCTCAGTCAGTCATAATCTAAAACTCTTTTTTAATAGATCACTTAGATAAATTCTAATATCAAATATATGACATATGTGTCTAAAGGCTTGAGAAATAAATTGAATAGGATAATAAATACTAAGTATCTTAAAGTAGCTTAAATGTCTAAAATCCATAATTCGATATCCTCACAACATAACTTCATCTGAACAAGAATGTTTGACTAATAAATGCATTATTAGATATGAGATGAACATTAATAACTAAATCTATAAAAGTAACCTAATCTCTTAGTTACTTTACAAATGGGTAGGCTGAATCATAATAATAATGAAATTCAATGGACATGGCCCACTTACCTTATTTGAAGATATCCTTAATGTAGTCTTGTTTCCTTGATTCACAACATACATACCTGGACATCAACAAAAGTATATAAGTCATTCTGTATGTTCCCTATTTCTATTTCCAAATCTTGAATCCCCATCTCCTTAACCCATTAAACCAAATCATAGTTTCTATTTAGTTAAAACATAACTCTAATATAATTCATAACAAAAATTTTAGTGCTAGACGTATATCAAAATTTACATTATATAACCACTATTATCTTTATACTCAAATAAATCAAGAATCATTGTATGCACTAACATGAGCATGTACAACATATATTGAGAGTAAGCCTCAGATATGATAAAATATACTAATATCACTGAATTACTTCTGATATCGAAGGAAATGCAATTAAAATCATTTTCCTTACCAAATAATGCATGAATCACATGCTATCTCACTAATCATAAGCAATTATTTTATATAATGGCTAATTAAGGCTCAAAAAATCATACAATGGTATAAATATACATAAAACTCTAGAAAAACTTTAGAAATAGTAAGAACAATGTATATTAAAGTTTAGGTAGAAATCTCTAATCGGATCATTGTGAACCATTTGGGTGAAATACCCATAATTACCTTATTAGGGTTCATACCAAAAGCCTTACTAAAACTTCAAATAACAATGATCAGGCTTGAATCATGTTTGACATATTAAAATATACTTACTACAATATTTCCATGAATTTCTAAAATCGTTTGCTATTTTAAATGCTCAAAACATTGAAATCATGTATCTTTTACTAATCAATTTATAATAATAATCAAACGTCTAGATCACTACCTTACAATATTTTTATAAGGTAGTAGACATCATTATCTTTCTATAGATACCTTGTTTGCTAAAAACCAAGTGTTAGATCTCAAGATATGAATTTTGGTCTATTTTAGAGAAATTGGAATCGTCGATTTTTAGCTTGACCATTCTGATTTAGCCACATCATGCGCTCAATAGCTTCAGGGCTTGACACCTCATGGATCCTATCTTGGATCCAATTCTTCCTAACTTGTTTGGCCTAGCCTGCCTCCAGATAATTGTGTGTGGTGATGTTTTACAAAGTCCCACCCCGTCGCTACTAGGGTGGGCATCCATGAGCCCGATCTCGACATGGATGTCGTCTTTGCGCAAGCCACGACTGCTAACAACTTTGTCCAAGACTTCATGCCATGGGAGGTGCCTTCTTCATGCCTTGGTTGGTCAGGATCAAGGATCCCCAAACTACAACCTCACTTCGACCGCCTCTCATCTTCTTCTCCTTTTCTCGGTCTTGATTGAAACCATAATCTTGGACGTGTCTAACCCTATGCCCTAAAAATAAGGCTTTTATAGCCTATCATCCTCTAAGACATGGGCGAGATTCCCCCCTTTTATATACTCTATTGGGATCCTAAGAACAGAGGTGTCTATTCTCTAGTCTGCATATCAGAGTCTCGGTCGCTCACCCCTATTTTTAGTTTTTCTATTTCTTTTGCATAAAAGTATGGTTTCTATAAATATTTCTATGGTCTACAATATGAGCCGGTTTAGTCTCAAATTTCAGGATTAACTACTTTTTACCATTATTATTTCTTTACAAAAAGATTAAATATAAACTAATCAGATAACCACTCCAAATTTGTATCTTAAGTAAATACTAAATAATTACTAATTTAATTACCTAGGTCACTGGATAAATCCAAACGAACTGAAATTTATATATCAATTATCCATCAACTAATACCTTGAGTATTTATCATGGGTATGGAATACTAAATTCCAAATTTGTAATACAAGAACCCATATGTGAATTCTAATGGTCCAATTGGTCTTGAAATGGTTTCTAGGGCTCATGGCTCATCTCTTGGTCTTCCAGAGGGACCATAAGATTAATCATATTCTTGATTAAAAAATGTAAGTGTGAATTTACATAATTCCTCAATTAGAGCTTCCTCATGATATATTTAACCAATATTACATTGCTTTCTCAATATGAATACCTAAACTAGTCTAGGACTCAAATACATTAAGTATAGTCATCATATTTCCTTGGTTGACACCTCATATCATTGAAGTAATTACGATATTCCCAAACTTTAAGGATATCAAAAAAATAAAACAAATTTCACAAATGACCCTTTTCTATAGGATTCTTCCCTTCTATCCAAATATCATGAAAATTGGATGGAACCTTATTGCAAATCATAAATCAATAATGTATCATGTATTTTCTAGGTCCCAAATATAGGGTGGGACAACATGCAATGTTGTATTATTGTAATTGTGAAATTATTTAAATGTGATAACTTCACATATATTAATGATCTGTAAAGAGGAAATGTTTCATTCCCTTGTTATCTTTTCCTTTTGATATTATGTCCTACTTGCTTATGGCCCTCTTCTTGCATGGGAACAACCTCTCAAATTGTACTTGATTCTATGAATGTCCAACTAGTATTTTTATTGTCCATAAGTTAGTGGAGTAACACATACCTTTTCTATAATTCCCCTATCTAGTTGTTGTTCCTAAAATCACACAGGAGTTGAGCAGCAACAAGGATGGGTCAGGATGTATATGCTTCATCTTACCAAAGTTGGGGATTTTTTAGAGATGGATGGGTTGCCTATTGTAACTAATTTTATTAGTTTTATTTAAGTTTCTTTTCTATTTACCACCCATGTGGGTAAGTATCATGAACCTTAAGTTTGTAACAATTAGTTTATGCTTCACTTTTTCCATACATTTGAGCAATTTGACAAGTACCATTTCCCTTTTAGCATTATCGTGTATGTTGTTTGGGATGGGTTGTTGTCTTATTCCTCATAAAGTAATGAGTTGATCCACTCTTGCATCCCACTGATTGCATGGATCGTGTTAGCTATGATAGTGTATGTGGTTTTCACCCCCTACATGTTGTTGAAATCGGTGGTAGTATTTTTCCTGCTTCTGCATCTTGTTCTGTGGGTTTTTTCACCCAAAAACACTATGTAGAATAAAAAGTTGTTTGCCTTGTGTTACATCCAACTAGGTAAACTCATTTATCTCCCCCATTGTGTGTTCTAACATGGAAATTATTTCACCGTCACCTAGGGGAAAATCTTTACATTTAATGTAAACTAATGTGCAATGAACAACACCCCTATGAGGATGGGCCTTCTCACAATATAGATTTAGGATCAAACCAAGAGGACTATATGAACAAAATTGATTTCTAGGCCAGTTGAGAAAAAAATAGTTAACACGGATAATTGTTTCAAGATTGTTTGATTAAATAAATTAACAAAGACATAAAAGTAAATTAAACTAAGACAAAAATGCCTTTACCTTATTGTAAATTACTAGGATGACGGGGCCATTGTCACTTCCTATGTTACTATTCTAAACATTACATCATTCACTCATATGAACTTCAGATTGGAATCAAGGGGTTTCATATCCTGTTGGAGTACGAAAGCCACATGCACTGACCTCGCAATGGGATCAAGGTCGCGTTACCTACAAACCCTTAATCTATTGCCCTAGAGAACACCATTTTGTGGTATTATCTGGGGTTCAACAATATTTTTTTGTGTTCTAATCCTAGATTTCAAGTTTTCTACATTGAAGATTATAACAATCATAGATGATAAATGATAAAGTTACTTTTCAAGCATTAAACAATCAATTATCAATAGAAATGTTCATATAAATAACAATTAACAATGTAGAAATAGAGTACATAAAGTGGGGATAATCCCCATGTCCTAGTAAAGGATATACTCGCTAATAATTTCACAATACAAAAAGAGAGAGAAGAAAAATCACATGAACAAGATAGAATCATGGAGTAGAAGCTTAGTACTCTCGTCACAACTCCCTGAACGATGGTTGCAATCCACAGTCACATCCTCTGACGGAGTGCATCTCCTCATCAAGTTGTGGGATTCCATCTCTGGCTCTCATTGTCAATGGCTAGAGTTGTAAATGGTAGAGAATAGGCTATGAACTCTTATCATAGAAGTCCCCTGAGTGCTTTTCTATCACCCCACAAAATATGAGATACACCTAAACAAATCCAACAGTTGTCATCATTTTGGTATAAATTTTGTCACAAGAGTTTCGATAGACCTTATATCTGATCAAAAAACCTAAGTACATTGATTTACCCTTCCAACCCAACTTGAGTCACTCAATTCCGATATTGGATGTAGAATCTACAGTCATTTTAGTGTTCGATGTATATTTTGGTCGATCAACCCACTTTTGGGTCAGGCGATCCACTAACTGATAAGGATTTCCACCTACAGATGGATCAACTAACCCACAAAGTCGATTGGATGATCCAAATTCTACAAAACTCCGTGTTGGTTATTGAGCAATTGAATATGAATTTTGATCGGCAGATCGGTAGCATTGATCTGTCGGTCCACTTTTTTCCCATTCTTCTACTTATAGCCTGGTCACCCGAACCAAAAGGAAATCAAACGGTGGGTCAGCCAATCAGCCTATATTATATATATACTTGTTTTGAAGGTTATTGAATTGTTCATCTAGTGACTTTTACATCATCCAATTTTGAGTTTGTATGAGAAACTTAGACATTTGAGTGACCATCTTTAATTTAATAATCCCCACTCTAATTGTTAGAGTTGAGGAGTGAGGATATACAATCTTTTATCATTATCTTAGGTTTATTAAGGAGGGATAACAACTTCTCTCTTCTTTTACATCAGCCAACAAATAAAATAAAATGCATACATTAAATACCAAACAAATTACATAAACTATTCAAAACATAAAATAAGTAAAATATAAAGTAGATTTCAAATCAAATATACAAAACAAAATCGAAATAAAACTAAAAATATGATAAATAGACATTTATCATAACCCCTAGGTTTAATATTGTTTGTCCTCAAGTAACAAAAAATTCAAAATATTCTCCAAATAAATACTTTCAAATGGTGCATGTCTCATACTCACGTCATGTTTGAATCCCTACCACCAAGCATGGCCAAGCAACCCCGATTTCCTAAAATCACATTAAAAACTTCCCATATTTTCTATCATGAATTTTCTTTTCATATATGCTTCTGTGTCAAAAACCTATAATATAAACAAGATGTAATATTCTTGATGTTTCAGATAGCCTTGCATAGGCCTATGAGATTTTTGCACAAGAACAATGTTTCAGATAGCCTTGCATAGCCCCTACGTAGAAAATAGAGTAAATGTGGGTACGGAAAATAAATTATAGATCTCTCCTCTATTCAACTTGAGATTTCTTTTTATTGGTATAAATACATATATTGCACATTTTTTCTTGTGTGCACATTGAGACCTTTTCTTTATTTTTTGTGATGCATCACAATTATATAGAGAGGTTTATGGAATAAGTGGTTATAGAGGAATAAGGAGGGTGTTCCATCTCGATCTTAGAGTTTAGCATACTTTATGCCTTTTTTACTATTTGGTGAATGGTGGGGTAACATAGTGATAGAATAAATGCATAAGAGGGTTGAATATGTGCATCTCCTATATTAAAATTGAGTATAGGGAAAATTTCCACAACAATTTAATCACATCTTGTCACATGAAGGATTAAGACATTTACATAAGCATTCTATGCTAACCAGTAAAGAGACGTGTTACATTTGATTTTGCTCAGTTCCATAAAACTTGCCAATATTTTTAGAAAAAAATGATGTGTTTATTGGTTGGATACAAAGGATAGTTTCTTAGCATTGGTAAGTTTTTAAAAATATAGTTAACATCAAGAACTTACTTTGAACAAAGGAGATTGTATGAAAAATTCTATATACAATGCAAACATGAATGCAAACTACACCGACGAGATAATGGTTTCGACTAACATTGCAAGAACTACAAACTAGAATGAAAACAGTTTTAAGATACATATAATGTAAGAAAATTAAATGAGGTGCATGCATGTTAAGCTAAAATTGTTGAAATAAAATAATAGAATAAAAGAAATAAGTGTGGGTGGAAAAGAGTATGTACCACCCACCCTCCACCCAGAGCTTAGAATTTTTCTCATTCCTAAACGAACACTAAGCCCAAGATGGAGGGGGGGATTTTTGATGCTCATCCAGGAGCACCTGCAACTCAAAGAAGGTCCAGCTAAAAGGAGTATGAACAAGGGCTAGCACCTTGTTCATGAGAACTCCATGGTGCAAAATGTGGTCAAGCGGTCGTGGTAGCTCAAATGTACTCTCTATTCTTGAAATAATATTGTCTTTCACCCCTACCCATCTAGTAGGATCCACCAATGCTCCTCCATCAGTAGAGGAAGTATAGTAGTAATGTGTGGATTAGGTATATGTGGAAAAATATAGGAGTGGTACCTCTCTAGTGGCCTCAAGATCTTCTCATCTATAAAGACTTAAGGCAGAGTGCCTTCTCATGTGGAAAAAGAAGTATGCAAGAAATATGTAACTTGTGTCGCCAATTATGCTAAATTTGGTGAGAGATTTGGCTTTGGATTCTTCTCATTACCCAAATTTCATGAAGAGTATGTGGTTATGGCATATGAGGAAATATCTCATTTATAAAACCAGATTGTAAATATTTATATGCAGTTGTACATCCTCTTGGTATTCTACCCAATCAACATAAAAATTAATAGAGGGAGTGGGATCTTTCCCCATATAAATCTATGGATCTGAATCCTCCACATGAAATACACCCAACTCATTCATAGGTTCAGCATAAACTAGAACTATAGAGCATATAGAAAAATGAATTAGTGGTTGTATGCATACCTATTTTTGGGGCTACACCTCATCATCAGTTGCCATGTCATGGTCATTCTACATTGTCATCTCAAGAATGATACAAATATCATCCTCATCATCTATCATGAATATAGACTGAAACATATTCCCTGAGGATTGATTGACCCTCAAGTGGCATGACTCTCTGAGAGAGTTGTGTACCCCAATTCTTTTGCTCTAGGATTCTCCATCGTCTAGCATTGCTTGTTGGTTAGCTAGCATTGATTGTTAGTACTAATAGCATTTGGTGGGCCTTCATCATCTCATCACTATATGATGGTTATTGATCTTCATAGTGAGGTTCTTCACCATAACTTCAATTATATTTTTTATAGTAGTTCGGCTTGTGTAGATAATCATCTTTGTATAGCGGCTCCTTGCAATATTCCCCAAAAAAATGTTGATTGAAATTGCTTCATATCCTTTTTTAAGCAGTCTAATATTATGCTTGATGTTGATTCTATGAATGGCTACTCTGTCTTGTGGAGCTATGGAAGCCATTACGCTCATTGTTGATCCTAGAATTTTGTGTGGCAGTGGTCCTACACATCAGTATTTTAGCTTTTGAAGTATTTTCCTAGAAGTCCCATATATCATGATTGAAAGAGTCATTTTCCTACGTTTTATAATTTACGGCGTTAACCACTCTATTTAAAATGAATGCCTAAAAATATATATAACTTGACTATGAGGCTCAAGAGAAGAATTCCTTCAGTAGATGAGATATAATTTTTGCATAAGAATAGAAATAACAAATTACAAAAAATCTTAATATACAGTAAAAAAGAGTCTTAGCTAAAAGAAAATATGGACAAACTAAAATTATAAAAAAAATTACAAAAACAAACTAAGGAATTCACAAAACTAAAAATTTACAAACACAAACTAAGAAATTATAAAATAAAACTAAAATTATAAAATAAAACTTGAATTGTAAAATTAAATAGAAAGAAGAAATTCTAAATTTATCTCTATAGACTAAAATTTTAAAAAGTCATGTTGCCCCGTCAATGGTACCAATATTTGATGTGGAAATTATTACACTAGCAAATTTACCTAGAAAAAGGTTCTTAGATTTTATCTAAACTAACATGCAATATTTAGGATCAAACTCAAAAGACAATATTATTAACAACAAAATATATTTCTAGCCTAATTGAGAAAAATTCAATTAACTAGGATAGTTGTCTAAAGATTCTTTGATCAACTTAATTAATATAGCAAGAAAAATAAAATAAATTAAGTAAAAAATAATTTCACACTATGATAAATTATTAGGTTGACACGGTTCACTATCACTCTCTATGTAACTGTTCTAGAACATTGCATACATTTAAATAAATACATGATTGGGCCCCATGGGTTTTGTGTCCTTTTGGAGTATGAACTTCACATGTGTAGATCTTCCCATAGGCTTGAGGTCTCGTTACCTACAGATCCTTAATTTGTCTCCCTAGAGAGCGTCCTTTCTTGGTCTCATTAAAGGTTCAACGATATTGTTTGGTGTTCTAATTCTAGATTTTAAGGTCTATGCATCTAGAATTATAACAATCATGCAATATAGACGATCAAGCTACAAAGTAAGCATAAAACACTTGATTATCAATCCATTATATAAATAGAGTAAAGGCAACGGGATTAATCCCCATGTCCTAAGAAAGGACGTACTCTCTAATCATATTCATAATGAAAAAATATATAGACAGAGAGAGAAAAGCTTATGGAGAAGATAGTGTTGTGGAGGAGAATCTTAGTAGTCTCGTTACAACTCCTTGAATGATGATTACAATCTCCAATCATGTCCTCTTTCAGAGCATGTCTCCTCACCAAGTTGTCGACTTCTACCTTCGACGCTTCTTGGCAGTAGTTAGGTTGTGGATGGGAGAGAATAGGTCATATATCCCTATCTTGAAAGTACCCCAAGTTCTTTTGTATTAGCCCAAAAAATATAAGACCCATCCAAATTAATCCAATAATTACCAGTAGCTTGCTATAAATTTCTATTATAAGAGTTTGGAGTGATCATAAAGCTAATTGACCAACCCAAAGTAGTTATTAAATATATTCACTATTTAGATAATCAAATAATCTTTTGAACCGACTTGAATTACTAAAATCTAATTTCTTATGTGGAATCTAGAGTTGTTTTAGTGTTAATTATACTTTTTGGCCGGCCAACCCACTTTCGTGGTTGGGCAACCCAAAAGGCTGATGTATCAATTGGAAATGTGTAAATTCCTTAATAAGTAATTGTAAATGATTTATGATCAGTTGATCGATAACATTGGTCGGTTGATCCACTTTCTTCCCATTCTTCTACCTATAGCCTGGTCAGTTGACCCAAAAGGGAATTCAAGGATAGGTTGACCAATCAGTTTCTGTATAATATATATGCTTGTTCTAACAACAATTGAGTTGTGCATTCAAAGAATTTTGAATCATCTAACTCTGAGTTTGCATAAGAATGTTATGGTTATTTGAGTGACCATCTATACTTTAATGATCTTCACTCCAAATGTCAAAATCGGGAAGTGAGGATATGCAATATTTGATCATTCTCTTGGGTTTTCCAAAGAGGGATAATTTCTTTTCTCTTCTTTTTAATCAATTTATAAATAAAATGATAAAAATGTATTAAATAACACGAAATTACATGAATTATTCAAAACATAAAATAAGTAACATATGTACTAGAATTCAAACAAAATATGTAAAACTAAATCGATAATGTAACTAAAGTTATGATAAATAGAAATTCATCATGTTCACATCTAGTATGCTTCACCTTATATGATCCCAATCTTTCTTCTCCTATATTCCATATCTTATCTTACAACCTCTAATATCTTCTTATATCATATATTTTTAGGGGAAATGTTGATAGGGGCCATTTCACATTAATGTAATCTTTTCCTATGAACATTAAATTTGTAGTAGGCATTACGATACATTGGTATATATTCGAGAAGATGGTTATCCACACTTGCTTCTTCATATCTTGGTTTATTTGGTGTTTCTTCAACAATAAGTCCCCTTTGGTATGTTTGTATATTATCGAGATGCTTCCTATAAAAATATAAATTATACTTCATTAAGATAGGTAGTTGATTGTATCGTGTATGTATTATTTAATCGACCTATATATTGTGATGTTGTTACTAATTTTGATTTTCTCACTGCATTTTCCTCCTCACCTCTCCTTTATTGTTGTTATTCATCCATGTTGAGCCCCATTAGCCTAGTTATATGGTACAATGATCTATTTGGTAATCTTAGCATTGTTATTGATGTGCATTATTTCCACATTTTATTTATCATAAACACCATCATTGCACACTACAACATATTAGCATTGAGATTTTCTTTTGATAATCCATGCACACTAAACGAATAGTGTCTATGCTAGGTTAGATCTGAGCACATAGATTCTACATAGGTTTGATCATGATTTTAGTCTTATCATGTTGGTTTCATTAACTTGACCTTCAAGCTTGTAATGTATTACAATTGTTGTTTCCAATTGAGCGAGTAGGCATGGTGATACATTGGTATATATTGAAGGAGATGGTTTTTCACACATGTTCCTTCACCTCTTGGTTTCTTTGGTGTTTCTTCAATGACAAGTCCCCTTGGTATGTTTGTAGATTATCAAAAATCTTCCTATAAAAATCTAAACCAAATTCTATTGAGGTAGGTCGTTGATTTTATTGTGTATGTATCATTTAATTGACCTATATATTCTGACATTATTACTAATTTTGATTTTCTCATTGTATTTTCCTCCTCACCTCTCCTTTATTGTTGTTATTCATCCATGTTAATCCCCATTAACCTAGTTATATGGTACAATGATCTATTTGGTAATTTATTTTAGTGTTGTTATTCATTTCTAGTGTTTACTTATTTTTTTATCATAAACACCATCATTTCACACTATACCACATTAGCATTGAGCATTTCTTGTGATAATCCCTACACACTATATGAATAGTGTCATGCTAGGTTAGATTTGAGCACATTAATTGTACATAGATTTGATGGTGATTTTAGTCTTCTCATGTTGGTTTTATCAACTTGACCTTCAAGCTTATAATATATTACAATTGCTATTTCCAATTGAGTTGTTGGTTTGGTATAAGTGTGTATTTTTTTGTTTCTCTGTATAGGCATGCCTCAATAATTCTCTTTACATCCTTGATTAGGGTCATAGTGTGCATAATCCGTGCACATTGCTGGAATATCATGTATCCAATGTTAGATTTTAGCATAGATTTAAAAATGCTTTGATATTATTTGATTTTGATCATGATCTTTTCACTAAACTAGCCTTCAAGTTTTAAAAATATTACATCTGGTATTTCCTACTAATTATCTATGTATTAGTATATTGAGTTTTAAGATTCATTGTTACCTTCTCTAGACCTTACATCAATTGGGTGGTGTAATCCTAGATTAGGATTTTGGTTTGGATAATCTGTGTTCACTATGTGAACATTGTGTATGCTAGGTTAGATTTGAGTGAATTGATTTTAAATTTACTCATATGAATTTTAGTTTGTCTATGTTGAATATATTAAGTTGGACTACAATTTTGTAATATATTATAGTTGGCATCTCCTAGTGAGTGGTTAGTTTTAGTACATCGAGTTGTATGGTTCATTGATGTGTTATCTATACCTTACCTCAATCTAGTTCTCTTAAAATCTTATATTAGTGTTTTGTGATGATAATCTTTGTATAATGTATTGATAGCATGTAATGGTAGTTAGATTTAAGAACATTGATTTAAAATTATTTCACATTGATTTTAGATTGTCTCTATTGTTTTCGATTACCATAATCTTGTGATATATTACACCTTTTATTTCACATTGATTGATTAGTTTGTTATTAGTGTATCAAGTTTTGTGGTTCATTAATGCCTTCTCTAGACCTTAGCTCTATTGGTTTATCCATGTATCCTATAGAATGGTTTTGAAGTGGATAATCCATAGACGATGTATGAATAGCATGTATGCTAGGTAAATTTTGATCACATTGCTTTAAATTTTATTTCAAATTTTTTTTCAATTTATGTATGTTGGTTTCATTATGAAGACCTTCAAGTTTGTAACATATTATAACTTGATATTCCCTATGAAATGGTTGATTTGGAATTAATGTATCAAATTCTATGGATAATTGATTCCTTATCTTAACTCAATCACTTTCTCTATAAATCCTATATTAGGGTTTTTGTGTGACAAGTCTCAAGTTGTGGACCTTGTGTGTCAAGACTGTGGGAAGTCTTCCTAGTCCACAATGTTAGGGTTACTCATATGGAGATCATATTTCTTTTCTATTGCGGTCTACCTAATATTGATTGGTTCATCAATGTGATTTTGTATTGCTATTTAAATAGCTAGGTATTAGCTTAGATTAAATATGTGCATTTAGGTGTCAACTGCTTTTAAGGTTACATATTGAATTAAGTTAGGACAATTTACTATGATGTTATTTTCCATGAAGATATAAGCACGAAATTCCTTCATTTGTTGCATGCTTCATATATTTGAATTAAATAATTCTTTTTTGTTATGTCCAAAAACATAATCCTACGATGTTTCCAAAGTAATTTGATATTTTACATGTATTTGTACCATTATCACATGGAGTAATCACATGATTAACTTTTAGGCTCTAGTGTTTAGTGTGAGGAATTCCCAACTACACTATTTGACCTATGAGAACATTTTATTTTGTAATTTTCTCAAAAACACTACAAGGCCTACTCAATCCACTACTTATGCAGCATGTTTAGTTGTGTGAGTAAAATCTAGAGAAATATTCATCTTGCTCAAACATCCAACATTCTTTCCATGTTCTATCCCCCGCTTCCAATTAGGTATAGCTTTCTTAGATTACACATATGCATCAAGTGTCTATCTTCTTATTAGGTTATGCATGAAAGTCAAATGTGGTGATTTACAACCCATTTTCCAAACCCCCTTATTGGTTTGTGTAATTCACGAAAGGGAAATGTTAGGCTCAGTTATGTATGTGCATTTATGAGGTTCACATATATGCATATAGATTAGCTTTACAAAAATAAGTATGACATATTTCATATGACGTTGATATTTTACATGTATTTCATTTGACATTGATATTTTACATGCCATAATACCATTCTTATGTGCATGGGTCTGAAAATTTATTTTTGAACTCTATTTTTTGGTGAGAGAAATGTAATCAATTGTAGTGTTTGACCTAAGAGTACATTTTATTTTGAAATGTTCCCATGAATACACTGAGTCGTACTATATATACTAACTATTTCTCATGTTTACTTAAGTGAAAAGGTGTGGAGTAATAATCATTTTTTTGTTTTATCCCCGAATTCCAATTTTGTATAGCTGTCTTAGTTCACATGTATGTGTTCTAGGTCATATAATGAATTCGGTTGGGGGCATTGACTTCCCATTTTCCATACTCCTATATTGGTTGTGTAATACACAACTGGGCAGTGCTTGAGCCAACTCTATATTCATATTTATTAGGTTCATAGTATACATATTTATTAGGCTTTGAAAACACATGTATATTTTTATGTAACTGTTATGATGTACATCTCGTAGTACTATTACCATATTCATGAATCATTAAATTTCATTCCAAACTCCATGTTTTGGTATGAGAAATGCACAAAATTTGACTTATGAGCACATTTCATTTTGTACTTTTTAATATATACACTGATGCATGCTCAATTTACTACCCATGAGACTTTCGATTCCATAGAAATATTCAGTTTGCTCAAACATACAACCAATTGTTTTTAGCTCTATATCCATATTTCCGACTAGGTATTGTTTTCTTATCTTGTATATATGCATTCATGTGTCATCTTGCTTATTAGGTCATATATTAAATTCAATTGGGGTCCTTTCTATCCATTTTTATTCTTTTGTGTAATCCACAACATGGCCAATGTTTGACCTGGTTATGTGCATATTTATTATGTTTAATATATGCAAATTTATTAGGTTTAGAAAGGAAAGCATGCCATATTTCCATATTAGGCCAAGTACATCTCACAATACCATTCTCATATGCATGAATCACATAATTTACTTCCAAACTCCATTTGTTGGTGTGAGGAATGCACAAATTGGGAAGTGTTTGACCTATGAGCTCTTTTCACTCTATAACTTTCTCATAAATACAAATATTCCTACACAATCTACTACCTACATAGCATGTTAAGTTGTGTGAATCAAATGGGACAATATTTATCTTGCCCAAGCATCCAACAATTTTCCAAGTTATATCCAAATCTTCCAATAAGGTATAATTTTTTTTTTCATTTACATGTATGCATTTAGTTATCAACTTGCTTATTATGTCATATCTCTAATCATAAGAAACCATTTTATTACTCATTTTGCACTCATTTATTGGTCAGTATAATCCACGACAAGGGCATTGTTTGAAGTAGTTATGTATGGACATTTATTAGGTTTTTGAAGTAGTTATGTATGGACATTTATTAGGTTTACTTACATGCACATTTATTAGGTGTGGAGACATAGGCGTTTCACTTTTTCATGTTAAGATGATGTTGTAAATGTCACAATACCACTCTCATATACATGGATCACATTATTTACCTTTTAAGCTCCATTTTTTGGTACAATGAATGCACAACACGGGCAGTGTTTGACCTATGAGCACTTCTTATTCTGAAATTTTCCCATAATTTCAATGATTCCTACTCAATATATTGCCTGTGTAGCATGTATGGTTATGTGAATAAAATTCAAAGCTATGGGACCATTTGGTTGGGATGAAATATAATGTACATAGTTGTAGTTTGGTGTGCATCTAAAATGCATACGTTTGGCCAAAGGTAGCTTCATTTCACATAAGGAAATGAAACTATAGTTGTATTTCCCAATGTATAAAAATTGGTGAAAAAGGAAGTGCGTCAAAAAGAGGCACAGTTCATTTTCCATGACAATGATCTTGTATGGAATTGATCCAGTGATTAACAAGCTCTCTATATAGAATGCAATGAATTTATGTTAGTCGAAAGTTTCACATGGGGTGCATAGGTGGACATTAACAAAAAAGATATCTAAAACATCATGGAAAATATGCATCCAACCAAAGATCTAGAAAAATATGTATGAATCAATTACTTTGAACCGAAAAATCATGTAGATTTGACTCATAATTTTTCATTTCCTATTTTGAAACTAGAGGGTTCAGTTGGTTTCACCTCTAACCAAAAAGGGCCTAAATTCAAATTTCACAAATATCCAACAAACTATCATGTTAAGTCTCTTGCTTCCTTTCAGATATAGAATTCTAAATTTACATGTATGGATTCATATCTCGTCTTGCTTATTAGATCACATATTGAATTAATTTTACCCAATGATTTCCCTTTTTCTACACTCCTTCTTTGGTTTGTTTAGCCCACAACACGAGCAAAGCTTGACCCAATTGTTGATGCGTATTTCTTAAATTTACTTTTATACACATTTATTAGGTCTAGAAACACAAGCTTGTCATATTTTCATGTAGGATGATGTTGTACACGTCACACTACCATTATCATATGCATCAACCACATAGTTTAATTTCAAACTACATTTTTTGATGCAAGGAATGTACAACATGGGTAGTGTTTGACCTATGATCACATTTTATTCTAGAATTTTCTGGGAATAATACACTGACTTCTACCCAATATACTACTTAATCATGTTTGGTTGTGTGAATTAAATCTAGAGAAATATTGTAACAAACCAGCTTCCCAATAACCCCCAATTAAGAAATACCAAGAAGTCAGAGTCGTTATCCCAAAAATAGGATCAATGGTTTTACAAATAATCAAAAATAATTAATAAATTCTATGAAAGACTAAACTGAAACTGGAATAAAAATTTACTTTTTGCATACCTTTCACAGATAGGAACTGGAGCTTCCACCCTCACTAGAATTCTAACTATCTAAATCCTCCTTTACTAATTAACTTAATCTTCACAAGTTCCACTTTACTGTTTGTCCAATTTCAGATAATCCTAAAATGTCGACAAACAAAATTTCGTTTAGTATAAATGAATATACCGGTATGTGGGGACAACCAAAATATTGCACATATTATCTAACAACATAACCACATCAAATAGTTGTTTTCAATGCAAATTTGTGTTTTCTAATATGAATTCCCAACCGCTTTTACTCATACTCTAGGATACCCTCTCTTAGGGTTTAGTCCTTGCAAGGCACTTTAAGGCTACCTTCTCCATCCTAAGCTTAGTACCTGGGATCATCTCTCTGGGTGCCCTGTGGTCTTCCCTCTGGGGCTTGACTACCTTGACCTTCCCTCCAGGGCTTGGTCTCTCATCTTACATCCAGAGATGGTATGTAGATTCGGGCAAGTCATATATATATACATAGATTGTGATAGTCATATTCACTTTAAAGATTGCAGAAATAAAATCATCCAAGCAGTTTATTTCCATGCAATCGATAAATCATCGGGAAAACATTGTGAAGATAAAGTGTGTAATCATAAATAACCGCATGCCTGATTTGGAGATTTCACAAAAAATAAGCACAGTCCAATCAATCAGTCAATCCAATCCAAGCAAGCAAGTCAACCAGACAAAAGCACAGAATCCTAAAGAGTATATGCAACCTATTTACTACACACTTCATCAAGAATCTACTTTATTGACTTTGACATAATTTCTAGGGTTTCTGACCCAAATTAGAGTTTCATTAGAGTTCCTTTAGATCTATTCATCACTTTCCTCTTTTAAGTCCAAAAAACCATAAAACATCAGTTTTAGGTACAAAACACTAACTATCCAACTTAATCCCATTAACTCCTTCTTATCATCTATAGTCTTAGGATCATCCAAATATCACTTTTATACATTGAATCTCGAAATATAATTCATCAAAACCCCTTAACACTTAGATTAGGGTTTCTAAGCCCATTAATGCATATCAACACATAAAAAACCTAAATTAGGTTATTTAGCCCATGGATTATACATTTAGACATCAAAATGTCTTTTTATTAACAACATGTTAATATTCTCATAGATTATCCATATTAATCATCTCAATTCCATAGAATCATCAAGTTATGGTTTTTCCTCATTATAAAGCATTAAGGTTAGCAACTTTAGATACTTTTCAAACTATGATCAGATTCAGGTTCTAAATCTATTGCAATCTATATAATTTTCTGATCAATTTTCATATATTATATCCCCCATCGGAGTTACCAATTTATTTCTAGGATTTTTACAATCTAAAACATTTATGAACCAATCAAGCGACACCACATGTACCTTTTTATTTCTTATTCTGGCGAACCCTTCTTTGGCTCGCGCACCCTCCCGCTGCATTCGGCTCCTGTCTAACTCGGTTGACCCGGCTCACCTGTGATCCCGTCTCTCTGCACAGAACCTGTGCGGAAGCTCTGTCCGAACAGGGGAAATAGAGCCCCCCCCCACCGCCGCCGCCTGAGCCCAACAATCTGTGGAGGCGGTGCCTGGGGACAGCCCCCGTGTTGTCTATCCGAGTCTAGCGGTACTTCTTGGACGCACACCCACCTTCAACCGATGCCAAGGGGTGTGGAGCATGCCGGTCCCAAAACTCCATGACGTTGTGTTATATGGCGGTGTTCTTTGAACCGAGGAGCGAGATAGACATGGCTACGGATTAGAAGTTGGAGTTCGGTTCCTGGAGTTATCGCGGACTCGTAAGATGTGCAACTGTGAAGAACAACGGGCTCCCCTTTAAATAGGTAGGGGTACCTCGTCGTTCATCCAGGTTCCCACACCAACTGGGATTTAGGGAAATCCATATGTCCAAACATAAACATAAAGGGGTGAGATAGATCTGGTTTGCTCTCCTGATTTCATTGGAGTTCTTTCCTAAGGAGGACATCTCTTATTGAGAGAGAATCGGAGGGAGGAGGATTGCTGGTATTGTAGCACTAGTTTCCCAAAAAGGCTAGAGGTAAGAGATAAGTCATCAACCTTTTATCTAGAGATCGATGGCCAAGATGCCACGCGCATCAAAAGGCCAAGCTATTCCAAATCCAAAAATTTTGATATTTAACATAAATTGTTGATTAATCCCTCACTTTATGCAATCTTACTAAATGAATAACTCTCTCCTATTTTACCCAATTGATCCCAAATTTTAGAGGAAAGTCCATAACATAAACTACGAGTTTGCCAAGTTTGGGACTCAAATTCGAAAGTATGAGAGACTTTTCTTCATAAGAAAGTTATCACTTATTAAGGCATATTTTATGCATATTTTCTCTCTCCTATTCTTTTATTTTCCTTAATTTGGATTCCTTTTACCATTAGAAACCATGTGGATTCGAAATCTCATCCATGATGATTCAATCATACATATTTCCACATATTCTTATATTTTCATCATTATCTCAATTTTCCTTCTTAATAATGCATTATTTGATTTCTTCTTTTTCTTTTAATCATATTGGACTCATTACCATATTATGATCCACGAAATCACATGCACAAAGGAAATATTGCAAAGGAAAATCATTCAATACACATAAATCATACAATTCCCATAATCATACATTTATTGGGGAAATTACATTTCCAACCATATGAACCAAAAAATTGAGGTTGTAACATCCTTCCCCTCTTATAGGAATTTTGCCCTCAAAATTCCACCAAACATACAAACAATCAGGATAAAACTTTCTCATGTCCATCACTGGCTCCCATGTGGCCTCATCCTCTCCATGGTGCTTCTAAAGAACCTTTATCATCATATATTCTTACATCGGAGTCCTCTCACCTTGTTATCTAGAATCTTCAAGGTGACTCAAGATATTTCAACCTCTCTCGAAGCTCAATAGGTTCATGGCTCAGCACATGGCTCGGGTACATCACATAGTACTCTAGATCAGACTCATGGAACACATCATACATCATATTATCCTAAGGGGTAAGGCTAATCATAGCAACTCCACCTATCCATCTCAAATGGACCCATGTATCAGGGACTCAGCTTTCTCAGTTGTATCTCAGAGGGGTCGGGTTTTCATAACACATATTCACCTAGAGTGAACTGCATGTCAGTCTACTCCGCATCGTCTCATGACTCATGTTTATCCTAGGCTTTCTCAGCCATTGCTCGATCAAAGTGACTTCATCTACATACATTGTGGTCTCTTTGACCTTCACAAGGTCCTCTCATCAACATCATTCTAGTGAAGCGGTGATCAACACATCCTCCCTTACAGAGCTTCATACATCCCAATACTGGCTATGGTGGCTATCATAACAAGCAAACTCTTCTAGGGACAGGAACTGCTCCCACGAATCACCCTGAACGAGCACACATGCTCTCATCAGACCCTCTAAAGTATGGATCATAATCTCTTGTCTATCCATCAGCCAGGGGTGATATGTTGTACTCAACTTCAATCTAGCATCGAGTTCTTCTTACACCTCCTTCCACAACATGGAAGTGAACTTGAGGTCATGCTAAAGATATTGAACTCGGATCACAGTGTAGTTGAACTATCTCTCTCTCATATATATAGTTCTACCAGACCTATCACACTAACAGTGCTCTATCTTAGGCAAGGGTTTAGGTCAACTTGGTAAGGTGACCTACCATAACCCATATTGCATCATGACCTCTCTTGGTCTAGGGGAGACCCACCATAATGTCTATAGTGCTCTGATCCCATTCCCTCTTGGGTACTCCTCACTATCTGTAGCAACTCATCGGGTTATTGGTGTTCGGCATTCACCCTCTGGCATGTACGGAAACTAGGCACATGCAACACTATATTCTTCTTCATCCTAGGTCCTCAAGATACCACATATGAACTTTAACTATATTGGTAATACCACGGTGTATGTTGTACTTAAAATCATGAGCTTCTGGCATGACATGATTCCTCAAGGGTGACTCCTCAGAAACCCTAAAACACTCTAATAGTGGGTTTTACAACCTTCCTTTTCCCGAGAGGTATAACTGAGGTTCTCACAACTATCCTTCTATCTCATTGAGCTTTGGGTTGGCTAACTGAGTATCCACCAACTTGACCAACGGGTCTGGTTGTATTTGGGTGTTAGCCAACAAACTTAGGGTTCACCTAGCAACCTCTTCCAGTCTCTCTACTGGCTAAACAAGAAAGTTGTATACCTGAGCTGTATTCAGCTGAGAACATCTCGTTACCACCTAAGCTTCCATATAGGTAAAGACATAAACCTCTGTATACTCCACTCAACATCCCCATCTCAGAGTTATGTCAACTGAGTCAAGAAAATTTCAACTCATCATCTCGATTATCAAACCCAAACTTATATCCCATAAGTTCCATATTGTTCTTGGTAAGAACATCCTCATATGAGGACTACCTTAGTTCTCTTCATGTTTGCAAACCATCTATTCAATGTACTCTCCAAAAGGTGTGATACTTTCTCTATCCTCAAACATCATAGCAATGTTTCAACTCACATCATCTTTATCCTTAGTGTATGGCATGCATTTTGCCCTATCTCTCACACCCATAACGAGAGGAAATAAGCATTTGGCTGTAGTCCAAATACATTGTTCATCCCGTTCTAAGATTAGAGATGGTGCATCACACATCGCCAGTACACTTTCTAAACTAAGTTGAAACGTACATCACATGTCTCCACATCATAAACAACTCGATTTCAGGTTTACATCCATGGAAAGGTTGTTCCCAAACACTCTTGGGTATACATATTACTCATACATACATAATCCTTAGTCCCTTCCTCAAGGTCTCAAGGGTGTCGGTACTTTTCGGGTCATCCCTCTTCCCTTATGCATCCAGAGAGTGCCTCCCTCATTTGCCCTTTGGGTCCCATGAACTCATGAAGGTCATCAATCTCCTAACCTGTGGTCCTCAGGTAAAGATAGTTGTTACCTCCTGACCCTATGGTCTTGTGCATCTAGGGAACAGACAACTCCTACTCCTATCGGTCTTTTCCCTACCTAAGTATCGACTTAGGATTCTATCATGGTACATCTCAAACTTGAATCCTTACCCATATCTGCATCATATCTCTATGCATGCATGGTTAAACATCCATCCTTTCATAGGGCTCATGGTGACCTACCCAACTTGGTCTGGTCCCATATAGGTTACCTCTATGGCAACATATCTGCATGCCCCTTAGAGATGGTCACACATAGGTCTATAGATTTATACCCATACTATGTGCTCTCCACTTATTTCATCAAGCTCCTATGAGAGACATCCTTAGGTTACCTCAAACCTAACCAAAATCTAGTACTCACCCTACAGAAGGGTCCCTTCCCAAGATGGGAGAAAACTATCTCTTGATAGTAAAAAAGGTCACAAACATCCTTACTTCCAAGGTTTACATCATCGTGTGCATGCTTAGCCCTATCATGCTACTTATGCACGTAGCTAGCAAGAAGACAACCTATTAAGCCATGCTAAGTTCCTTGGTATGTCATACTCATTCCTTATTCCTCAAAGTTGGCCAATCTCATACATATGTCACCAACATGTGTGAGGGGCTCATCAAACATATACCTTAGTCTGAGGGGGTTTCCTTTTCCTCTAAACATGAGAGGGTGACATGCTCGAATCCTTAGGAACTCAACATCTTTGTGAGCATCAGGTGCACCAGGTACTATTACTTCCCCTCTTTAGTCTAGGAACGCCAGGTTCACTTCATATGCATCAGTAGTCTAACAGCATGCTCAGTTGTTCCACCATGAAACAAACATGTACAAGGTATGGCATGCACTTTTTACTATTCTTTCATGTGAACCACACCTTAGAGTCCCACACAAGGACAACCAACTGGGTTCTAGACCTCACAACTTGTTACCATACCTCTTCAGGGTCTAAGGAACTCTCCTTTCTACACCTAATGAGTAGGTACCTATAACATATGTACATCGGTTCAAGAAGCCTCTTTCTCTTTCTAGGATTTGGTCCCTCTCAAGGGAACCATGATACGACAAGCTTATAAGGATCGTGCATGAGGAAACCACATACATGTACTTAATTAGGGTTGTCCATTCTAGGCCATATCATACCCAACTTCTCTTGATTCCTCATGTCTCTTAGTCCAGGTCTCTAACCTTCTTCATCGGGTCTTGCCCTCATCTCTCTAGAGAAAACCCTATAACTGGTCCTACAACTTGATGTTATCTCTAAGAAGATGGGTCAAGCTTTTAAGGATACATGTCCACCCCTACCTGGGTGAAACTTACAATCCAAAACCTATGTCTGACTAAGATCATCCAAAGCTCTACATGCTCATCTGATAAACATCAGTCATAAACTATCTGGCTTCAGTCTCAATTTGCTGCCAGCATTGTTGTTGTCCGCCTCTACATAGGTGCATGCCTCGTTTCTACTCCTACATGCCCATAAGGGTTTCTATCTGGTCACCACCATCCTCCACAAAGAGGGAGTTATTCCTCACCCTCAACAGGCACGACTGCCCAAGTCGGGTCACCAAGAAGCACTAGGTCAAACATAGCTCATGCTTCGCATGGGTACACAAAACCTCTATGCATGTCAACCCATGTACATACCTGCATGGTCAACTATGATATCCAACTCATCTTGTCATCTCTCTAACTTCCACTTAGGGTTAGGGTTAGCATCATCCTCAGAGGATGCGTCCAATCTCTACCTCTTCCTGGGGGCCTTTGCCTCCAAGGCTAACTCTCTCCTCATCCTCCTACCTGAAGGTCTATCCTCAGATCTCTCCTGAGGGCACGACAACACATGTCATGCAACCTAATAACGTAACTAAATATTTAGTTTGTGGTTAAAGTACTAAACCTATGTCCATGACATCTTATTTACATGCTTTTCATTATTTGGTGGAGGATTCTTTAATCCTTATCACCCTTATCCCAAACACAAGAGGGGTGTGGAGAGACAGAATCCCTAAGCACTTAGAATCCTATATGAATTAGGGTTGAGAAGTGGAGAAGACAGATGAGAGAGTCCTAGAGGTATCTTACTTTGAGTCAAAACCTTTGATTTTGGCCAGGCAATCACACAATATTCGGGAGTCCTCCTAGACTGACTAGCAGGGCAGAGTAAAGTCTTTCCAGTCCCTAGATTGTGATCCTTTTCTAGACACTTCCATCATTGGAAAATCCTCTAATAACTCCCTTGGGTTCTAAAGAGTTTGTAAAATTTAATAATTATTAGAGATTAAATGGAAAACCATTTCTCTGATACCAATTGTAACGACCCAGTTCCTGGTAACCCCCAATTAAGGAAGACCAAGAAGTCAGAGGCGTTATCCCAAAAACAGGATCAATGGTTTTGCAAATAATAAAAAATAATTAATAAATTCTACGAAAGACTAAACTAAAACTGGAATAAAAATTTACTTTTCGTATATATTTCAAACATAGGAACTGGAGCTTCCACCCTTAGTAGAATTCTAACTACCTAAATCCTCCTTTATTTATTAACTTTAATCTTCATAAGTTCCACTTTACTATTTGTCCACTTTTAGATAATCCTAAAATACCGACAAACAAAATGTCAGTCAGTATAAATGTATATATCGATATGTAGGGACAACCAAAATATTGCACATATTATCTAACAACATAACCACATCAAATAGTTGTTTAGAAATGCAAATTTACATTTTCTAATATGACTTCCCAACTGCTTTTACTCATACTTTGGGATACCCTCTCTTAGGGTTTAGTCCTTGCAAGGTACTTTAAGGCTACCTTCTCCATCCTAAGCTTGGTACCTGGGGTCACCTCTTTGGGTGCCCTGTGGTCTTCCCTCTGGGGCTTGACCACCTTGACCTTCCCTCCAGGTCTTGGTCTCTCATCTTACATGCAGAGATTGTATGTAGGTTCGGGCAAGTCATATATATACTTAGATTGTGATAGTCATATTCATTTTAAAGATTGTAGAAATAAAATCATCCAAGCAGTTTATTTCCATGAAATCGATAAATCATCGAGAAAATGTCAGGAAACTAAAGCGTGTAATCATAAATAACCACATACCTGATTTGGAGATTTCACAAGAAACAAGCACAGTCCAATCAATCAGTCAATCCAATCCAAGCAAGCAAGTCAACCAGACAAAAGCACAGAATCCTGAAAAGTATATGCAACCTATTTACTACACACTTAATCAAGAATCTACTTTATTGACTTGACATACTTTCTAGGGTTTCTAACCCAAATTAGGGTTTCATTACATCTCCTTTAGATCTATTCATCAATTTCCTCTTTTAAGTCCACAAAACCCAAAAACATCAATTCTAGGTACAAAGCACTAATTATCCAACTTAATCACATTAACTCCTTATTATCTATAGGCTTAGGATCATCCTAATATCACTTGTATACATTGAATCGCTAAATATAATTCATAAAACCCCTTAACACTTAGATTAGGGTTTCTAAGCCCATTGATGCATATCAACACATAAAAACCCTAAATTAGGTTATTTAGCCCATGGGTTATACATTTAGATATCAAAACGTCTTTTTATTAACAACATTTTAATGTGCTCATAGATTATCCATATTAATCATATCAATTCCATAGAATCATCAAGTTAGGGTTTTTCCTCATTATAAAGCATTAAGGTTAACAACTTTAGATACTTTTAAAACTATGATTGGATTCAAGCTCTAAATCTATTTTTATTGCAATATACATAATTTTCTGATCCATTTTCATATATTACATCCCCCCATTGGACTTACCAATTTATTTCTAGGATTTTAACAATCTAAACCATTTATGAACCAATCAAGCGACGCCACATGTATCTTTTTATTTCTTATTCTGGCGAACCCTTCTTTGGCTCGCGGACCCTCCCGCTGGATCTGGATCCTATCTAACCCGGTTGACCCAGCTCACCTGTGATCTCGTCTCTCCGCACAGAACCCGCGTGGAAGCTCTGTACATTGAGGCAATGCTTGACTCAATTCAGTATATGTTGATTAGCTTAACTATATGAAATCATGTGCAGCTGGTCTAATCTAATATTTCTATAATTATTCATTGAGAAATAGGCACGTTAGTTCTTAAATATGTTGGGCACCAACTCCATTTACATGTTATCTCGGGATTGTTGTGTGACCTATGTTTTAATTTACCTTTTAGTGTGATTAAGTATATTTCATCGTGATTCAATTTTTTACTCTATATATTTTGGATGATATGCGAATTTTGACTTTTTTAATGTCTCTCATACATAATATGTATAATATGTGAATGTTCAAAATCATGTTCAATGTAATGTGCACATTTAACACTGTAATAAGTTGTCTATTTTTCTATTAATAGTTAACAACTACATGATTGTAGTTTTTATTTATTAATGACATAGGGAGTGAACAATGACGTCTTTTCTTTTGGATTACAAAAAATAATGCAGCTATGATTTCTTCATTACATCAACAATAAAGGTGTGCATAAGTGTGTTGCTGGAAAATTTACCGAAGAAGATTGAAGGGAGCCTTACCTAAATTTGAAGTCAAGGGTGTGAGAATGAGTATAGCAAATGGATTACATGAAAATATGCCAGAAGAATCTTAAAAGGGACTATGTTAATATTAATATATTGGGGAAATATAGTGGCTTTGGTGTCGATCAGGAATTGAACAAGCACATCCTACAAAATAACAGGGAATGGAATGAGATAATAAAGGCACGCCTAGTTTTTTCAACTTTAAAACCTATTTACACATTTTCTTTATACATTATCCTTTGGTGAAAATCTAAACTATACTAATAATATTACTAGTAGAGAGATAAGAAACTCACCAAGTTGTTGAAGGAACCCTTCTCGCACTACAATTGAGTGGTTGGGTGAGAAAAACATTACTAGAGGGAATTATACATTCTCCTCCAATGATGTGACACTTACCCCGAGAGATGTTTTAAAAGATAGAGTCAATCTTGATAAAATTTCATACATAGTGTTCTTTCTTCTTCTCAACAATCCACCCAAAACTATCACCATTGGGATCTTTGATGACATCACAATGTCAACGTTAGTGGTAAAACCCCACAGAGAATCTATAAAACCTCTATTTCTAATAATTTTAGGAAGAGGAAGAATGATGACACGACGATGGCAATTGTAAGTCGTGGTTACCCAATTCTCACAAGCATAGGAGAAGGTCCACAAGATGACTTCTAATTTATGGAACCTGGAGAAGTGAGAATATTCTTCAGTAATGATCACTTTTTCAGTGCCTTCAGACTATACCTTTATCCCTAGAGTCAGCATTAAACTCATATTCAAGGATCTAGGACCATCTACTTGAATATTATTATCCGTCAAACATTAATATAATAATCTATGTGAAGTATTAATGTGTCATTGGTATGGCTTCTTGCTCCCTGAGGTAGGATTATTCTTTGCAAGAAAAGGTATGGAGTTGAACCTAGGAGAGTCTCATATCTCACCTCCAGTTAAGGCATAATTCTTCTATCAAGGTGTGACTCCTCTTATATGAATTCCACCACCATCGTCACCAACTATAGGTATAAGAGAATTTTCATCTTAGGACATGACTAGGTACCAAAGGAAGATCAATTCTAAAACATGATTAGGTCCCAGAGGAAGACCAATTCTAACATTCCAACCATCTCAACTCAACCACCTGGAGGAGGCTTATGACTATGATATTTAAAGGAATATCCCACTAGCACCATTAGTAGGGCATTGACATCAATAGTTCCTTTCATTTATTGTATTATGTGGCTAGGTATAAGTGTTAGATGTTATTTCATTACACACCTTATCTTCTTATGTATATGTGAACAATCAATCGTTACAATGTTGTTGTCTGCTTTAGTAGTTACAACTACAATGTTTGCTTCCTTAAATTCTAAAAAAAATTATGGCTATTATGTTAATATTTTCTTTACTAATTACTTTACTCAATGCATGTTTGGTAAATAATTGACTTTTTCATAATTGTGTTGAATGAACTTACTGGAAAACAATGAACATACATTTTGTGTTGAAACAGGAGTTATTGGTGTATACAATACTTGCACCAAAACACTATGATGCAAAGGAAATAACATACAATATCGATTATGATGTGTATCATTAGGTCGATTACACACCATCTCCATATCCAAGATTGGTTAATATCATACCAGTACATCAAAAAGTTCTTGAATTTATGTGTGGCCATCCAGACAGAGCATTGACATATTTCTTATGAGGCCTCCAAGTATCATGTCACTTGTTGATAAACTAGAACAAAAGGGCCTGATAAAAAACACACATGGGTCTCCAGTACGAATATGTGTGCTACTTTATAAAATGTTGGGGGACGATCATACTAACTGCAACTTGGCATAGGTCTACGTCTATTCTGGTGAGAATATTATCTATTAAAATGTTAAAAGGAATATATTACCTTGCATTGAGAATATATTAACCTCCCACAAAACCCTTCACAACACAACACATGATTAAAAAAATAATCCATGGTTATGTCCCCACTTCAAGGTATAATTTTTTTATTACAATAACCCATGTAAAGGTCTTATTGTTGTATTTTATCATAGGATGAAGAAGGTGTTATTGATGGACGCACATTCCCCTTCTAGTTAGTAGAGACAAACAAAATTGTTATTGCAATGGAAAGGGATTTTTTGTGTCGAACATTATGAGAATGGTAGATTTTGAAATGAAATTCATTTACACGATGTGTGGATGGGAGGGTTTGTTGGCAGACATGTGTGTATCACATGAAAGATTGATGAGTGGGGACTTTACCATTCCCATGAACAATACTACTTGGTAGATGTTGGCTATGCAAACACATCTCAATTTCTCACACTGTTATGAAATACAATCTATCATATATCTGAGTACATGGGTGTGCAACGTGCATATAATAACATATAGAAGCTATTCAACCATAGGCACGCACAACTGGGTAATGTAGTTAAGAGGACACGAGGTGTGTTGAAGATGATGCTTGTCCACCAACATTTTCCATAAGTTTATATTGTCTATTAGATGTGCTCACATGTGTTGTCGCTTAACATAGATATTGAGTTGTTATGATTGTCAGTTCGATGCTTTAGCGTGTGAGTAGGGTTATAAATGGGGAGGTTTTCACATGTTTTCCACCACTCATACCTTACAAAGTAGGGTAAGGATAAATATATTTCCTACCCACCACACCCACCACTCATTCACTGATTACCTACAACCCACATCTAAATGTACGGTAATACAAGAAGTCGTACCCTAGTCTCTTTACATGTTTTCCCATTATGATAATGTTGGGTTAGTAACTTTAGGTTTAGCACAAAAACTAATTCCTAAAATTAAATAAAAACATTAATGTAATTTACTTGCTCATATTTGGTTATTATTTTATTAATAAATTTACATTTAGTGGCACATCAATAAATTTTCAATTTGAAGCATGACAACTTCCTTATAGGAAAATATATGCTACATTAAATAAACATCATTTATGAGAATAAGTTTGGATTTAGTTATTAATATGAAATTTTTTTACCACCACAAACATAATGCATTGCTATCTAAAGTTAATTTTAGGTAGCGTCTAGTGTGTAGAGTGCATATAATACCAAATTATTCTTGAAGGTAACATATATTTGTGGTTGTGTTTGTTTAGCCATCTACTCTATGGGTGGATAGGTCAATGTAAGGATAGGGTAACAGTTTTTAAAGAGAAGATAATTACCCTACACGTTACCCAGATCTTTGACATGGATAAAGGTACGGGGAAACCTCTATCATACCCTATCTCGTTCATTTACACCCTACTTATGGGCATCATGGAAATTTAATTCTACGTTATATTTGAAACATGTGGAACAGAATGTTGTACTATGAATTTTGTGCAGTTATAAATATGAAGACAAACACACCTTTGTTTGAAAAAGATTATATACATATCCAACAACAATTAGCAAGTTTGCTTTTACACGATCATTGCAATAACAATATATCTATGCCCTCCTTGTAAACCCAACTTGACGAGCAAGAGATTAAGGTTAAGGAGAGGGTAAGGTTGAGGACAAGGTGGGGAATCACTCTTGCCTTCTACACTTAGGTTGGTCAAGGTAAGGTTAAGCATTTTTCCCCTCATAACCTCCCCTTGAGAACTCACTTAATTAAGGGTGATTCTGCCATTACATGTGGCAATGTCAACCTTATAAAATTTAAAATAGAGGTGAAAATAACTATAATTTATATATCCACTAAAAAAATCCACAATGTTGGTCAAATAATGATAGTATTCATATATCATGTTGAATATATTTATTTTCTTATTTAAATGTCCATCTTAAGAGATATAAAAATATTTAAAAAATATTTCTTATTAGATAAGATGGTAGTGTTGGTGAACGATGAGGATATCAAGAACTAATGGAGAAATTACTTTCATGAGTTTTTCAATGGAAAGACTTTAAACAATGTTAGCGACTCGTGTGACATGAATATAAGAGATATCATTTACACACGACGAGTTTCACTATTTGAGGTCAAGAATGCTTTAAAAAGGAAAAAATAAGAAAGGCATGCGGATCAAACGATGTGCCCATTGATGTATGGAAGAGTATAGGGGATGAAGAAGTTATGTGGTTAACAAATTTCTTTAATAAGATCATGAAGACCAAGAAGATGTTGGATGAGTGGACAAGAGAAAAGGTGATGTTCAGAGCTGCACAAACTACAAAGGTATCAAGTTGATGAGTCACATAATGAAGCTTTGGGAGAGGATTATTGAGCAGAGGTTAAGTTCTATAATGTGGATATCAAACAATCAATTTGGTTTTATTCCTAGAAGATCAACAACATATGTTATTTTTCTAATAAGGAGGCTTTTGGAGAAGTATAGAGAAAGCAAAAGAGATCTTTATATGGTTTTTATTGATTTGAAAAAAGCTTATGATTGATTATCTAGGGAAATGTTGTGGATGGTTTTGAAGAAGAAGGGTGTGTCAATCCAATACATTGTCTTGATTAAAGACATGTATGATAGCTCTATTGCAAGTGTGAAGACTCCTGGAGGAGACACCAACTTTTCCTATCATAGTTGGGGTAAATCAAGGATACACAACCCATATTTGTTCATTCTTGTTATGGATGAGTTGACAAAGAATGTTCAGGATGATATTCCTTGGTATATATTATTTGTTGATGATATTGTATTGATTGATGAAACTAAAGATGGATTGAATGATAAAGTGGAACTTTGGAGAAAGGCATTGAAATCAAATGAATTGATGATTAGTAGGAGCAAAACTGAGTATATGCATTGCAATCTTAGTCAATATCGCAGCATGAATGGTGGAGCCAAGTTGGATGAAGTAGACATATCATAATGTGAAAAATTTCGTTACATGTGTTCTATTATTCAAATAAATGGGGATGTCCAAAATGACATTTTGTCACAGGATCATTGTAAGATGGTTGAAATGGAGGGGCGCAATTAGAGTATTATGTGATCGGAATATCTCTCTCAAGTTAAAAAGCAAGTTTTATAGAACTACTATACGGCTAGCCATGCTCTATGGGAGTGAATATTGGGTGGTGAAGAAACAATGTCTCAACAAGATGAACGTGACTGAAATGCATATGCTGAGATGGATGTGTGGGAAGACAAGAAAATGTTGCTTGAGAAATGACTATATCAGGAATAAAGTGGGGGTGGAGAGCACTGAGGACAAGTTGTAAGAGGACCGACTTAGATGGTATGGACATGTGTAATGCACACCGACTAATGTGCCTATATGAAGTAATGCTATTGAGTCAAGCACATTTTTCTAAAACTAATCAAGCACAATTAATAGAAGAAGAGGAAGGTGTAAATTAACATGGGAAGATAGTATAAAGAGAGATTTTAAATCTCTACATCTTGACTAGAATATA